>CAMXCT020006750.1:87500-350369 GCA_947184155.2 Cladocopium goreaui | reverse complement strand
CCCCCAACGATTCACCACAATTCTCCACAGAACGGCCATAACTTGGGGGTATCTTGAGGGTATATACGCGATTTTCAGAAACACCCATTTTATATCATCCAGTCGCTGGTTATGACATATCCCACAAAAGCATACAAAAGCATGCAAAAGCATCAATCGATTACATCCACATTCTTCACAACAAAATTGCTGGTGATACAGCGATATCCAGAAAAATCCAACCCACAAATGGGTTGCGGTACTTCCACCATGATCAACTGCCCATGGGGGTTGAAAACACTTGGATCTGCATCCCACTTTGTAAGTGGAATAAAATCCATATATATAACCCATGTATATATAATATCTTTAAGCGGGACGAATATTCCATTCATCTAACTGGGGGTATGAGCCATTTACTCAGATGCACCCCTGTCGTGCTCGTGTCTTTTCAGCAAGGTACGTGAGGCAATCCAGGCAGACAGGACAAGCGCCCAAAGGTTCTTCGATATATCCTGCAGGCTGCGTTTACTTCATTCGTGAGATAGGAAATGCAGGTTGCAGGGAAAAAAACGTCTCGGTGGGAATAAGATATAGATGTACATGTAATGATCTACACACCAATTCTGAGTTTCTATCATATCTAAAGGAACCTCACATGTGTCCAATAAGTACCAATGCCGCTGATGTTTGTCAAGCTAAAAGTAGTAGCAACTGCAGTACAAGTACTGATTGGTGATTTAAATCCAAGTAATTATATTGAATATGATATACTAAATAAACCCTCTGGTAAATTAACGTAACTGTGGAAAATCACCATGCTATTAATGGGTAAATCCACTGTCAATGGGCCATTTTCAATAGCTTTTTGTATGTTTACCAGAGGGTAATTAGATCCCATGAAATCTTCAAAACCGACCTGCCGACCTGCGCCATAGAGTGTTGCGCTGTTCAAGAAGCGGCTCGGAACCAACATGGCAGCGGTTCTCAGTGTTTTTTGCAGGTTCCCTGACATCGGTTTGAAAGGTCAAGTTACCTGGCGCTCTGGCCAAGACTTAGCACGGAAATGACACGGGAAGGAAGAACACAGAGGCGGGACACATCCGGAGAATCTCTCCCAAGATAATTCCCGTGAGGCCAAACAACATTTGGGAGCCCCCCAAGACCTTTCTACTTTGTCCTTTTTGGAACGCTCCATTCAAACAAACAGTCCCGACAACCATTCAAGCACTCAAATGCCAACTTGCCTCACATCATTTTCTGCTCCCCCGTATTGTTCCCTTCCAAGCTTTGTGAACATCACATGCAGTTATGGCGCTTTTTATTAGTCGTTTTTGTCAGTTTAAACCCCATTTTCTCCAGCAAACCCATCCACGATCGGCTGAAGTGGGACGAAACAGAAACCGTAGTGGTGACTTTGACCACATCAAATCCGTCGGGAAAATCCGAAAACTCTCACGCTTTTGCTGTCCATCTTGGAAAACACTACGCAAAATGTTGGATGATTAGGTGATTACTAGTGAGTACTTATCCATTATTGATATTCCTATCCCAATAATTATTTACCCAAAGATGCAGATGTCAGCAAGAACAAAAAAAATCTGGAAAATATGGAATAATTATTCAGAAACCTGAAAAGTTCAGTCCTTTTTGAGAGAGTTACACGTACTGTACTAAGATCTACTAAGCATCATTCCAGTGACATCGCAATAAGGTTGTTACAAAGTGGGGCCCTAAACAATAGCTAAGTTGGTGAATTATGTTCCAATACTTATGCGTACTTTATAAAACTTAATTATAACTACAGTCTATCATTAAAAGCCAACAAACATCACTCGGGGACACCACATTGTATCAGACTCTGCTGGCCGGGCAGCGCGCTGCTGCTCAGTAGTCTGGCTTGCCTTCCTGAGGAACATACGTACACTTGGGTCCACTTGAACAAATCACTTGGACATATGAAATATTTTGATATATGTGGGTGCCCTTAGGAAACACAAACTATGATATTATGTCTATGTAATGTATGCTATGCTATTTGGTGTAATAGACATACATTACATACCTGTAATCCTGTATATATATAATGTATTATACTAGAAAATATGAACATATTAGATGCAAACAATTTCCTGTACATTATTCTGTTGACGATTGACAGCATCTGTGAGTTTGGTGGCCTTAAACTTTAACCAATACACCCCAAGTCAGTGGACATGTGAAATGCTTAAGCCAAGAGACATGTCCCTGCGGTCCGTGTAATGATACTATACTCCAAGAAAGTTTAAGGCATGCACATATATTGAATATCCTTTCCCCCCTAGATGCACCTTGCCCTTTCTTCGCCGTTTTCCCTGCCAAAACGCTCAAAGGTCACTGGCCTCTTTAGTATTTGCGATACCTCAAAAAAGCACCGCAATCTTCTATTGGATGTTTCTAAAGCTTCTCAATAGTGATACTTAGATCTGTATTTAAACATGGTTAAACCTAATAGATATATACATAATATGTATACATATACACATGTATCCATTATTACTATGATGAATATTATGATTATGATCATTATTTTATTAGCGTTATCATTATTAGTATGATTAATATTATCATCGGTATTACTATCATCATTATGATGGTGATTATTATTATGATAAGGATTATTATGATGAGGATTATTATGATTATCATGATGATCATGATTATTATTATATATACAAAATGTATATATATAATTATATACATATATATATATAATTAAACATATATATATATATATAATTATATACATACATATATATATATAGTTATACATATATATATATATAATCATATAGATATATTACTATATGTATATTATATTATATATATATTCATACTTACAGCATGTTTGAAATCATAAAAGAAAACATGATCCCTAGCGGCATCGCAGCATGGGTTCCACCATGCCTTGGCCTTGCCCTTTCCTTTTCCTTTTACCTTCGGCGACCTGGGGACAGCATGGCTATGCCAATTGGATAGGAACCATGGAGAAACTTGGAGAAGCTGCAATTTAAGCCGTAGAACATCTTAGAAATCTATGGGGTGATAACATAAATTGGGTGACTCACTGACTTGCAACTGGTATTTCGGGCCATGGCTGTGGATATATGTGGTACAACTGGATATATCTGGTGTAACTAGATGTAACTGGTACAATGCACCAAGCATTGGAGGATCAAAGATCAGCAACAATCATCACCAGCGATAAAGCTTGCAGACCAGAGATTGAACCCCCCCTTTGGGTGAACCCTCCCAATAGTATCTAGATGCTTACTGTAATAAACCCCTGGCAGTGACACTCGCGCTTGTGGGTGGTGAATAAGCCAGTATAAAAATGATTGTTGGTGGTTAAATTCAGATTTGGCTTCAAGGACCCCTTTGTATTGACCTCTAGTTGTTGGTGCTCCAAGCACCCTTGGCAAAGCGCCTGAAAACTTGAGCGCATGATTTCACAGTAATGTTACAAGAAAACTTGGGAAAACACAGACATCTGGAAATGGGTCAATTGATATTGTACTCAATGATTGATCCATTGGTTCTAAGGGTTTCATGTTCAAGAGGGTTTTCCAAAGCCCAAACTGGATACTCTTCTTGATGGCCAACATGCAGACTTCTGCTATAATATTCGCAAAACATAAGTATTCACCCTCTGATGATGAGTCCTGCAGATCCACTTGGCTCAATTATGATAAATTAATGTCCCAGCAAAGCCTCTTGTATAGGGTTGAACCTTAGCAGTGAAAGCATCCTTTGTAGAGTTCCAGAAATTGGGTGAAATCAAATCTCCCTATCCTCAAACATTGCTGGAAAATAGCCATTGAGTTCCTGCTGGTTTCCGCATTCAAACCCCATTTACGGCCGGTTCTTCAAAACGACCCGAAAATGAGGTGGATTTATCAGGCACTTTTTTGGGGGATTTGGTGGTTTTTCAAGGTAACTTTGAAGAACCAGATATTTTTGTGATATACATGGGGGGTTAATGGCCATTAATAATGATAGTAATATTACGGCCAGGCGCTGTGTGTGGCCCGGAAATTTACAGGGACGCTCCCGGCAGTTTTATGAAGATATCTTACATGTTAAAACTGTTATTTCCCATTTCAATATAGAGTTCAAGGGGTGGCGTCTTTTAGTCCCTCACGATGATATGAAGATATCTTACATGTTATTTCCCATTTCAATATAGAGTTCAAGGGGGTGGCAGATTTTAATTCCTCATGATGACATGAAGATCAAGTTTCATGTTATTCCTAATTTTAATATATAGTTCAGAGGGGGTGGCAGATTTTAATCCCTCAGGATATCTTAACATGTTATGATCTATTTCTTGATTGCCGCGCCCAGCCTATACTGGGTTCGCAAGTTGTACTGGGCACTGGCTGCTTGCCAAGCGATGCGATCGCGGTCATCATCATCATCATCATCATCATCATCGTCCAACATCGTCCAACATCATCTAACATCATAGTTGTGGGTCTGGGCAACACACAGTGCCTGTCGGTAATATTAGGCGGGTTATAATGGTTACACTACATATATTAGATACACATAATTTCCCATTAATGAGGATATTTGTTCACTCGATCTCAGTCAAGATGCTCCTCCGGCCCTTTTGCCATTCTTTCGTCCGGACCTTCGAATCGTCGAGTGAAAACTTTCAGATTCAAGGTACCATGGTTGGCTTATCAATCTAATGTTCGTAAAGCGATAGGATCCACCATCCGCAATTTTACAATGGCAATCAAACGTGGCAATGGAAAATCCCCGAACTAAATGAAGGCTTTAATGAGAAAATCTATAAATGTGGCATTTTCCCTTGCCACAGTTGATTACCGGAGAGTACCTGTGACCAACCAAACGACATTCCACTCTGGGTGTGAGCGTGTGTCTATGACTATCCACGCATATCTGATCAACTGCAGGAATCATCCATCCAAAATTTGGTATGCTTAGATTAGATGTGCTATGGAGATAGTTGACTTGCTACTGAATTGTTTGTATATATATATATATTTATATCACGTATAATCCCCTTATAAACGGATAAGGGGGAAATTGCAGCTATTGATTGGGAAAACACAGAATCCATTATTATGATACGTGTTCAGGATATATCATTTTAAATATATTTGACATACATACCCTCGGGTTGGTTAAGGTAGCTATGAAAAGTCATTATTTAAATATGGGAATTATTTTCACAAATCATCGAACTAGATGGGCCATGGTTTCTGTAGCAAACCGTCAAATAACCAGAGAGAATACATATATCAAAGAAATAACTAACCATATGAACCATTTCTATAAATCTATCATTATTCTACATACAGTATATACATACTTGTATGATTATCGCCAAGTTGTCTTAAATAAATATATATATATATATTATATACCCCTCTGGTAAATTAACATATCTAAGGGCAGTTGACCATTTATATTTGAGTTACAGTATGTTGACAATGGCGAAGTTTCATAGCAACCAGTGGCCATCAAAGTAACAGGTAACCCTCCCAAACTCCAGGTGGAGGTGGTGGTGGAGGCAGAGCTTCCTTTGGCCTGCGCTGCCGCTGGAAGTTGGAAGGGGGTACAACTTCCCTGAAGCCCAATTATGGTGATTATATATATATATTTATATGGTGATTTTATATATATATGGTGGTTGTATGCTGGTTGTATGGTGGCTGCATGGTGGTTATATGGTGATTATATGGTGATATAGGATCTAAGGGGATTCTGATGGGGAAACCAGCCAAGATTCCCAGCTCATGGATCCCATTTTGATAGCCACCAATATACAAAGGGTAGTATAATCCCCTATAGACATCAACCAACAAGGGTTTTGAACACTGCTCAAGTGAAAAGATCTGGACCAACAAATATGAAAAGACCATGGCCCTTTACAAGTTATAAGTACTGAACTAACCCCATTTATGGTTTATGTATAATCCGTTAAAATAACCAGTTAATAACTCATGGCCATGGCCATAATTGTGGGGAACATCTTGGAACATATGGCAGATCATTCCATCCATGATACAATCATGTAGGTAGGTATGAAATATATTTGTTTACATATATATATATATCACAAAATATATATATGTAAGCATACAGTGGGCATGTATGCTGTATGTATATATATATACACTTCAGGTCTATATACATATATATATATATGTACATGTACTTGCAAATATTTACCATTATGTAATAATCGAAGAAAATTTAGAGGAAGTTTAGAAGTCAAACTTACGACAATATGGACAGATGAAAAGCAGAGATGGGAAGAGTCAGAGAAGAGAAGAGAAGAGAAGAGAAGAAGAAAGAGAAAGTCTCAGAATCAGCAGAACTAAGCCGTGGGTCGACATGCAAGTGGTTTAGATTGGTAAGTTTTTTTCAAGAGAGAAAAAAAAGGAGGGCATGAAAAAAATGAAAAGAGCTGAAAATAAGAAGAAATGAAAATAAATGAAAATAAATGAAAATAAATGACACATTTAAAGGCACCAGGAAATGAAATAAACCATGAATGAAAACAATAAAACACATGTGAACATTGGAGGCCACCATATTCCAAACATGAACTGGGTAGCGGTGATTGAGTAGAAACCCCTACAAAAAAATGGCAAAACCGTTCCAGACCGTTCAACATGAACCATAAACATGTGAACACGACATGAACCATAAACATGTGAAAAAATGACACTGCAGATCACTACAGCATGATTTCTGGGAACAATTTTCCAAACATGAATTGCATAGCGGTGATTGGATACAAATTGCAAAACGGTGACGTGTTTTTTTTTTTTTCTTTTTGTGTTTGGTTTTTCTTTTTGATTTTTTTTTCATTTTTTTTCTCTTCGGTTTCGCGCCAGTGGGATAACCTGCATTTGGTTTTCAATTGAGGAAATGTTTCTTGAGGTCATTTTTTTTCTCTGTTTTTCTTTGTTTTTCTCGTTTGTTTCTTTTTTTTGCTCTTTTTTGACGAAAAAATGTAAAAATATGAAAATAATGAAAAAATGTGTCTATTTTTCGAGAAAAAAAGGCAATCATATACGGGACATTTGAAGAGGATCTGCAAAGATGCATTTTCCGTGGCAGGCGCGGTACAAGAGACATGTTCATCAGAGCTGTTAGGAGGTCCGGGCGCTGATTTCCTGAGAAGGGTTGCATTTTGGAGCCTCCGATCTTCAGGCTTGCTGAGATGATTTTGCGTGACAGGCGCAGCACTTCGTATGACCTGGCATCACTTTTTCATGGCAGGCGCAGTAGTTTGGACAGATGGAATGGAAAAATTGCAAAACGCATTGGTACGAGGCCGTCAGCTCTACACTCAACTTTCGATTTTTGAAGGATGTCTCGCAGAATTGCTTCATTTTCTATGTTGTCAACTTTAAAAAAAGAGGAAGTCTCGCAGACTTGCTTTGTTTTTGATGTTGTCAAGTGCACAAATTGAGCAAGTCTCGCTGAATTGCCGGGTTTTTGATGTTGTCAAGTTTAAAAACTGAGGAAGTCTCGCAGAATAGCTTTGTTTTCAAGCTTGCAGATAGATAGATAGATTAGATTAGATTAGATTAGGTTAGGTTAGATTAGATTAGATTAGATAGATAGATCGATAGATCGATAGATCGATAGATAGAAAGTTAGATAGATAGATAGATAGATAGATAGATAGATAGATAGATAGATAGATAGATAGATAGATAGATAGATAGATAGATATATCGATAGATCGATAGATAGATAGAAAGGAAGTTAGTTAGATAGATAGATAGATAGATAGAGATATAGATAGATAGAGATATAGATAGACAACTACAACTGCAACTCCAACTACAGGTACCACTACACTACACTACTACTACAACTACAAGTACAAATATACTACACTACATTACACAACACTACACTACACTAGTTACATTACATTACACTACAACTGCAACTACATTGCATTATGTACACGACACTGCACTACAACTACAACTACACTACTTTACACTACAATACACACTACAGAGGAGAAAACACTACAGTACACTACAATACACTACACTAATTACACCACACCACAACTACAACTGCAACTACACTACACTGGTTACACTACATTACAACTACAACTTACAACTACAACTCCACTACACTACAACTACAACTACACCTACAACTACAACTACAGCTATTGCGCTACACCACACTACATCCAGGAGTTGTGAGAGAGGTGACCGCCGCAACCATTGCAACCACTCCATCAGTGGATTCGTTCTGCCATCTGTGAGTCACAACAACCAACCCTTCCTATAGGTTTCCTATCTTTGAAACTTCCGCCACCGCCTTGTGCGGTACTACTGGTAACACAGATCTGTAACCAGTGGAGTTGGAAGTTAAAAGGCTACAACATGTTGCACAACATTCCTGGAAGTCATGGTCGAAAAATGGGATAGCCGTGGTATGCATCATGGGTAAAGAAAAGTATATAATCCAACTTTTGTCCATGGCACATATGTTTGCCCTTATGTTTCAGGTTCTGTCTTGATCATGGGTGGCAGATTGAGGTAACCAATGACTTTGTCCGTCTCATTCTCATTGTTGTCACCACTCTTGTCAGTCAGAAGTTCACTCCCTATGAGTTTACACGTTGAATCCAGATGGGTCTGTCTGAAAATGCTGTATACTTGCCACCAAAATAGCAGTTTCAGAATAGAATATAGGGAACCACCAAAATTCAATTTGCTCATGGTTTTCCATACATTTTCGAAACCACAAGCATCCCAAATGTCCCTGCAATCTTCGACGTTCACCACCGATCCATCATCGCCTTGCTCCATTCGCTCCATCTCCAGTGATCGCTTTCCGCAGCTTCTTCCGCTGTCCATCGCGCTGGCGAGGGTCGAGGCAAGGATCACAGGGTGGTTTAGTTAAGTCGGTTAAGCATTTAGCTATGAACTAAATAAGAGAAAACATAGCTTAACCCCCTATTACATCAACTGAATTTAGGTTGACAAAGCTAAGGGTTGACTGTTGGGGCTTAATCCGAGGTTGATTTAGTGCTTATAAGTATAGGTTAACTGTTGGGGTTTATTTTGTACATGTTCTATGCTTCTTATAAGATGTTATAAGTTATAATCTGACTTGTCACTAGGAGGTAACCACCTCGTTAATCACGTCCCAATGATGAAGTATTTCGAAGGGGCCATGACCTGTGAACCCTGCGACTTTGGTGGATGTAACACACCATTAGTATCGCGATACGACGTGATACGCACCTCACTTGATTACGACACGTGAGTCAAAGTCTTTGTTTGAAATGCTTAGAGGCTTTATAATTTGTTATAACTCTTCTCAACTTTGTCAGAGCAATAGAACATCGTCAAGTACAGTAACTATATGGATCTGGATCAAAATTGGCTAGATCTTCAATTGGATGGCTAATATTCATATATATATATATATGTACACATAAGGAAGAAAATCCGTTTTTTTGCTGGGGAGGCTTGAAATGTTCACCCATTCCGGTGGATGTTTTTTCGGGTCGCACCCATGCGGAGGGTGCTTGTGACATCAGCTGCACCACCCCTTCTTCCTGGGAGATGATGGCAACTCTCGGGATATCATGGGAGAGTTGGCCTCTATAAATGATGATATTTCATGGGGATAGATATAATGGGTATGTTTATTTATGTACCCTCTGGTAAACTAACATAACTATGGAAAATCACCATTTTTCCCGAGAGCGCCTGCGAAGGGTTCTTCGTAAAAAAGCAGCCGTTATACTACATCTTCACACCTTCACATCTGCTGATCTACATCTTCACACCTTCACATCTGCTGATCTAGATCTTCACACCTTCACATCTGCTGATCTAGATCTTCACACCTTCACACCTGCAGATCTAGATCTTCACACCTTGACATCTGCTGATCTAGATCTTCACACCTTCACGCCTGCAGAGCTACATCTTCACACCTTCACATCTGCTGATCTACATCTTCACACCTTCACATCTGCTGATCTAGATCTTCACACCTTCACATCTGCTGATCTAGATCTTCACACCTTCACACCTGCAGATCTAGATCTTCAGACCTTCACACCTGCAGATCTAGATCATCACACCTTCACACCTGCAGATCTAGATCATCACACCTCACATCTGCAGATTTAGATCTTCACACCCTCACATCTGCAGATCTAGATCTTCACACCCTCACACCTGCAGATCTAGATCTTCACATCCTGACACCTGCAGATCTAGATCTTCACACCCTCACATCTGCAGATCTACATCATCACACCCTCACACCTGCAGATCTAGATCTTCACACCCTCACACCTGCAGATCTTCACACCTTCACATCTGCAGATCTCCTCTCGCTCTTCTTCTATTCTCTCTTAAGGCGGGGGCGGTGCCGCCGGAGCGCCACGAAACGCAACCCTTTCGCACGAAATGGACGTTGGACGTCCAAAACCTAGGTAAAATTGCGATTTTGAAGCGTCCCCGGCAACCCTTTCGCACGAAATGGACGTTGGACGTCAAAAACTGAGGAAAAATTGCGACTTTTATGTCGCGCGCAACCCTTTCGCACGAAATGGACGTTGGACGTCAAAAACTGAGGAAAAATTGCAACTTTTATTGGTCGCGCGCAACCCTTTCGCACGAAATGGACGTTGGACGTCAAAAACTGAGGAAAAATTGCAACTTTTATTGGTCGCGCGCAACCCTTTCGCACGAAATGGACGTTGGACGTCAAAAACAGAGGAAAAATTGCGACTTTGAGGTGTCAATCGCAACCTTTACGCACGAAATGGACGTTGGACGTCAAAAACTGAGGAAAAATTGCGACTTTGAGGTGTCAATCGCAACCCTTTCGCACGAAATGGACGTTGGACGTCAAAAACTGAGGAAAAATTGCGATTTTGCTTGGTCAATCGTAACCCTTTCGCACGAAATGGACGTTGGACGTCAAAAACTGAGGAAAAATTGCGATGGACGCTTTCGTTTCTGTACAAGTGTCTGTGTGTAAAAGCGTCTGTGTGTAAAAGCGTTTGTGTTTGAAAGCGTGTGTGTGTGTGTAAAAGCGTTTGTGTGTGAAAGCGTGTGTGCGTGTGTAAAACGTATCTGCGTGTAGAAGCGTCTGTGTGTAAAACCGTCTGTGTGTAAAAGCTTTTGTGTGTAAAAGCGTCTGTGTGTAAAAGCGTTGCGTCTGTGTGTAAAACCGTCTGTGTGTAAAAGCTTTTGTGTGTAAAAGCGTCTGTGTGTAAAAGCGTCTGTGTGTAAAAGCGTTGCGTCTGTGTGTAAAAGCGTCTGTGTGTAAAAGCGTTTGTGTGTAAAAGATTTTGTGTGTACTTTGACCGCACGACATGGAACTGTTAGAGATTGAGGGTGACAATGCTTGCTAGTGTATCCGTGCTAGGACGTGCGGAGCTTGGTTCGTTTGGTGTGTCCGTGAGATCTCGAGAATTGCATTGTGACAATGTCAGTGTTTGCAAGTTTACGATGCAGTGGATCTATGTGATGTATAGCACGAAAAAAATATATGTGATGTTTTCATTGAAATGCATGAGCAGTGGACAAACAAGGTGGGCCAGAGAACCCAAAAGCAAGACGGCACACAGCACGCCTTTTCTTGAAAATCTTGGGGTGTGGCCAGCTGTGCTCTGCACGAAATCGACGTAAGATCTTTACTTAAACATCGTGCGCGCTGATGGTATCAGGGGCCACGATTCACCACAGCATGCTGTGTCAGCTACGCCTACAGTCTTCTAGTCGCTATTTCTGTTAATGTAATTAACTCTATCCCATCTGTCTAGTCGCTATCTATTTCTGCGTTCTCGTTTAGTTTGCTTCGCCGCAGAGGGAGCGAGCACGAAGCGTGGACGGACAGAACGAAATGAAAATTAAACGACAGAGGGAGCTGACCAAAAGAGCATGAAAACGAAGATATATATGAAGGTGACAGATGGCAAATGATCATGAAAAATGAGACATGATAAAAGATGGGTAAAGACTTCTCTGTACAAAAGCTTCTTTGCATAAAAGCTTCTGCAAGTAAAAGCTTCTGTGGGCAAGAACTTCTCTGTGTAAAGGTTTTTGGTGTAAAAGCTCTTGTGTGTAAAATCTTCTGTGTAAAACGCGCTCTGTGTCTAAAAGTTTCTGTTTGCGAAAGTTTCTTTGCGTACCAGCTTCTGTCTGTAAAAGCTCCTCTGTGTTAAGGCTTTGTTTGTGTAAAGCTTCTGTGTGCAAAAGCTTCTCTGTGTAAAAGACTTCTCTGTGTCAAAGCCTCTGAGTGTACAAGCTTCTCTGTGTAAAAGTTCCTCTGTGTAAAAGCTCCTCTGTGGAAAAGCCGCTCTGTGTAAAAGGCTTCTGTGTGTAAAAGCCTCTGTGTGTGCAAGCTTCTCTGTGTCAAGACTTCTTTGTGTAAAGATTTCTCTGTGTAAAAACTACTCTGTGTAAACGCTTCCGTGTAAACTCTTTCCTGTGTAAACGCCTCCGTGTGTAAAGACTTCTCTGTGTAAACCCGTCTGTGTGTAAAAGCTCCTTTGTTTAAAGGTTTTTTTGTGTTAAAAGCTTCTGTGTGTAAAACCTTCGTAAAAGTTTCTGTGTGTAAAAGCTTCTGTGTGTAAAGGTTTCTGTGTGTAAAAGCTTCTGTGTATTAAAAAAACCTTATGTAAAAGCTTCTGTGTAAAAAAGCCCCCTGTGTGTACAAGCTTCGCTGCGTAAAAGCTGCTCTGTGTAAAAAATCTGTGCGCCGTAAAGTTGTCTGTTTGTAAAACCTCCTGTGTGTGTGTGAAAGCGTCTGTGTGTACAAGATTCTGTGTGCAAAAGCTCCTCTGTGCAAAGACTTCTCTGTGTAAACGCGTCTGTGCGTAAAGGCTTCTCTGTGTAAAGGCTTCTCTGTGTAAATGCGTCTGTGCGTAAAAGCTCCTCTGTGTAAGACTTCTCGGTGTACAAAGCTTCTGTGTGTGAAAGTTTCTGTGTGTAAAAGCTTTCCTGTGTAAAAGTTTTCTTGTGCAAAAGCTCCTGTGTGAAAAACTTCTCTGTGTAAAGGCTTTTTTGTGTAAAAGCTTCTGTGTGTACAAGCTGCTCTGTGTTAAAGTTTCTGTGCGCCGAAAGAATGTCTATCTGTAACACCTTCTGTGTGTAAATCCCGTTTGTGTAAGGACTTCTCTCGTAAAAGCTCCTCTGTGTCAAGACTTCTTTGTACAAAAGGCTTCTCTCTGTAAAAGCCTTTGTGTGTACAGGCTTCTCTGTCTCAAGACTTCTCTGTGTAAAGACTTCTGTGTGTAAAAGCTACTCTGTGCAAAAAAGCTTCTGTGCGTAAAGGCTTCTGTGTCAAGACTCCTCTGTGTCTGTGTAAACGCGTCTGTGTGTCAAAGTTTCTGTGTAAAGGCTTTTTTTGTGTAAAAGCTTCTCTGTGCATGTCCCATTTTTCAGCCTTTGCAAACCGTTTGACCGGTCTTGGGACCATTTGACCAGTCTTGGGTCCACAATTTTTTCAGGCCAATCGCAATGATGGCATTTGTCCTGAAAAAACCCGTGCCAACAGTTCTGCCGCAAACTATTTTCAAGGTTTCCTATCCGTCCAGCATGCTGTCTCGCTCCCATCCAGCGCACTTTCCCCAAGCTATTTTCCACGGTTTTGTCCCGTCCAGCATGCTGTCCCGCTCCCTCCCCGCGCAGTTTCCCGAAGCTATTTCCACGGTTTTGTCCCGTCCAGCATCCGGTCTCGCTCCCTCCCAGCGAAGTTTCCCCAAGCTATTTTCCACGGTTTTGTCCCGTCCAGCATGCTGTCTCGCTCCCTCCCAGCGAAGTTTCCCCAAGCTATTTCCACGGCTTCATCCCGTCCAGCATCCAGTCTCGGTCCTTCCCAGCGAAGTTTCCCCAAGCTATTTCCACGGCTTCATCCCGTCCAGCATCCGGTCTCGCTCCTTCCCAGCGAAGTTTCCCCAAGCTATTTCCACGGCTTCATCCCGTCGAGCATCCGGTCTCGCTCCCTCCCAGCGAAGTTTCCCCAAGCTATTTCCACGGCTTCATCCCGTCGAGCATCCGGTCTCGCTCCCTCCCAGCGCAGTTTCCCCAAGCTATTTCCACGGCTTCATCCCGTCCAGCATCCGGTCTCGCTCCCTCCCAGCGAAGTTTTCCCCAAGCTATTTCCACGGCTTCATCCCGTCCAGCATCCGGTCTCGCTCCCTCCCAGCGAAGTTTCCCCAAGCTATTTCCACGGCTTCATCCCGTCCAGCATCCGGTCTCGCTCCTTCCCAGCGAAGTTTCCCCAAGCTATTTCCACGCTTCATCCCGTCCAGCATCCGGTCTCGCTCCCTCCCAGCGAAGTTTCCCCAAGCTATTTCCACGTCTTCATCCCGTCCAGCATCCGGTCTCGCTCCTTCCCAGCGAAGTTTCCCCAAACTATTTCCACGGCTTCATCCCGTCCAGCATCCGGTCTCGCTCCCTCCCAGCGAAGTTTCCCCAAGCTATTTCTACGGCTTCATCCCGTCCAGCATCCGGTCTCGCTCCCTCCCAGCGAAGTTTCCCCAAGCGATTTCCACGGCTTCATCCCGTCGAGCATCCGGTCTCGCTCCCTCCCAGCGAAGTTTCCCCAAGCTATTTCCCCAAGCTATTTCCACGGCTTCATCCCGTCCGGCATCCGGTCTCGCTCCCTCCCAGCGAAGTTTTCCCCAAGCTATTTCCACGGCTTCATCCCGTCCAGCATCCGGTCCCGCTCCCTCCCAGCGCAGTTCTCCAAGCTATTTCCACGGCTTCATCCCGTCCAGCATCCGGTCTCGCTCCCTCCCAGCGAAGTTTCCCCAAGCTATTTCCAAGGCTTCATCCCGTCGAGCATCCGGTCTCGCTCCCTCCCAGCGCAGTTTTCCCAAGCTATTTCCACGGCTTCATCCCGTCGAGCATCCGGTCTCGCTCCCTCCCAGCGAAGTTTCCCCAAGCTATTTCCCCAACCTATTTCCACGGCTTCCTTCCTTTCCTTCCCTTCCTTCCCTTCCTTCCCTTCCTTCCCTTCCTTCCCTTCCTTCCCTTCCTTCCCTTCCTTCCCTACCTTCCCTTCCTTCCCTTCCTTCCCTTCAGTCCCTTCCTTCCTTCCTCCTTCCTTCCGTCCAACACATCTCTGTCGAACACTCAGTCTCGCTCCCCCGCGGTGAGTGCAACTAAACGAGAACCCAAGCATCGGAGATGCTTTTGGGAAAAAACGAATCCACATCGCTAACGCCCATCGGCATGGTGAAAAAAGCAGCAGCTCCCAGAACAGAAACAGCAGCAGCAGGAAAACTCAAAATATGGTTATTAGACTTGTAATTAATTTATAGTTTATATAATATGGTTTATGGTATATAATAACTTTGGTTTATAATAACTATAGCCAAAGAAGCAGAAGAAGAAGAAGAAGAAGAAGAAAAAGAAGTAGGAGGAGCACAACAGGAGCAAAATAGGAGCACAGCAGAATCGCACAACAAGCAAGATATAAAGGCTGGCGAGTGGCAAACAGACAGACAAACAAACAACGTAATAATGTTCGGAAGCCAGCACCTCACAGGGTCCTCCTGTGGATCCTCGATCCTCAACACATGCTTATGATCCAAATATGGACTATACCAGGGATCAACAAATCTTTGGGTAATGTTGAGCCACAGGCACGTGAGCCTCCCACGTTGACCAACTTTCAGACACTGAACACTGAAAAACTGGAACTGCATGGAATTAATCTGCATGCGAATGGGTGTGTCCGAATTTCGACATTTCAGAGAGCATCCGGTGGTCACATTGAGTGCCGAGATTCCCAAACCATCCCAAACCCACATTGCCCGGGCTTGCGGGTGATGTCATAACATCCCAAGTTGCTTGCCGATGAAGGCATCCATACTAATTCCACTGCAAATAATCAATAATCAAAAAATCATGTCGACTAGTCAATTGGGGACTATCATCCGGGTAGGGTTAAAACATGTTAAAACGATATAAATATAGCTTACATTAACTTACCAAAAAAACATCAAACAATAACAAGAAGCACAGCTAATATCACAAGTGTCACAGCTTTGTTCATCACTTCGAGTGACCAAACGACTCGTCGTCGCCCAAACACCACGTGGCTTGCGTCAAGAAATCCGTGGGGCTCTGCAGCAGCGAGGCACAGCCAGTCCGAAGCATCACTTGGATCGTCAGGTTGATGCCAGGCCAAACGCTGGCCCTGGTGATGTCGGTGCCGAAGTGACCGGACAGCACCGACCTGGGGATGAATGGGATGGGGATGAGGATTGAGAAGAAAGGCAACATCTATAATTATATATATATATGTAGATTGATATATCGATACATTGTATAGACATATATATATATATAATCAATTATAATCATATATAGGCACAAGCGAAATCGTTTGGCTCCATCTTTAACTAAATGGATGAGCATTGCAGGTCCATCCTCAAAGTTGGCTCTCTCAAGTGCGTGCCGATACCTTTGAAATGTCTACAAGGAACTGTTCATACTACCAGTGTTTTTCAGAAAAGGTCGCTCATTCGAGGTGGTAGCATGGTTTACATACATGCGTACAACCCTTGGAAGAAGCCTGGACCTCAGCCAGTGAATTTACGAACACCTCTACTTGGTATCTTCACCAACTCCGAGATCACCAAAATGCATCAAAATGATTCAAAATGCGGTACTGAGTTGAACCACAAGTGGCCGGTCTTTCATTAAAAAAAACTGCCAAAACCATTGAATTTCAAACCACATCCGACATATCCCATCAGAACGCCCAAGACACGCATAGTCCAACCAAAATTTCTGCCAGCTGCTGTGGTTGGCCGATACGTCCTCACAAGGCTGTTGGTTCCGTAGCATCGTTGCACGCCAAGTGCAGGTTGGGGCACAGCCCTGGTTGGGCAGCTTGTACCATGGCGAGGCTGCAGGATCCTAAGCGCAGTGGAGATGGCTGGGGGCAAATATTGGCTCATATCATCTCATATCCATATCCATATACATATCCATATATGGTGGAATATACTGGATGTAAATAAATGGAAAATGGATGGGAAATGGCTGGTTTGAGATCAATCCCCCGGTCCATTGCCTCATTGACCCGTGTTCATTATCCCGCGGGTGCAGGGACTCATGCAGGAATCATAGCTTGACAAAGGGATCAAGTCCAGGACCCCTAAATGAGATCATCCGTAGCCATATCCAACCTTTGGTTTCCCATCGTTTCCCCCACTGACAAAAATCGACCACCTTTCTATAGATTCTAGATTCCTAGATTGTGGTTGTTTCCGGCTCCACAACTGCCCACTTTCTTGTGGTAAAGGTTCTGTGCATCCACATGTGTGGCCACAAGTGTAACGCAAAAGCCGAGCATTGTGATGATCACCTGAGCTGATTCAGCTGAGCTGATGTGAGTTGCCATTTTTGGGGCCCATGCGCAAACCACCACCCAGGTTGCATTGACCACCTAAACAACCGTTAAGTGGAAACTTCGTCCTATCACTGAAAAACACACACACCAAACTTCCAGCCATCAAATGACTTTCGAAATCAAACACTGATTGGGTCATGGAGTTTCTGTTGCGATATATATATGTATATATATAATATTACAGTATATATATAAAAATTATATTATATATATATATATACATATTATAGATCGTCGTGATTTCAAACATGTCAAACACAAGGGTGGAAAACTAGCACTCTTTGTGGTCGATGGGAACCAACCGTTCAACCGTTAAACGATTTGTTTGACCTCTGAAACTGATTGAAACTCCCAATCGTTGCTTAAGCCTCCATCCGGCTGTTGGATGAACCAGCGGCACTTTGCCAACCCGATATCTGAATCTTTGTCAAACATATAAAGAGGTGACATGGAATCTTTGCCAATGATATGTCAGTGATATCCCCCTTTTTGCCGGGTGTGTCCTCATTTTCCATGGCCATGTATGTCCCAAATTTGTTGGGCAATATCCAACAGTTTCCTGAGTTGAATCACCAGAGTTTGTTGGTTAGTTAAAATTCAATTTTTGGTGTTTCCCACGAAAACATCCTTGAAACCTCATGTTGTTCTTGATTCAACCCCGCTTTTCCCGGTCAGAACGGTTGACCATCCCAATATTTTTTGTTACAACTGATTCGTCCATTCTGTGCATCCCCACTTGACATCCCAAACATGGCAAGCTGGGAAATTCCCCCATTTCGCTGGATGATGTCCTCATATTTCCACAATAAAACATCATTTTTTGTGCGGGATCCCCCTTATAATTAGGCCGGGAACCGGGGTACCGCCAGTTTATTAAACAAATCTTCATCAAATGATGCCCCTCCTTATAAAATGGTAATTCCAATATACCATCCTTGAAAGTTGGCAATTCTTTAAGGTTATAAAATGGCAATTCTGGTGTAGCGTTCAGCCAAACCGGAACCTTATATAATGACATTTTTTCTTGTTTACATCGCATCCAAATGGGAGAACGCTCTCGTTTTTAAGCATTTTTGACACCCCTAAAAAAAACATAAAATATCCCAAAAAGTGGCACCCGGGTTCTGGTGGTTTATAAGGGATATTAAGAGGGAGATTGTGCAGGGATGTCCCAGCCAACGTTCGATGACACCCCATTTTATCATATATTGTTGGGTCATGTTGAGTCTATGTAGTCTATAGTCTATAGACCACTATAGACCATCATATCTCAATATGTCTCACTATATCCCCATGATATTCCCATGATATCTTCCACTTTGTAATTGGGACTGACTGACACTGCCAGGCCACATAAATGGCTGAGCTCCGAGCAGCTCGATGCACCTGGGGTTAGCAAACTTCTGAGTTACGGACGGATGTCATCGAATGTCAATGGTTAATTTTTCGTCATCATGTAACGCAGAAAGGTAGCAAGAGTAGCTGGGAAGTGAAGACATTAGATCAAGGTCACACTCCAGCAGCATTTTTGCCGGTATGGAAGTGATAGGATTTTATAGGTATGGAGGCTCCAGGGCTCGCCAAGGTAGGGTCTGTGTTTCCACGGTTTCGGGCTTCGATCTGGCGCTGTCCGAACAAGTGAACGAGAGTGTAGCGAGAGATCGATTGGCCAAAAAATGCTACAAAACCTCAGGGGCGCAGACCAGAAAATGATGTCAATTTGTTGTGGAGTCCATGCCAAAAGGAAAATCGACATGGCCGCGCGCAGGAATTGCTCAGAATCACAGGGTTTTGACACATCCCCACGTTGTCCATATTGTCCCCGGCACCAAATGGGCACCTTCAAGTCCCATGGCCGCTCCCGCGGATCGAAGAAACAGAAGGACAGACTCGTAGATGTTGGAATCATTACCTTGGGTGATAAGAAAGGGACTTCAGCCACAATACCAATGGAGGTGTCTTAAAATGAGGGATCTCCAAAACCACAGGTTTCAATATCAAAATGGATCAACATGGTCTAAGTTTGGATGATTTGGGGGACACCCCCATTTTAGGTGATGAATTGGGTCAAAATTAGGTCCCCAATAGTGGTCCCATATGGATTTCACGGATTTCACCCGAAGCGACAGACACATTTCCACCACCCACCGGGTTTTTTGACCAACAAACACAACAGAAGATGACGTTTCAACCAAAGAAAGAAAGGATTTCACTCAGAAGAAAACACAAAGTGATGGGTCCCACGGTCCCAAAATAGCATCGACCAGGATCCACTGGGTTTGGGCAAAATTTAAACAAATAAAACACAGGGTCAAACCAGCAATTGGCAACAATTGCATGATCTATTGTGGAAATTGACAACAAATGGCTATGGTGGTCCAAATGGCATGTTTGTCACCACGAATGGCTTATCAACTGGTATTGATTCCTTGCAAAGCCACTGTAGCTGGAAAAAGGGAAAATGGGCCACACGATGACGAGGAAATCTATGGACACACAAAAAAACATCAGCAATCATGGATTGTTTACCGACACAGTTTGCATCATAGACACCAAAAACCGTGCTGCCGACATCTCATTTTTTACTCAGGCAGTGTGACAACTAAGAGGACATCTACATAGATCTTGCTCCAACAGAGTCTTGCAGAACCATCATATAGAGATCTTTGAGAGAGAGAGAGAGAGTGAACTTGCTAACACAGATCTTGCAGTACTGCTATAACTCTTACGGTATACATAAGCAACAAAACAATAAATGTACAGTATATAATTATATTTCTAGAAAACTCCTACGGTCGTGCGCAAATCTGCACAAAGCTCATACTTTGCCAAGGGAACCCCGGTATGTCTCATGAATAGGCCGGGTTAGCCCCACTGGAAACATGCAAATGAACCGCTTTTTTAATTGAAAATAGGGTCCCCAAAAATATGATACCTTGTCAATTTCCGTTTTTTTTCTTATGGGTACCCCCCATTTTCAGATCCACCCGCCACCCAGATGATGAAATTGCAGGGGAACACTTTTGCTGTTGACATGAAGACCTCTTCAGTGAACCTGGGTGTGAACCAACCTATGATTTCCTAGTCTCCTTGACATTCAACACACTTCATGGCATATCATTGGGTTACAACTAACCAACTTGATATGATATTTGGGTGGGTCTGAAAATGGGGGATAACCAAAATTGACTGGATATTGGGATCAATGATGATAAACCAATGGATGGAATGAGGTACACAACTGATTCCACCCAGCTGCGCAGGCTCCCGCCATCAAACAGCACCTCCGTCTCCAAACCTGTTGAGGGAATTTTGCCAGCATCGAGTTTGGGCCACGAGTTCTTTTTCTAGTCAAACCAGTACATCAGTCATGATTATTAAAGAAAAAATGAGAGTTTGACAAAATAATGATATGTGAATCTAAAAGAATCCAAGAATCCAAGAATAGATCATATAAGATCATATAAGCATATTAACAGAACAAAACAACACTGATAGTTTGATATGGCCAGTCCCATCGATAGTTCAGGAGACATCACAAAATCAAAATCCAAAGTGGATTGCAGCCCATGACATTGAAGTTGGTTCATCTCCTCAATGGGTGAGGATCAAATAACATCGGGTCTCCAGCACGTCCAAAAAATGCTTTTATTATAAAACCGTATCAAAAAAAGTGAAAGAGTTGTCGTCTTTTCTTGAGAATGACCACCATTTCGCTATGGATCAATATTGGTCTACCCTGACTAGTGGAGTGGTGCTCTCTGGGGCCCCAAAAAAATCAGGACACCCAGCAGCATACAGCATACCTCAAAATTTGAATATCCTCCAACTAAAATGCAATCAACATCTTTACCAAAAGATGGGGGTATTCACCGACTGACAACTCAAAAGAAAACTAGTCCAAGTCGCCTCAAGCACCAGAGGTCGGTCGCCCTACACATCCGAGGGAAAGCAACCCTCTTTTGTTTCCAACTCTATGTTTGGCGTGATTCGCGATTGTGTCAGAAAAAAACTAAGGACAGCTGGCAATACCGACCGACACCATACGTGATGAATAGCAAGCACTGAAGCTTTGAAGACTCGATGGCAAGGTCACCCGCTCCAGGCTTTGGTTGAATAGATCGCCAAAACTCAAGCTTTGAAGACTCGATGGCAAGGTCGATGGCAAGCTTTGGTCACGCGCTCCAGGCTTTGACCAAAACTCAAGCTTTGAAGACTCGATAGCCAAATCTCAAGCTTTGAAGACTCGATGGCAAGGTCACCCGCTCCAGGCTTTGGTTGAACCGATA
This sequence comes from Cladocopium goreaui, assembly GCA_947184155.2. NCBI lineage: Eukaryota > Dinophyceae > Suessiales > Symbiodiniaceae > Cladocopium > Cladocopium goreaui. The sequence goes on along the minus strand of CAMXCT020006750.1, from coordinate 328,638 downwards.
GCCAAAACTCAAGCTTTGAAGACTCGATGGCAAGGTCACCCGCTCCAGGCTTTGGTTGAACTCATGACCAAAACTCATGCTTTGAAGACTCGATGGCAAGGTCACCTGCTCCAGGCTTTGGTTGAACCGATAGCCAAAACTCAAGCTTTGAAGACTCGATGGCAAGGTCACCCGCTCCAGGCTTTGGTTGAACTCATGACCAAAACTCAAGCTTTGAAGACTCGATGGCAAGGTCACCTGCTCCAGGCTTTGGTTGAACTCATGACCAAAACTCATGCTTTGAAGACTCGATGGCAAGGTCACCCGCTCCAGGCTTTGGTTGAAATCCCTGCCAAAACTCAAGCTTTGCAGACTGGATGGCAAGGTCGTCCAGACTTTGGATGAACTCATGACCAAAACTCATGCTTTGAAGACTCGATGGCAAGGTCACCCGCTCCAGGCTTTGGTTGAATAGATAGCCAAAACTCAAGCTTTGAAGACTCGATGGCAAGGTCACGCGCTCCAGGCTTTGGTTGAACCGATAGCCAAATCTCAAGCTTTGAAGACTCGATGGCAAGGTCACCTGCTCCGGGCTTTGGTTGAACTCATGAAGAACACTCAAGCTTTGAAGACTCGATGGCAAGGTCACCCTCTCCACGCCAAAACTCATGCTTTGAAGACTCGATGGCAAGGTCACCCGCTCCAGGCTTTGGTTGAAATCCCTGCCAAAACTCAAGCTTTGCAGACTGGATGGCAAGGTCACCTGGTCCAGACTTTGGTTGAACCCGTGGCCAAACCTCAAGCTTTGAAGACTCGATGGCAAGGTCACCCTCTCCAGGCTTTGGTTGAACACAGAGCCAAAACTTAAGCTTTGAAGGCTCGATGGCAAGGTCACCTGCTCCAGGCTTTGATTAAACAAATAACCAAACCTCAAGCATTTCAGACTCGATGGCAAGGTCACCCGCTCGAGGCTTTGATTGAATACCCTGCCAAAACTCAGGCTTTGAAGACTCGATGGCAAGGTCACCTGCTCCAGGCTTTGGTTGAACCCATGGCCAAAACTCAAGCATTGAAGACTTGATGGCAATGTCACCCTCTCCAGGCTTTGGTTGAATCGATCACCAAAACGCAGGCTTTGAAGACTCAATGGCAATGTCACCTGCTCTAGGCTTTGGTTGAAGGAAGTGGAAAAAGTCAATCTTGCAAGGCTTTGAGGCAAATGACGTAAATACTCTCCACTCGTTGCTCCCTCAATGTTTGTTACACCTTCTAGCACAAATTCTCTCTCACAAGTCGGGAGCCCACAGACATAACACCATGCAGTGTACACATTTGTTGGTATGTAAGTGCAGGACAGCAATGCCGATTTTCCAACAATTCCTTGTTCTCCTAAGGTTTGATTCAGCGTCACCTTGGCATTCCCGTTATACACGGCGAGCTTGGCGCCTGGCTTGCATGGAAGCTTCTCCGACACCAATCTGCGCAGGTCATATCCAAGCATAGAGCAAGGGACACATTCTGTCACTCCTTCTCCAGTCAAGCACAGCACCTGAAGATCGACTTCACCAGTTTCATCGACTGCAACTTTGTCAGCAGATGATGGATCCACATAGCCATGTTGTGCGCCGGACATTCGTCAACATTTACACATTGGTCACTACTGGGCAAAGCCGAAAAATCTTCGCACAAAAAGAAGGTACAGACCTTAAATCGGTTTGCACAAAAACATTATGGTACCCTAAATCCAGTGGCTAATGCCACTGGGGTATACCCATTTTCAGCCCCCGACGTAGCAGGGAACCCAAAGATGGCCATTTCCAAACTGCAAGAGACTCATATTATTGTAGTCGCTAGCAGCTGCCTAGGAGGGCGCGATCCATTCTGATGGCAAATAGCCACAAAAAATGTAGAGCGGGTGATTCAGCACTCGGGAAAGGGAGCTCAGCATGTAGGGGTTTAGCCAAGATAGATTTTTATGCATTGGCTGTCTCCAACTCTACATGTCTCAGAAAGTCTTTCGGAGACAAAGAGAGAATAATAAAGAATAATAGAGAAATTCCAAGAAAGACACTTAGCATTTTCAAATCAAACTCCTGCCCTTTTGCACTCGAGAGGATCAAGTGTAACCATTGAAATACATGAGCTGTGGACTGAGAACATTGGGGATTTACTTTGAGCCTCTGCCATTGTACTAAGTCCATGTTGTGTGGATTTGACAATGTTGTATGATGGTTCATATGTCAAGTGATGGTGGTTTTTGTGATGTATATCAACTCAAACGTTGTGTCAAATGCTGACTTGTTCTAAGCAGGTATCTACCATAATGCACGTTGGATTCCGAAACATGTTTAGTTGGCTTCATCATCTTCAAACAGCTTCCTGGTAGGTGTGGGTGGCTATTGCTGACTGAGCGGTCTTGGGGTAGGATTCCCTTCCTGCAGGGTGGGTGGCTGAACGGTTTCTGATGTGAATGCTATCTCTATTTTTCTCATTTTTTCTCCATGTTTCTCTAAATTTTCTCTATGTTGCTCTATGTTGCTCTATGCTTCTCTGCCAGCTAAAGACCAATTACAAACACAACCTCATTTGTTTGACATATGTCTCTATTTTTCTGTAGTTTTCTCTATTTTTCTCTAACTGTATCTTTTTTCTCAATTGTTCTCTATTTTGCTCTGATGTCATTGTGGTTGGCTTGTGGCTCTTGGGAGCCATCATTTTTTCTGGCTGGCTCTTGCTGGTTAACACTTGGCAGCACTTGGTGGTGGACTAACAACACTTGACAACGTTTGACAACACCTGACATCGTTTGAAAACAATTGAAAACATTGGAAAAGACGTGACAACATTGGACAACTCTTGACAGCATTTGCGCCGGATAGAACTTGATAGGGCCTGAAACCTGAAAACAACACTGGATCACTGTGTTTCTCCATTGGTGTCAATCAGTGAAAACATGATTTAAAAACGATTCATTTCTTTCTTGGGTTTTCTCTATCCTTCTCTATTCTTCTCTACTTGTCTCTAAAAGACTTTTTAAGACATTTTGACTTGCCAACAACCTTTATATAATTCAATTACAAAAAAACCCTTTACAAAAACTAAATCTATCATAAGTAACCCCCTCGAATCCAAGCCCCTTTTTGGTGCTGCTGAGTGAAAATACTGTCAAAATTCAGAAGGTGTTAAGGGAAGACGGTTTGATTCCGGGCTTTTCCGCACTTTTACACTGACCGTCGCCCTTGAAAGATAGTCCGAACACTTTGGGTTGTCACCTTTAAGTGATGAACTAAAGTTTGGCATCGTTTTTTGGTCTTGTCCCTTCTAAGAAACAAGCATGGACCATGCAACTGATTAAGCAGAAAGCAGGCCCAAGTTATTTTTGATCCCATTGAATGGCTGAGACCCGTTTGCCCAAAAAGATCTACAGTTTGCCATTTTATGTCCATTTCAACAGGAACAGTGGGGGATGTACTTTCTGACAAGTTAGGCTAGCTTGGTGGGTTTCAATTACCACTTATTATACATAGATGGATGGATGGATGGATGGATCAATCGATAGATAGATAGATTAGATTATATAGATAGATTAGATTAGATTCGATTAGATTACATTAGATTAGAAAAGATCAACTTCAATGAGATAAGATAGATAAGATAGATAAGATAGATAAGAACATATAGATAATATAGATAAGATGGATAGGATAGATAAGAAAGATAAGAAAGATAAGATAAATAAGATGGATAAGATAGATAAGATAGATAATATAGATAGATAGATAAGATAGATAAGATAGATAAGATCGATAAGATAAATAATATAGATAAGATAGATAAGACAGATACGATAAATAAGAAAGAAAATACATATAATATAGATAGGAGATAGATAATATAGATAATATAGATAAGATATATACGATAGACAAGATAGATAAGATAGATAAGATAGATAAGATAGATAAGATAGACAATATAGATAAGATATATACGATAGATAAGATAGATAAGATAGATAATAGAGAAAAGATAGATAAGATAGATTAGATTAGATTAGATTGGATTAGATTAGATTAGATTAGATTAGATAGATAGATAGATCGATAGATAGATAGATGGATAGATAGATACATATATAGATAAGATATAACTGATAGATAAGATAGATAAGATAGATATAGATATAGATATAGCTAGATATATAGAACGATAAATAGATAAAGAGATAGATAGATAGATAGATAGATAAATAGATAGATAGATAGATAGATAGATATAGAGAGATAAGATAGATAGATAGATAGATAGATGGATGGATAGATAGATAGAAAGCTAGATAGATAGAATATAGATATAGATATACATATAGATATAGATATAGATATAGATGGAGATAGATAGATAGATAGATAGATAGATAGATAAGATAGATAAGATAGATAAGATAGATAAGATAGATAAGATCGATAAGATCGATAAGATCGATAAACTAGATAATATAGATAAGATAGATAAGATAGATAAGATAGATACGATAGATAAGATAGATAATATAGATAGATAGACAGATAGACAGATAGACAGATAGACAGATAGACAAACAGACAGATAGACAGATAGACAGATAGACAGGTAGGCAGATAGACAGATAGACAGATAGATAGATAGATAGATCGATAGATCGATAGATCGATAGATAAGATAGATAAAATAGATAAGAAAAGATAAGATAAGATAAGATAAGATAGATACGATAGATAAAATAGATAAGATGGATAAGATGGATAAGATATATAAGGTAGATAGATAAGATAGATAAGATAAGATAAGAAAAGATAAGATAAGATAAGATAGATAAGATAGATAAGATCGATAAGATAAATAATATAGATAAGATAGATAAGATAGATAAGATAAATAAGATAGATAAGAGAGATAATACATATAAGATAGATAAGATAGATAATATAGATAAGATAGATAAGAAAAGATAAGATAAGATAAGATAAGACAAGATAGATAGATAGATAGATAAACAGATAGATAGATAGATAGATAGGTAGATAGATAGATTAGTTAGTTAGACAAATAGATATATAGGTTACATGAATACATGATTACATGATTACATAATTACATGATCTTACCATCAACAATGGTAGCTTTTGGTTGTAAGGTTTTTATTACCGAAGGTTTGGTTGATTCCCATTTTTGTCGTTTAATCCTCCCAATTTGATGGGTTCATACCTTCCACATTATTTGTGGGGGTGGTGCTCCATTGCAAAGGGGGGAGAGTGAACGTTGAAGAGAAGATGCAGCACAGAGGGGTAAAGCAACCAAATATATCAATCCAATGAAGTAATCTCACTGTCAAGAACTTTAGACCCTAAATCCAAAACCTAAAACCTAAATCTGACATGAAACCCTAAGTAAGCCTTGAAAGTGAAACTCATTATATAAAACCATGGTAAACAGCCTAAAAACCCTGAATGAGACCCTAGATACACCTTAAACAAACCCTAAACAAACCCTAAAGAGTTGGTGACATGATAAACCTCAGTCTGGGCGGCACCCCCGGGCCTGGGGGTATTTATTTATTTATGTACTTGTTTACTTATCTATTTATTTACTTATATATATTATGTATATTGATATAATATGATATATATATATATATCATATATATATATATATTTGAGGGGATGACCATCCATAACAACCAGCTATTTTGATGTACATAAACAGAAGGGATTAAAAATGAGTGCTTCCATTCCCATGGCCCACTGCACCATGGCACACATAGGCAAACTGGATCCAATTTCGGTCATGGACCGCACTCTCTCCACTTCAAAGAGCTCCTCTGAGGCCGAGAAAAGGATGTACCTCTGACCACGGGAGACCGGCTGCAGGAGGCATGAAGCGGATCCGTGGCATTGATCGATTTCTGGGATACACACAAAAGAGAGGCGGACCAAGAAGGATTGGGATACTTCCCAGAAGTTCACCGTAGGACATGACTGGATTTCAGAAAGGATTCTTTCACGTAAAATAATGTAAAATACATAGGGAGATTCAACAGAAAAATGGGCACCTGCAGCGCGATGCAATCTTAATTTGAATAAAACCAATATTTTGGGATCTCTAAGGCCCGCTTGAACTCGTCATAACTATATAACTGGTCTCTTTCTATGCCCGTCCTGGCCCGGTGGTTGAGAGGCTGGGTTCTTCGAATCGGGTTCCAACTCTGATGCCATGAGTGGCATCAGCGTTGTGTTTTTCACTAGTCAAGGCGACCTCCGCGCTCTGTTGGTTGCCAGAAATTTCACCTGGCAATTTCTTGCTACTTTGATAATCTTTATATAAACATTTAACTCATGTGAAAATCATACGCGTCCAATGAAAGTTGGGATTTTTTCCATTCTGGAAAATACATTTAAGCAAATGGTAGCCTGAAATCATTAGCCCTTTTCATGGAAGCACGCTAATCCCATCTCAAGGCCAGAGGCGCCCAGGCATTGGCTCCGAGCTGAACTTCCAGTCCTGCACGGCTACCCCGGGTACTCCGCCATGTTTGGTCGCAAGTTCCATAGAGAAAATCTGGGACAATGACGAACGTCTGAAACAACAACATCATAAAACAGCTCAATTTGTTCCGAAATACTTGTTGGTGATGTATAGAAATATATTTTCGTCCAAATATCCATAAAAATGTTGGTTTGGAAATACCTATGGAGTTACTCTCAACTCTAGTTTATCTATACAATATACTATAATAGTAAGTACAGTAATTTTGCTATCCTTCTATTATGGATAATTTCCATACACAGAAGGAGTTCCTCATCTTGACACACCATGGGTTGTTCCCAAATCCAGTGGCCTATCATCGAAAAAACCCTCACTTTTTCCTGGCCATGAATGCTTGGTTTTATTCCCTCAAGTGGATTTTCCGGTTGTTTTTATTTCAATACAATTGGCCACAGATATCTAAAAATCATGTCTCATATTGCCAAATATACCCAGTTGAGTGGCTTCAAATCCATCTGTTTGATGGTTAAGCCGAGTTAAACCCCGCATTATTTAGATTTTCAGCGACGTATGGTGGTGAATGAATTTGATGTAATCTTCCGAGGGGAACAAAAACCGGGCGGAGGGGATGGGTCAGAATCTAAAATACCATATTTGGGGATATTTCGGGGGTATTCAAATCCATGACTACCAGCTATTTTGGTGAGAACAACTAGCCAAATGCAGGTTATCAGCCAGAATGGCTGAACCCAGATTATCATAGTTATATATCATCCAAAAAGATGCTGTTAGATGCTATTGATCTTGGATTTGTTGAAGGGATCCAAAAAAATAAAACATATTCCTTGTATATAGATTCCCCAGATGGTGGATTCACTGATGGGAGTGTAAAACATCATCTTCAGACAACCCAGGTATGCAATAATCAGCCCGACATCATTTTCAACTAACACGACTCTCCTATTGAAGTTGCCATTTCACTTGGGAACTAACCCTTTTTCAGACACACCCAATATCATGTCAAAGTTGGTTAGTTCATGTTAGTTCCGTCCCTTTTATCCCCATCTGTATCATCATTAATATTCCTATTATATCCCTGTTGATATCCCATTTATTTGATATCCTATGATATGTCCATGAAATCCCATTGAAGTTGATGATATCTCCCATGAAGCCCCCATGAGATCCCCCATGAACTCCCAATTTCTTGCATGATTTTTCCATTTGGAGGTTCCCAAAAATGGGGGTACGCCTAGTTCTCATCCATTTAAAGATGAAATTTCCATGAAATAAACCATCCAGCTATTGGGGTACCCATATTTTAGGAAAGCCCAGATGATAAATGGTGGTGAATGGTGATGGTGATCATTCAGCCATCTAACAGTTAACAATCCAAACTTTATGACTCATGGTGTTTTTTTGATTATCATTTAGCCATCATTTTAACAATCCAGCAAGGAGACTTAGGATGACTATGGATGACTATAGCTGGACTGAGCTATAATTCAGCTGGATGGACTATGGGGTTATCATTTATCATTTATAAACCATCCATTTCTATTGGGACTATGGAACCCCCCATTTCTTTCACCGGCCCCCCGGGTTGCCAGGGACCTGGCCAGGTCCACCAGGTCCCGGTCGCCTGCACCGCCAATTCGCTGACGGAGAGGTTGCCCAGGCCGCGGTCCTGTGAGGTCATCAGGCCGTAGGTCAGCCTGAGCCGTGGAGATTCTATGGTTGGAATCTATATTAATTACTGATCTATTGGAATATATATATATATATGTATATATATATATCATCAAACATTATATATTGTATATAAATATATATTGGAATCTATATATGGATGTTTATATCTTAGAGATTGGATTACTGTATATTGGTTGTGGATATTCTGATATACCCTAAGGAACTTTCAATCAAATCGAGTGGACAATACTGGTGTTAAATATTATAGAAGTAGAAATTGGGTTTGGAAAGGGAATAAAGTGGAATTGTATGTAATTGTGATAGTTTAGAGTTAGAATGGGATTATACTAAGGGATACTAAGGATTTGTACATGGGACTTAGAATGAGACCATCGAGTGTATTTACAAACACTTACTACTAAAGGGACTACATTTCACCAAATGAACTCCGATCGGCAAGGTCTGAGGGTTCAAAAGAAAAAAACTCAGTTGGGTTGGGTGGGAATGGGCACACATCTAAGATTCAGGAGACTACAAATGGACTCGACACTTTTAGTAGATTTTAGTATCAGACACTATCGAACTCATACTAGTTAGATGGAGGGAATTTTGAGAGGTCATCATCAGAAGTTTTGGTGGGAAAGAACGCTGTTATCAAGCATCCTTTACCAGTTGGATAAATTCTATGTAAGCACTAAATAAACAAAAACATACAAAAACAACATTGATGAGTCGTCCCGCACATCTTCGGGGAAAAAAACATTTCACAAGAATTGTTTTTCTGTCAGCAAAGACTATCATATGGATGGGAAACTCTTGCAGCTACTTAGCTCCCCAAATAGGGGAATATGGATGCCCATAGATCCTTACCTCAACCTCCGAATCACTGGATAGAAAGTGTGCATCAAATGACATCATCATTCATCTTCGGAGTCACACATCTACATAAAACCATCCATTTTTTCAATACAACTGTGGTCTTTACTCAGTAGTTGCAGCCTTTTTTCTATCTCCAGGGTCCATTTTCAATGGTATCTGATTGCTGCAACAGTTCTATCCCCATGTTTGATCCTGATATCATATCTTATTGTCAAGCATTTAATGGTTGTTACTGTTGGATTAAGAAATGGATTTGCCAACAAAATGGGGCGTACCCCAAACATGCAGTTCCAGTGGAAGTGATGAAAATCAAATCTGTTGTATTTCCGGTAGCCCGTTTTCACGCCAACCCATGTATCTACTTTGATTTCATCATATTTCATCAACCTGAAATAAAACCATTTGGGATAGGTAATGATAGCCTCCGATTAGTGTGATGGTACCTTATTGTTTTCCCTTCCTAATTGAGCGTCTTGCTGATTGGGGGGAAGCTCTATTGTGAGAAGTTTTTTCTCAGATCCATTTTTTTTCAGGAGGGAAAAATTGTTCAATGAAAAATGATTACATAATTAATTACACTTGTTTATTTACACACCTGGTCAATTTACTTTAGAAAGCCATATCCATGTTAAAGCCTTGAAAATGCAAGGTTCCCAAATAATTAGATGCCTTATTAGGCCCATATTAAAAAAACAGCACCCAAACAATGTTTCAAGCGGGTACCCCATGAGCGACCCAGATCCTCAATAATGTAATTGTTTCGATGGTACCCTATTGTGCACAAACACTTTTGGGGTGAAAAAAACAAAAAAACTTTTATCCACCTTTCTTTGGGTAAAGCTGATCCATTTACTTTAAAAAGCCATATCTATGATACAGCCTTGAAAATGCAAGGTTTGCCAAATAATTAAATGCCTTATTAAGCTCTTATTAAAAACAGCACCCAAACAACTGTTCAAAGGGGTACCCCATGAGTGACCCAGATTCCAATCATGTAATTGTTTCGATGGTACCCTATTGTGCACAAAAACATTTGGGGTGAAAAGACAAAAAACTTTTATCCACCTTTCTTTGGGTAAAGCTGGTCCATTTACTTTGGAAAGCCATATCCATGTTAAAGCCTTAAAAACGCAAGGTTTGCCAAAAAAAAGCCTTATTAAACCCTTATTAAAGAAACATCACCCAAACATTTTTTTCAAGGGGGTACCCCATGAGTGACCCAGATCCTCAATAATGTAATTGTTTCGATGGTACCCTATTGTGCGCAAAAACTTTTGGGGCATTTTTCTAATTTATATAAAAGAAAAATCCATTGAAATGAAAGTGAATTGATTTCAATTGAAATTCTTTCTTATCAATAGATTTCCCTGAGGTTTAAAAGGAAAATCAATTGAAAGTAGATTCAGTTGAATTAAAAGTAAATTGATTTCAATTGATATCCTTTCTTATCAATAGATTTCTTTTAGATTGAAAAGGAAAATCATTGAAAGTAGGTTCAAATGAATTGAAAACAAATTGATTTCAATTGAAATCCTGTCTTATAAATATTGTTTTTTTAAGTTTAAAAGGAAACGCAACTGAACGTAGATTGATTTCAATTGAAAGCCTTTCTTATCAATACATTTTTTCAAGTTTAAAAGGAAAATCAATTGAAAGTAGATTCAAATGAATTGAGAGCAAATTGGTTTCAATTGAAATCGGTTCTTATCAATAGATTTCTTGGAGGTGTAAAAGGAAAAGCAATTGAAATTAGATTGATGTCAATTGAAATCCTTACTTAAGTTGACTATCCTAAAAAGTGTTGAGGGAGGGGCACAGAAAATGCCGAGTTATTGAGCAGCCTAAAATTCTTGGGGGGGCCCGGCCCCACAAATCGGAGCCTAACATTACCCTGTTTTGATATATGATATATGGTGATGTCGCAATGAGGTCCTTACCAAGAAGTATTGTTCTTTTCGGCTTTTTCGGGATTTGTGACCAAACGCTCTACTTCTACTGCTTCATCGAAGAGATCCAGCCGATAGCAAGTTAAGAAAGTCGATCCTGGAACCCGAACAACCGTAAAGAAATGTTTGTTGCTGTACTCCCTGCACCCTACACAAATTGTTGTTTGGGGTTGGAGGATTGGCTTATATTGGGATCTTGAAGTTTCTCTCACATGTCAGCGCCCAATGCCATGAGTCATTCACCTAGGACCTGACATCACGTTCCAGTCAAAGGCGAAGTCCTACAACGAAGACATGTTGATAAAGTTTCGCCCTGACTATCGAATTTGCAATCACCACCTAGTTTTGTCGGAACTTAGGGTAGTGCAATTCGTTGGTTCATGAAAAACAATCCTCGTAAATATGACAAATATTGTCATATTTCAATATATTTGAGTCATTTCAGGGTGCAAAGGCATATTTCCAGACTCACTCATTGTGACCGGCACAAATAGACAAGGATCTGGGTTTCAGCATTGTGAAAGATGACGAACGCCTGGTTCCCACCACCTGGCAGAAACCGTGCATGTTTCTTCCAAACCCTCTGTGCATGTAGGATTACAATCTAGATACCAATCAAAAAAGGTATAATAATTGTAATCCAAAAAAAACAGAGAACAACATTTTGCAATTATTTTGGAGGGACCTGACTTTTCTATCTTTTTGGGGCTTACTGTAAGGTACACAATGGCATAGAAGTTGGTTTTCCCCACCTTACAATCCGCATTGTTTCTGGCTAAGTAGTCTAACCTTTCAAATTATTATTTCGATCATACTCCCATCATAGAACTCCACTGGACAAGTTGCGCAAACGTGACCTTCCCTTCAGCCATTGTGGAGTTTGTTGACCCATATCAATCATATCCCTATTGTAAGGCATCTTTATCCAATTGTCAATTATCATGTCCATTATGGTGATGTATGGTACTATGGAATCCAGTTATCTCATGTCCTATTATATAATAAAAAACAACTGAAAATATGATAAGAGGTCCATTTTCCCATGATCATTGTAATATATTGTAGTAGTAACCTATGGATACCTATGGTAACAATGGTAACTACATCCCCATCTCATCAGCATCGATAAGTCGCAAAAAAGTCCCAGCTGCAAAGCGTCTCCTTCACCTCCAACATGGTCTTCGACAGAGGCCGCAGCAAGAGACCAAAGGGGAGCCACATGGTACAGAAGAGCATCAGACCTGAGGCCGGACCCATCAGTGCGTTGATGAATTGCCGTGAGGACCAAAAAATATGGGGATCGAAAAAGGTTCGAATCAAGAAAATTTGCTCGAAACTTCAGTGGGAAGAGATGGGATTTGACAAGAAATCATGAGGATTGTAGCAGCTGTAGCAACAACCAGGACCTTTGAAAAGTAGTGCCAGTGATTTGATCAACAGGTCCGGGGATTTGATGAGTTGGTTACCAGCGACAAATATTTGGAGTTAGTTTATGGACAGGGTTTGATATACAGTAAACTGAGCAGTGATTATACCGAATTATGCCTGACCATAGCTGTTCACCATAGATGATGGTCATTATACAGGTATACCATCATAATCCACCATTATGAGCTGTTATATGACTGTAATTGTAATTGATGTATTTACGGTATCAATTCATGTAACAGCCATAGCTATCCACCAGGGAAAACAGCTGTCTACTAAAGTTTCTTGGGCTCGAATGATCGCCCTCGGGCCGCCCTGGGTATATAAGAACCCTGGCTAATAAGTCCCCGATCTGCGGGTTATTCCATTTATATAAATGAATTGTAGCTATGATGTACTATATGATTCCTAACCAGTTAATAGTAATATTGTAATACAAGGGACAGTTACTTAATAAACATCAAATCCGGTTTCTTGATAAATCACTATGATAATCCTCCAAGTATCCCTTGACCGTTCAGGACGCGGCACACTGAACACTGGACTCCCACTGACTTCTGCGTCGGCTGTGTGTCACCGTCAGAGGGGCCAAGCTTTGAATGCCATGCTGAAACTTCATGGGTGTCAGTCCCAGGAACAAAAACCTGGCAATGGCATATTGATTGTATCATTGGGTATCATTGGGCAATATTATATCATTGGCCCATAACAATATATATAATTGTCATCATCATACCCATCATATTGTTATTGTATCATTGGGCAATAATATTATGGGACAATAATATTATGGGTATGATACAATGGTACAATAATAATGGCAAATATATTATGGGTATTATTATTAATTATTAATATTATGGGTATGATGATGACAATAACAATAGTCATGCAAATAATAATGACGCGGTTGGGTAATATAATAGAGAGCGGGCAATAGTGGGGGGTGGGTAGAATAAGAATACTGTAACATTCTCTACGAGGTTTTGAATGATAATGATTCCAAAGCTTAAGCTGGGCAAACAACATAATATCTGAAAAGGGTGTGACATATTAACACGTTTAATAAAGAAAGGTAATATGTTGCACGTTAATATTAATACAACATATTGCCGTTCTCAAGAAAGGTTACCCATTTTGCGAAGAAAGGACTAGGATGAACTATCCTGGCAATCAGCCCTAAAGGTACTTTCACGCAGTTAGCTGAGACAATCCTAGTTTTTCAAGTGGTTCATGCTTAAGTACTGACCAGGCTTTGTGCAAAAGACCCGTATTCAAACAGTGGTAGGGTAGTCAGGAAAAGAGTTCATGTACAGTAAAAAGAATCAACTTCCGTATCAGGGAAAAGCCGAGGGCAACTCCAAACCGTTTGAGCTGCCCATTCAATGCATGGTAGCCGCTTTGGAACATCATCAGTATGGGAGAAAAACACACGAATGAAACCAGCAATGGGATCCAATTGGGAGTACATTTGATTCAACATTTTGACCTCTTATCTGTAGTTCCCCGATCCTTTGGTGGTGAAATCATGTGAAATCCCTATTTTCCTTGGTGAAATTCATGGATCTATGGCTCCTCATCCCAGCCCGACCAAGGCACTCATCCACGTCCAGGATGGCATTGAGAGCTACGGCGTTCAGCATGAGCTCCTTAAACTCGGAGAAGTTTTGATGCTAACCCCGCCGCCACTGGAGTGATTGAAATGAAAAGAACCATACCATTGGGACACTTTCAAGAAAACACATATATAATTATATATATATACATAGTGTGTATATATATAATTATGCTATGTATTATGCTGTATTATATATATGTTATTGTTTGTTCAGCAGCTTATGCCTTACACCCATTTTTGGGACTCTGGGATGTGATGGTGAGAAAATTGTTTATATAAGGATGGCCGTCCAGGACTTAAAACAATACCTTTCTCCGACCTGAAATTCCTGAGAGTGATTGGAGTGATGACACATCTCACCATAGCCAGCTTTGAACATTACACATGTAAAAGAACAAGGCTTCTGACACTCAAATAGGGCAGGTATGGTAGGTCTTTTCTGTGACCTACCAAACAAATAAGAATAGGAGTGGTAATAGTAATAAGATGGAATAAGAATGATAGTGATCATTTGGGTGACCGCAAAAGGTTTGTCTGTTGATTCGGCAATCAGAAATTTCAAGTTGATGTGAAATTAGATTCAAGGAACAAACATCAACCAACCTAAACAGGAAAACCTGTATATATATATATGTATGTGCTTAAAACTGTTTAACGGTTCAAGGTTTCCAAAAATCTTGGTATCATTCTGCCATTGTTCCGGCTTTCCAGGATTTTTCCCACCTTTTTTCGGTCAGAGCTCCGAGATCGAAGTGGTCCGCGCCAACCAGGAGATCCCCGCGAGGAGTAAAACCGTTGCAACCGCCAGGCGCGTGAAATAGGTGAAGAGTAGCAGACCAAAGCGACCAAACGAGATCCTGAAAACTGGACATGGTTAGGGAACAAATCGCTGTTAAGGATGAGAGTACCTGAAGATAAAGACATATCTGTACATGTACAATATAGTGTATAGTGGAGATTGGTTGAGTACATAAATAAAACACAAAAATAAATATGTAATAAAATATTATAAAATACAATACAATACATTGTGATGGAAAAAACTATAAACAATAAAATTATACCACAATATACTACAATATCAAACAATATAATAACATCTAATATAATAAAACTCCATATGATAGTATACATAATAATAATAAAACTCAATATGATAGTATACATTATACAATACTACCAGTCAATGTGATTCAACACACAAAAATACAGCAATACAATAAAACATTATAATGTACAATAGTACGCTACCAAATACCAAGAAAACACAGCATAAAATACAATACAACATACTGTAATACAACACAAAATGACAAAAAACCTAATATAACATAACATATCAAATGGTGTAGTGAAATAAACATATACGATAAACTAAACTACAAAATAATATACTATGACATAATATAATACTATGTAATACATTGTAAAACATGTAATACAATATACCGTAAAATATATCATATAACAAAATGACGTGTTAAAATGATGTGTATGATTATAATATATTTTTTATTTAAGACAATATCATACAACCAAAAACTATCATACCAGCAAATACAACAATAAAATACAATAACACAATACAATACAACACAACACAACACAATCCGATACAATACAACACAACTAAGCTAACATAATATGATATACTACGTAGAATATAGTGTAATTGTATGTAATTGTAGTGTCATATCATATAATGTATTGTAATTGTAATATGATGGAAATACATATTTGACATAAACAACGCCATCTGGCCATCTGGCAATCAAATCTGCCAATGGACAATCACGATTTCTATCTATCCGTAAATTGCTTTTCTTTAAAGAAACACATGTTCATTGACCTTCCGCAAAATCCATTGCCATTTCAGGTATCTAAACTGGACGTACTGTACCATATAAAGCCACCCTTCGAGGGCATATTATATAAGTTGCTGAAATGGACACTGACAAAACCCGTGTTTCAAAAGAAAAATCAACTGCCCTTGGATGCATACCCCTCATATGTCTCAGTAAGGAAGCAGCAGTAAGGAAGCACCATTCGTCTGTAGGCATGTGCAGAAATCTCAAGGCAATATTGAGGACGAACCAAGGCAATAAGAGGATTATCTTACGACTTACGACAATCAAACCCAAATATGACCACAGTATACCACAGTATAACCTTTATATAGGGCAATAGAGGAGGCAGTGGGATCATGATCCCGTTGGGAACATTTAACAATGTTTGAAACCACCAACTACGGAATTAACTGTAGTAACTATAATCGGTTCCTAGATTTTGCGAAGATATTTCCAACTAGTAGTAGATGGAATCCATGTAATATCATGTAACTAGTAAATCTAAAATTAGGGCTTTCAAGAGATTGTCCAAAGTCGCTGCCATCTTAGACAGCGGACCACTGGGAGATCAGAGGTTCATTTGGCCATGGTCCCATGGCAAAAGGAGCTACATACCCCCGATATTCCATGAGTTTTCAATGCTTATTTATGGACATAAATATACATCAATCATCCATGTTTTTTCCATGTGGGTGTTGTGCAGTTTTTGATTAGATCCATTCAAAACCCATATGAATCCCGCTACCCTGATCAAGAAATTGGTCCCTTAGTCCCCCCTCCCACAACTGTCCTGTAGAACGTTCCCTCTTTGAAAACCGTCTTTTTCGCCCTGGGAATCTGACAGGCAGCGGCCAGGGACAGGGAGATACCGCGGAACTCCTTGTAGACACAAAGGCTCCACAACAGAATGCAAAGGACACCTGGGAGGCTGGTGCCGAAGTTGAATGACATTTCTTGTCGAAAAAAAAACTTGTTCGCACGATGCTCTTTGAGGCTCTCCGTAAAGTGGAGGAGACACCTAGGTACGGCAATTTTAATGCGACAAATGATCTGAGGTTTCTACACCGTTGGAAAAAACAAACAGTCGTTTTCCATATTTTTTCCCACATTTTCCCACCATGTTCACCAAGGATCAGAGCAGCAACCCCGGTTGAAAGGTGGGCAGTTCAAAGTTTGCACCATCACCAGTTGGAAAACCCAAATAACCTGAGGATCTGCATCAAATCCATGTGGGTCATTTCTTGGGATGGAGAATAAACAACATTTGGGACCACATCATGAGATGTTTCGTGGGATGGTAAGCAAGTTGAGAACCATTCAAACCAACCACTTTTGTGGATAGAAAAATGAAACAATACATCAGCTCCAGATATTTTAGGATCAAACGTTAAAAAGACTGAAGCCACCAAATCGAATAGCTATTGATCTGCCGCACCAAGGTTGCTTGCACTGTGGACAGGATCAATGCACCATCTCCGCTGCACACACGAGTTACCTGTAGCTCGAAATCTTCCCAGCTGGGAAACCACTGAAATGCAAGTAGCAACGGTTTCAATCATGGTTTTCCATGGTTTTTCACAGTTAATTAGCTTTGTGGAAGCTACGCTACGCATGCCTTTTGGCAGTCGGATGGTTTTTCCCCCCAACAAGGTGAATCCCCCAATACGCGCCACTGGAAGTCCATGGGTTTTTCCGACGAATGACTGGAGAATCATACCACATTTGACACATGTTCAAACTTTG
Source organism: Cladocopium goreaui (assembly GCA_947184155.2). Taxonomy (NCBI): domain Eukaryota; class Dinophyceae; order Suessiales; family Symbiodiniaceae; genus Cladocopium; species Cladocopium goreaui. Next base: position 310,981 of record CAMXCT020006750.1, on the reverse strand, counting down.
AAACCACCAACCAGCGGAAACATCAGATTGACCACCATCTTTGCCAATCAAGATACCAAACTGGTCTGTGCCAAGTCCATGTACTTGTAGTCATGGGCCACACTGGTGCGCCAAATCTCTGCGTTCTCCTTCTCCTCTGAAAAGTCCTCCCCCATGAATCCGTCGGATAACAAAATGCCTACAGCGTGGAGGCAATGGCTTCAACTTCGTGGAGCAATATCCCCATTCAAGAAACATTCAGCGGATTGGTTTAAGGGAAAATTTTCAGGAGCCCCCGCATACTTTCTGGGAAAAAACCATGGTTTGCTCTAATGTTCCCTTTCACCAATCCATTGAACCATAGCATCTCTCAGTTGGTGTCCTGTTGGAAAGAATAGAGGGGCCGGTTGGACACCCGATCGACGCATCGACCTTCATCTACCGACCCAAAAAAACCATTGGGTTTCCAACCCATCAAAAAAGGACATCTATGGTACAGAAAGTCAATGGGAAACATTGCTCGTATATAATTATACATATAATATCATATATATATATATGTGCGCGTGTCTGTGTCTATCTATATATAAGAACTATCTAAGAATATACTGGCATAGTATAGCTAATTCTACGTTCTTTGGAAACTAGATCCACCTTTCACCCCTTTCTTTTTCACCGCCTTCCGTTGCGCCTGAGAACATGACCTGCATCCCGCAGTTCACCAACAGCAGCAGCACCGCGTAACCGGTGTCGAACCTGCCTGCGTCCACCAGGCCGAGCACCTGGAGCCACGAACAACAACAGACGGCTTATTTATAGGGGCAAATACAGAATATATATTATGTTTTGTGATTGTATGTCATATGTCTGTATGTAGTATATATATATATACACATATACGTAAAAATACAAGTAGACATTGTTACGTATACAGTATTTGGATCTTGTGATTGTCAAGTTGATGATATCATGGGGACCTAACCTCCCTGTTGTGGTTTCCAGTTTTGGTGAAACTGGGGCACATCAAACAACTCCCTGGTCACGGCCGAGAACACAGCAGAGAGGTACCAGTAGGTCATTGGCCAAAACCATTTGGATCAGTCGGTCTTTGCTTAAATCCTGATGTGAATGTCTTGTTGCTTTTTGATTTCGGGTAAACTAGCGTAGATGTAGAACATGTATAGTTTCCCTCGGAAAATCATCAACAAACATCTTCATCTTTTGCACATTTATAGGCAAATGTACCCTCAGGTATCACTGGTTCCATTTCGGTTCATGAACTTCCGAGGCGCCATGGGAATGCTCCATGCGCTATCCTCAAAGTGGACCTCCACCTCTTCCAGACCATCATCGAAGACGGCCGCTTCATTCACCTCGCAGGGAAATCTCTTCAAGGTCTGCAATTCAAAATGTGGGTTTGTCTAAAAATAAGGTACTCCCATCTCTCAATTCCAGGGGATTTATCAATAGCTGTTGGGTACCTCATTTTCAGACAAACCAATGTTTCTGAAGAATCGCGCATAGTTGTTGTCATAAAGTGTTGCAACATGTTGAAATTCTGACTTCATGTCATTTTGGCTGGTAAAATATTGATTCAACCATCACTCATGGGGCTTAGTGATCGTCGTTCGAAGCCGTTGTATGTCATCCGAATGACAAGTTCTATCAAGGAACTCAGGGATGGTATGGGAAGTGACCCTACCAAAATGATATCAATCAAACTGCGATCTGTCTTTGCCCCAGATACAATAATATTACCCTCTTTTTCAAGGCTAAGACTGAATCCATCAACAGTTTATCATTCAGCAAGGTTAAACGACATGATGTGTTAGGCCAAGGCCCGCCGTATCGGCAGGCATATCAATCTGCAGATTTGTATCTGTTGCTTGAAGCTCATTGGTTTCAGCTTCATGAGCTTGTCTGTTCCTTGGGCCAGGGTGAATCTCACCCAGATTGGTATCAAACAAGCGAGGAATGGGAACAATCAGAACTTTGGGAAAAAAAACCTTGGAGTAGTAGTAGTAGTAGTAGTAGTAGTAGTAGTCGTAGTAGTAGGAGTAGCAGTAGCAGTAGCAGTAGCAGTAGCAGTAGCAGTAGGAGTAGGAGTAGGAGTAGGAGTAGGAGTAGTAGGAGTAGGAGGAGTAGGAGTAGGAGTAGGAGTAGGAGTAGGAGTAGGAGTAGTAGGAGTAGGAGTAGTAGGAGTAGTAGTAGTAGTAGTAGTAATAGTCGTAGTCGTAGTCGTAGCGGCAGTAGCGGCAGTAGCGGCAGTAGCGGCAGTAGCGGCAGTAGCGGCAGTAGCGGCAGCGGCTGGCAGCGGCTGGCAGCGGCTGGCGGCAGTGGCAGCGGCAGTGGCAGCGGCAGTGGCAGCGGCAGTGGCAGTAGCAGTGGCAGTAGCAGTAGTGGCAGTAGTGGCAGTAGTGGCAGTAGTGGCAGTAGTAGCAGTAGTAGCAGTAGTAGCAGTAGTAGCAGTAGTAGCAGTAGTAGCAGTAGTAGCAGTAGTAGCAGTAGTAGCAGTAGTAGCAGTAGTAGCAGTAGCAGCAGTAGCAGTAGCAGTAGCAGTAGCAGTAGCAGTAGCAGCAGCAGCAGCAGCAGGAGGAGGAGGAGTAGTAGTAGTAGTAGTAGTAGTGGTAGTAGTAGTAGTGATTAGAGGTTTTTAGTTATCTATATCCCACATGCAGAATATAGCATTTGGGTATATATCAAATATCAAACATTTATATACATACCTTGAACATGGGATAGGGATATGTAGTGCTCATATTATCTTTGCGTGTTTAAAGAATTCTGACGCATGTTCCAAAAAACTCTCACAGCTGGGTTTGTCCACGAGGTTCAGTCCGCAGAATCCAGTGGGCAAACACTCAGAGCATCTCAGAGCTATATTGTTGGTGGTATATCCCAGATCATCCAAGAATACGTCAATTTTGTTGTCGCTCATTATCGGCCTATTTTGCCTTGGCTGGTTAAATCCCCCCGAAACCCAACTCTTACCATCAGCCAGATAAGCTGCTCATTGGGACCATTGGGACCATTGGGCCCATTGGTGTCCGACGTCATGTGTGACTGGGGGGTCAACGGATCCGTGCTGGTCTTCCAGATGGATTTGGGCCGGCTTCCTTTGGACTTTGGACTCGCCTGAGTTGCACAGCAGGGGAGACGCAGCCATCCCAAGTTATGGTTTAATGATCTATCCAAGGAGATCAGCAGTGAAGTATGGAACATCTGGATATGGGTCAAAATAGCTGGATCACAATAACTGGTGGCATCTGGGTGAGTCATGGATGTTATTCCGTTCTTCCCATTCTGGTAGAGGCATTCACCCATCCCCATCTGGCATCACAGCTGGCTCCAGCCGATGAAACAGGATTAAACCCAGCATTTTGCATTGTGCCCTGCAGTAGATTGACGTTGATATGAAAGACCCACCATTTGAAGATTAGATAATTTTCCGTGGGAAACCCATGAATTTCCATGTCTCCGAATTCAGGTCGGTGATATGGCCTTTTTGTGTGGTAAAACAAACTCAAGATCTGTTAAAATCCCAAAACTGACTTGTTTTTTTGACAAAACATTCACCACCCACCATAATATACAAATTGCATCAAATTGCTATTGGGGTACGTATTTTGGATTATTTTGGGCACAGAGAAAAGTGAGCCACAGTCACTATCTGTATCAAGTCCTGCTTGTACTGTGATATAATTCCATATATATATATATGTATATGATTATATGTATAATAATATATATAGTTATATATATATAACTAACTATTATTATATATATATGTATATATATATATATGTATATATATGTATGTGTATACGCATGTACCCTCCGATAATCTAACATAGCGAACTGGAAAATCTTCATTTTTAAAAACGGTAAACCATCGAACTAAATGGGCCATTTATACCATCGCTACATCGTATGTTCGATTAGCGGAGCCCAGCGACTTCGGAGCCATCCGATCCCGCTCTCCACACCTCGAAAACACTGAGGAAGACACGGAGGGCTCTCAGCGACGTGGGAAGACACAGAAGGTGACACAAATATTGGGATACGGAAAAAACATGTGAGAATGGACTATCACCAACAATCAGGAATTCTGAAAATTCCTTAAAAAAATGGGAACTAGAATTTCTGTATAGACAGTGTTTTTATGGGTGAACAGTATCACAATCAGATCAGGGGCATCAAAGCAAAAACATGGCGACCCATAGCCTCTGGTAATCAAACATGGCGATGGGAAAAACACGCCCATTGGAATGGATGAGGTTTCCATAGGTTTCCCAAAACCTCAATTCCCCACCTGCCAGGTGAGGGTTGTTAGATTTTATCAGAGCTGTTCTCCTCCGCCTCCTCTGGCTCCTCCGCCTCCTCACCCGCCGCCTCCTCCTCGCAGTGGGCACAGCCGGACCTCCACCGCGAGCTCCAGATCCCAGTGGGCACTGCCGGACCTCAACCGCGAGTTGCAGATCGCAGTGGGCACTGCCGGACCTCAACCGCGACTTCCAGGTCGCAGTGGGCACTGCCGGACCTCAACCGCTAGCTCCAGATCCCAGTGGGCACTGCCGGACCTCAACCGCGACTTCCAGATCGCAGTGGGCACTGCCGGACCTCAACGGGAAGAATGTGAGAAAAGATGTCAGATAGAATGTCAGAAGATATGCCAGACAGAATGTCAGAAGATATGCCAGAAAGAATGTCAGAAGATATGTCAGATAGAATGTCAGAAGATATGCCAGATAGAATGCCAGAAAAAATGTCAGAAGATATGCCAGATAAGAATGTCAGATAGAATGCCAGAAGATATGCCAGATAGAATGCCAGAAGATTTGCCAGATAGAAAGCCAGAAGATATGCCAGAACATATGCCAGAAGATATGCCAGATAGAATGCCAGAAGATATGTCAGATAGAATGCCAGAAGATTTGCCAGTAAGAAAATGTATAAATGTCATGATGGGGATCACACGAAGTAAAGTAATTTACTTCGGCTATTTTCTATTGCTTTGTGTAATTTCTTAAGGATCTTTGCATGAAGTACCCGAAGTTGAGCCTTGCATCTACTTACCAGTTCGTCTTTCTCCAGTGTGCAATAGCTATCACCAACGAACTGTCACCAAGCACCAACCCATAAAGTGAAAGCCAACTGAAACAGCCCTGGTGATGTTGGGAGATCTGTGCAACAACACAGCCAACTTAATTCTCACCCTGATAGCTATGAACTCCTGATATGGGTTTGTCCTCACGTGGAATGTTGCTGGGGAAACTGGTTTTCTCAACCAGGAGATGTTGTCTGTTTCTTCTCCCAACATCTTCCAAGCCCACATCACCCACCCCATGGCATATGCCCCAAAAAATGTTGTATATCATGTATAATTGTCCTGTGGTAGACTCAGGATGGTTTATCACTGGCTATGTATATATATATATATACACGTGATGTATACAGTTGCAATTGTATGTCTGTCTGTCTGTCTGTATGTATGTATGTCTGTATGTCTGTATGTATGTATGTATGTATGTATGTATATAGTGTATAGGTGTGTAATACATATACATATGTGTAATTATATGTAATTATATAGTTTCAACATCGTGTACATGTGCATATAAAAAATATTATTGCGTATATATATATATATTTACACGTATATATATATATATATGTGTAAATATATATATATATAATGTCAACGCCGGATTAATCAACAATGGTTTAGTAATTAAGGGGGTACTCAGGGTACTCCTCCAATAGTCATAATCTAATACTTAAATGGTACCCTCCCAATTAAACAGCCTAGGGGTTTATTAATCCAGGGTTGACATTATATATGTTATAAATTGTTATAATACATATGTATTGTATGTTACACATATTTATACATACATATAAGCAAATATGATCATACATACTAGTATCACATATCACATCTATACACCAATCGTCCAGGCACGGAATGGGAGTTGCGCTTTCCCGTCAGCGTGCGCAGCTCCAGCGCCGTGACGCGCGCGAGGATCTCCTGCTGCTCTTGGCGAAGCTCGTTGCGGAGCAGCTGAAACTCCTGGAGAAACGTGGCATTTCACGGTCTTTCGTGGTACAAACATGGGGACTTAGTATGATCAAACGTGATCAAAGGGCGATTTATATAACCAGGAAAAGTGGTGAAATAAGCATTAAACATTGTTATTTCACCAACACAAAATGGGATTGAACGAACAACAATGGCTATTCAACCAAGAACATAAAGGTATATCCGAATCCCAATGGAGGCTTTACCCTAAATAAACAGGGATATAACTTATAAAATACTTATAACCAATAATGGGGATAGCAATTGCAATAGTAATTAGTAATATTCAACCAATGGTTAACTGGTGGTTTCGCTTGGTGCTTTTGGATTTCTTGGGATACCCCATAGTATCCCCTTCACAGTGGAACCCTCGGATTCCGGAACCACCAAACCAAACCACCAAGTAACCATTGCTTGCTTTTTTAACACCGTAAAATGTGGAATTTGAAGCCAAGATGGGGGAATTCCATAATTCCATAGCCATAGTTGGGCTTAGTTTCACCAAGCAAAATGACGCCATTCAGAACATTGAACGGAAACATAAGCACTTGGGACCTACAGTAACCTAAAAATAAACATATGGACCGCGTAGAAAATGGATGGCGCTAATTTTTGAAATGCGCCATCTATAGACCACTTGAGGGATGGGTTCCCGACACACGTGGTTGAAAACAACCTGTTTCCTCTAGGTTAGTTTAAACTTAGTATTAAGATCTGGGGTCCATTTTTTGGGGAAAACCATAACTTTGGATTGCGCCATCTATAGGTTACCACTGCATTCCATTTGTAAAGGGAAAGGGAAAGGAGGAGGGAAAGGAAAAAAGGAGAAAGGAGAAAAAAAAAGGGAAAGGAGAAAGGGAAAGGAGAAAGGAGAAAGTGAATCGCGCCATCTACAGTGCATGGTTTGTGTGTGTGCGTGCGTGCATGTGATCTAGGGTGGATGGCCTTGTGTATTTTTTGCCTCCCAAAATGCATTGCGCTATCTACAGTGCGCAGTTAGTGTGTGTGTGTGTGAGTCACATGGCTTTGAATATGGCTGCATTGAGTTGGAACATGGCAGCTCCACCGGCAGTAGCCCTGGTGCACAATTTGGTGAGAATCAAAAGAAAAAGAAAGCAATCGCTATTTACCAAAAATAGCGATGCTCTTCGGGGTTGTGCCATCTGCCAAAAATAGCGATTTTACGGCCAGGCTGCGCCATCTACCGTCGCTATTTATTTTGTTTTGCGCCATCTATTTTCGACGCGGAGTATAATTTTGTGAACAAAGTGTGGTTTCAGCCAACAAATGCCAACACAGAAAGGGATGCAAGCAACAAGCATCTTGATTGGACTGACTGAACTGTTGAACTAGCCAAACGAAAGGGGGCTGGTGTAATCAACCAAGCATGCAGGTGTAATCAACCAAATTCAGGGTCTAACATGGGATGTTCTTAGGATGTTTTTCCCTGCCGAATGAATTGGAAAATGGCACCTCTGAAGGATAAAAGACAAATGGGTTTGAAATTCACTTTCCTCTTGGATGTTTAAAATGTATCTTTAGCTTGCATGTTAAATGCTAGAATTCTGGAGGTACATCCTCATACAACCAGGGTTGGTACATGTCCTGTTTTGGAGATTTCGAATGTCCCCCAATCCATTCATGTTTACAGGGGACGTTACTATTTGGTCTATACAAGCAAAACTGTTCAAGAAACCATCATATTATAATATTTAGTGGGGGACCCATGTAACGAAGCTATGGAAAACATACCATTTATAGATCATTTACCCCGAAGAAATGATGATTGTCCGGAGTCCATAGCTATCTTAAATTACCAGAGGGTACATCATTCCAATGAATGACTTCCAAGTGGCCTCCCGGAGCTCGTCATACAGCTGCTGAACTGTAGGCGGTGCTGGCAACGTCAGAGCTGCAGAGGGAACAGGCATGGCGCGAAGTGGGGATGGAACCGCCAGAAGACACGCCCCCTCCACTAGCGGAATCATGTGGCTATTGGTTGGGTTTTAGGGATAATTTACAGGAAAGATAGGAACATGGAAAGAATGGCTGTGAAGTTCATTGATTTTCGCGTGTTCATTGATCCAAGTCCAAGAGGTATGGAGTTCACCCTGGTATCTTTGGCTGCATCAAAAATCACTGGTTATTGTGGGCACATAGTTAGTGATGGAATACCCTGTGGCAAACATTAATCCATTTTTGTCATGTGTAATTTTTGTCTGTGTATCACTCTGTTTTAGGATGTGTTGTTGTCAAGTTCATCTTGTGCCGTTCTGGCTGAAAAAAAAACGTGGCACTTGAAGCCATCGTCACCAATATATACAAATTTCAAAAGTAGATTTGCACATCTCCTTTCCGATTCCAGGGTTCTTGAGATATCTCACTGTCTATGGATTTACCCCCTGTTGCTTCTCCGCGGGGCCTGAGCACAGCTGCGCTAAAAAAATACGGCACTTGAGAGATGTCCTCATTTGAGTGTTGTTTGTCTTTGGGTATCATATGGTATAATATAAAATGGTACTATAGAAATCTAGATGCTTAATGATGCTTACAGACTTATAGATGAACCATGATGAACCATTATTCATAGTTTCCCAATCCTTGGTAGATTCTACAGTGATTTATTCAAAAAACAATCTGTTTCAATCACGGCCATACATACATATCTAATTTACATACAATAGTGGTTCCTTTGATTTACATGTGTACAGTAATTAACCATGTACTATCCAAATACCTTCTCAGAAAGTATTCTGGCTATGATTTATATAGGATCAAGTACCTTCGCAGGAAGAATTTGGATCCTGAAGTTTTCCTAGTTTCTTGTATTGATCTTTTTGAATGTCACCGTGTCTTTTCTGAATTGTCAGGCAGCGAGGTGATGTCGTCGCACCTCAGGCATGAAAAGTGGCAGGCTTCATGGTGGTATGCACAACAAACATGGGGATATATATATAATATAATATGGATAACGGAAATTTAGTGTGCATACAAACGTGAAACCTGCGGTACGACCAAATATCATGGGAGTTCTTCGATCATCCTGAAACCTGGGGTTCAACGATGGACTTACACCAATTCGAGGCTTATCAAACGCCATCAAAGGTGGGCATTAAGTGCACATGTCATGATGATGTATAGCAACCCCAAAATAGATAGAACATGATAGACAATCAAATTTGAGACCTGGAAATTATGAGGCAAATATCATCGAACTACCATCCTGGTTGCACACTTTTTGGCATCTTTTTGGCATCTTCTTGGGCGTTACTATAATACTGTTTGTAACATTCACTCTGGGCACGATAAATTGTGGTTATCATCGAATTATACCATGGTCGCCGCAGGTTGTCACCAATCTGAGTGAGGCACCGGGGTCAGGCTCCATTGTCGACCTGAAAACACGTCAACACGTAGGCGAGGGACATCCCACCTTTGTCCAGTGAATCAATAAAAAAACGTCACTGCAAAAACAGTCAAACATATCATCAAAAAACATCAAGCAATGATCAACCCATTGAAACTTGAAACCTTCAAAAACATGAGTTTTCCCAATGATTTTCCAGTTCATCTCCACTTTTTCCCCCAAGTCTTCACGATGTTTTTCTCCGCCCCGCCTCTCCGATGAGGCGTCGGCACGCTCAAGATCTCTGCGGCAGCACGGGTCACGTGGACCATGGTGCGGACTGGCGGGGTATGGATGGAGGTGGTATAGCTATAACTGATCCACATATTATATAACCATAGTTAAATTATGTTAAATTACCCTATATCTATCATATAACCAAAGTTAAACATGCATATTATGGTTATGGATCGGGGAAATAATTACAGTAATGTGGTTTGACACCACTTGTAGAAGATATAAACGGATACACTGGTTTACAACTATATATACAAACAAACTCACTTAATACCTTAATTGGTTGTGGGGATCACACCAACTACAACAGGGAGATGGCGGGTTATCATGGGGATCTGGGTTTTAAACATCAATCATTGGGATTTGACATGATTTGATAATGAAAATATGGGATTTGACGATGAAAACTACTAACAATATCTAACAATTGGGTTCTGGATGATAGGGACAGAACCATCTCGAGTCTCCAATAGGAACAAACCGGGACATTGTGTAATGGAGATGTAATGGGATGTTGCTGGGGATTTAGGAGGATACACAATCAACTTGACCAACTGCTTATCATGACCACTACGAAACCCTAGGATGTCTGGTGTTCATTATTAGAGGTTTTAGATCATATCTGTCTGTGGCATTATTTCTCATGCATTCAGTTATGTATTGGTCAATCATCTCTTGTGATCTAGTAAACCCCAAAATCAACCATGCTCCGCTTGTCGAATGGCTTACCATTGAGGAGTATAGAAACCCATGGCCCAAAATTGTCGGTGGCGCTTCGACGCAGTACTCCGTGGACCATCTCCATTCGTTGGGGAAGATGATGACCCAAACCATGGGCATTTTAGGGTATCCATGGGCATGTTTGTTCCTCCATTTGGGGACACACATACACACATGTTACTGTACCACTCGCCCATTTTGGAGACAGCATTCACCATTACTGGGTTCCTCTCTTGGACACAAACGAAGACAAAAAACCGGACTCACTTATTGTTTGATTACATGTTTGTGAAGGTATCAACATGTCCCTATTAACATTTATTAACATTGCAATCTAAGGATGCCTCAGGGAATTTTCAACAACACCCAACTGGGTTCCATTCTTGTTGCAACCTCCGTCCCCTGGGCGCAACGGTCAACGGCGCCTCCCGTCACCGGTGTCGCGACGTCGCCGGGAGAACCGGACAGCGCGATCATCGGGCACGGAGTTTGCGCCTGCGGGGGTCCATTTAAAGCTCTTGGAGAAACTCACCTAAGGCAAAGAGTAGATTGAGTAGATGTGTTTTCTTTAGTAACTAACAGTAACCAGCTAAGGTTTGTAGCAATATGTAACAATCAGGTGTGACAATTGGATACAATTGGAGAAACTTGGACACCTCATTTGTTTTTTACCAGTCAAATGCCAGCAGTAGACAAATTGGTGGGGCCCTTAATGGACACAACATTTTTTCTCAATAAATTGTCATGGCCAGAAGTTGGGATATGTGAAAGAAAAACAACACCTGTCTGAGCAAACCCATATGCATGGCCAATCTTAGTTCATTGCGGTATTTTTGTTTTGGTTGGTTTGTGTATGTAGGTGTGCGATTGCAATTACACCCCTATCTAACATGTTAACTTGCATAAAACATGCATTGTGCATGCAAATACAAGGATCCAACTAAATCCTGAAAAAACACAAACCCCTCCAAATCATACCCAAACCTAAGCTGTATAGATTGACTATTGATGAGGTCATATAAGGTGCTTCGACCCATAGGACCCATGCTTAATAATATCAATCTCCACTGACACGCCTCCGAAGCATCCAGAGCTGGACCTTCCTGAGAACTTTGAGATGTCCTCAAGCATGCTGGGATCAAACTTCATCACTTAGATATGGGATATGATTCCTGGGGACTGACAAACGATCACATACGCATGAATATCAACTTGATAGATAGACTGATAAAAGTATTATGTCTGATAGTAGTCCTCGACGTTCGTTCATCTGTATTCAGCAATAAGCATCAACGTTTGTCGGAGAGAACATTTGTTGTCAATTATGGAGAACAACACACCTATGAAGAATGCAGATATGAACACCAAACATTGCTGAGATAGTATGAGATAATCATCAAACATTGGATGGCACAGGATGTCACATGGAGATTGGACTGCGTAGATTCCTTCAAACAATCCAAGAAAAAGCGGCAAAGACTCAACAGGAACCGTGTATCCGAATATTATTATACAATGGCCGTGTTTATTCTTAACACATTTGTAAAAATCCGTTTGTATCAAGGACTCATTGAATGTTTCCAACAAGTCCTAAAGGCAGCGATGTGGATTGGGTTGGTCATGAGAAGCTGAGTTTGACATAACTCTGGCAACACCGGTTCTGTCCTTCCGGTGCTGTCATTTGAACTCACCAAAATTGATTTGATCACCCAGGAAATCACCGTTTCGTTGCCACGTTCTGATATAGATCAGTCAATATCATTCAATATCTATCTATATATCTTTGTTCCCCGCCTGCCAGGTGGGGGTCTCTAGATTTATCAATCGGAGGTGCATCCCGCCTCCCGCCGCTTTCTGCCTTCCTCCACCTCCGCCTTCTCAACTGTGAGCTCCAGATCTCAGTGGGCATTGCCGGACCTCAACCGCGAGCTCCAGATCTCAGTGGGCACTGCCGGACCTCAACCGCGAGCGATGTCAGGAGGCACTGTCGGACCTCAACCGCGAGCACCAGATGTCAGATAGAATGCCACAAAGAATTCCAGATTAAATGTCAGAATATACGTGAGATAGAATGCCAGATAGAATGTTTTGGAATATATTATCAGATGAATACCAAACAAAATGCCAGATAGAATGCCAGATGCAATGCCTCAACACATATGCCAGGAAAAATGCCAGATAGAATGTAATATATATATATAAATATGTATATATATATAAATATATATATACATATGATACATATGAATACTGTAAATACAACAATATATATATATATATATATATGTCTATGGGAACGGCGCTGAGAGGCGCCTGGTGGTTTTAAGGGGGGTTGCGTGCACTTCCCAATGTAACTGCGCATGCAGCCTTGCACGTCTGCTTTTTCACTTCTCAAAAGCTACTTCAGCCATGGAAAAAATCAGCGTAACATGAACATGAACGTTAACATCCCACCCCACCCCAGCCCACCCAGTGATCAACGTAACATCATCAGCGTAACATGAACATGAACGTTAACATCCCACCCCACCCCACCCACCCCACCCACCCCATCATCAAACAAAAACAGAAAAACAAAAAACAACACCAAAAAGACAACAAAACACCCAGGCGCCCTGCAGCGCCCATGGCAACTATATCAGATAGAATGCCAAATATAAGTTAATGTCAGAATATGTGTCAGATAGAATATGAGTTGGCGGGATCACTCGAAGAAAGTAATTAGATGTGCTTGTAACCACATGCGTGGATGATCATGGATGTATAGGATAAAATCTAGAAGGATGGATAGGTAGATCAGTCCATGTTGAGGACAATTCCTTAATGAACTCAAGACATAGATTGACAAATAGCTAGACAAATAGATAGATTGATAGATAGATTGTTTGATATATTGATAGATACATAAATACATAGATACATAGATACATAGATTTATATAGATATAAAGATAAATAAGATATAGATATATATATATAGATAGAGATACAAAATGATATAGATATAGATATAGATACAGTAAATCATTCTGATCCAAAGGTAGAAAGACATGTTTTCCCAAGTGGCGTGGGCAAATCCATCAAGGCTTCCATGCCAAATTGATCAACGCACCTCGCCGCGAGGCGAAATAGGAAGATGAAGTAATGGACAGTGGTTGCAGCTTGCAATCCCAACTGAGAAAAATAAGATGAGGGGAATGTCTGAATACATAAATTGTATATGATAAAACATATCATTACAAGCATAACTATTAATAAAATGGAAATAACATGTATATAATATAAGTGTATAATATGTAAAAAAAATGTATAATATGAAAATAATATGTATATGATATGTATACATCATCTATATAATATATATATACTATCTATATAATATCTAAAAAGTATCTAAATAAAATCCAAATAATATGTATATAATAAAATAAACTATAATATGATTTAATTTATTTTATATAATAAAACATGAGATATTTACAAACAATGTACATATAATCATATATATATATACAAATAAATACATATATACATACATGTATACATATTTAAATAAGTATAACTATGACTATAAATATAAATATTAATACTAATCAAATGAACCATACAATTAAAAAACAACAAAAACATAATATAACAAAATATAATAAAACATAATATAGTATAAGTCAATATTTAAAAAACACATACACTAATGTGTATATAAAACAATAATATGACATAATAAAAAAATAATCTATTATAAAATGATATAATATAATATAGCATAATAATAATATATATATATATATAAATACTATAATATGATGTAATATATATATATATATTATAATATGATGTAATATATATATATATATTATAACATGATGTGATGTAATATAATATAATATGATATAATATATATATATATAATATGGTATGATATGATATGAATAATAAATATATAAATGTATATACTACATATATATACTTCATAGCCAACAAAAATTATAGATATATAAATAGCAGAAAACACAAGGTACATAACCTACCCACATTGGGCACATAATTTGGATATTCACTAACATGAATGACGATTTTGACCAGCCAGAGTTGACTTCAAACCATGCCAAACATCTCACAGTGCTCATCTGAGTGTTGGAAGTGACCTTGCCAACTGGCAATGGAAAACAAGAAACAACTTGACACAACCAATCCGAGGTGTACGGTATTGGTTGGTCCTTGCAAGCCCGTGTGAACCCAAAATCTATTGGGTGATTTCACGTACACTGGAACGTCAAACCATGAACCCACTGCACACACCCTTTCAAGCAGTAGCCCAGTTCTTGGTTCGCTTGATCATGTCAAAGAGGCACTAAAAAGGCATAAACATTGCAATAACAATACCAACTCTTTCGCGGCCACAAGATAGCATCAATCTTCCCATCCCCTGTGGACCCGTTATAGCCTTATGGAAACAGCCACAAGCACCATTAGAAACATGTGCGATCTACAGCGTGCAGCTGATTGTTTGTGAGCCACCATGAAGCAAAGCCGACAGCACGTCAAGCACTTCCCAACCAGTCTCCAGGTCAATTTCTTTGAGCATGTTCAACAAAGCAAAGCATATTTTGCGGTTTTTGCTGGTTGTATCTCCATGTTTATTGTTGCTGAAGTCTGCCATAGCCATGGTTCAAACTTATGAATTGCCCTTCCTTGCCGAATACGCCATCTGGTTTCTTTACACGTCCCCAATTTTGTAGCCAAATCATCTGGCTACGGCTATGGCTCAAGAGTTATATATTGGATATCAATATAGGGGGAGTTGATCATCTTGACCCCCCAAACATACTTCAACTTGTAGTTTAGCCCTAACGCATACCATCAAAAATGCTGGTTAACTTCACCCAATAAAACATCAATTTTCACGTAATCCATGGTTTCCCATTCGGAAAATGATCTACAAATCATCATTTTGTCGATGGGTTTTACCATGTTTTATCTATATACATCTAGGTTAGTTTACCCTAGGGTAACCAATTTTTTACCATGCTTTATTTAACCCATCGATCCATGGCCCGTCGGAGCGAAGGCGCTGCTGCATCTTGGAGACCGTCTCTTCCAAGGACTCGGCCCAGCCTCCTGGGATAGGAAGTCATCCAAATTTTGAGTGGAGGATTAGTTTTCATCATTTTCCATCTAAATGATAAAGAAAAAATATAGTTATAGTATATAAATTGACTAGTATAGTACAATATAGAAGATTAGAGGATTATGATCCAAGATTGCTCTTAGAGGATTAGTATTACTAGAGGATCATAGAGGCTTAGAGGATTACAGGATTAAACTACTAGAATTATTACTATACTAGATTGGATTAAGAGGATTCAACTAGATTACAACATGAAGCAATTTATACTGGGTACTGATGAGTTAGGACTTGTGGCCCCGGATGAGTCAGGACTTGCTGGGGTCTAGTCCTATCTCTTGTGTCCACTGTTTGAAGCGCTTATGGGGAATTGGCTAGGATAGCCACATGAGTTAGGAGTTTTGGTACCTGGGATTTGCCAAAACTCCCAACTCATGTGCGCTGAACCCGCTCTGAGACCTGAATGCAAGTCTGAAAAAAACACCTTGATAAATGATCGGGACTTCATGTTTTGTCACAGCAGCAAGGGCTGATGAGATAAAATTACAATGGTTCTAGAAAAACAAGTCCTATCTCACATGCGTTCAGTGGCCCATCTTTTTGCCTAGTTACACCCATGTGCCATTAGATTTCCCGGATCAACCCCCACAAGTCCTATCTCACCCACTTTTAGTGGTGACTGTTTTTCCCTTGCTGCACCCATGTGCCATTAGATTTCCCAGGTCAAATCGTCAAATCCCCACAAGTCCTATCTCATCTGCTTTTAGTGGTCAATAGCTTTCCCTTGCTGCACCCATGTGCCAGTTAGACTTTCGAGGTCAAATCCCCACAAGTCCTATCTCATCTGCTTTAGCCTTTTAATGGTCGTTATTTTTCCCTTGCCGCACCCATGCGCCACTAGATTTCCCAGGACAAATCTCCACAAGTCCTATCTCATCTGCTTTTAGTGGTGACTACTTTTCCCTTGCTGCACCCATGTGCCATTAGATTTCCCAGGTCAAATCGTCAAATCCCCACAAGTCCTATCTCATCTGCTTTTAGTGGTCACTAGCTTTCCCTTGCTGCACCCATGTGCCAGTTAGACTTTCGAGATCAAATCCCCACAGGTCCTATCTAATCTGCTTTAGCCTTTTAGTGGTCGTTATTTTTCCCATGCCGCACCCATGCGCCACTAGATTTCCCAGGTCAAATCTCCACAAGTCCTATCTCACGTGCTTTTAGTGGTGACTATTTTTCCCTTGCTGCGCCCATGTGCCATCAGATTTCCCAGGTCAAATCGTCAAATCCCCACGAGTCCTATCTCATCTGCTTTTAGTGGTCAATAGCTTTCCCTTGCTGCACCCATGTGCCAGTTAGACTTTCGAGGTCAAATCCCCACAAGTCCTACCTCATCTGCTTTTAGTCGTTGTTATGTTTCCCTTGTCGCACCATGCGCCGCTCGATTTCCCAAGTCAAATCCCCACAAGTCCTATCTCATCTGCTTTGTAGTGGTCGCTATTCAGCTTTTTTTCATTTTACATTATTTTCCTGCTGTGTCTCCCATTATGTCTCTCCGTTGTGTCTGCCTGGGGAGGCGTTTGCAACTGCTGACCGTCCAGCCCGTTCTGAGCAGTGAAGCTGTGGGGGCGAGCAGTTCCAAGCGCCTCCCCGGTGAGACACAACGGGTGCCATAGATTTCCCAAGTCAAGTCGTCAAATCTCCACAAATCATCCTATCTCATCTGCTTTTAATGGTCGCTATTTTTCCCTTCCCATGTGCCATTAGATTTCCCAAGTCAAATCATCAAATCTCCACAAGTCCTATCTGTCGCTATTTTTCCCTTGCCACACCCATGTGCCATTAGATTTCCCAAGTCAAATCGTCAAACCCCCACAAGTCCTATCTCATCTGCTTTGTAGTGGTCGCTATTCAGCTTTTTCTCATTTTACATCATTTTCCTGTTGTGTCTCCCGTTGTGTCTCTCCGTTTTGCCTCCCCGGGGCGGCGTTTGCAACTGCTCACCGTCCAGCCCATTCTGAGCAGTGAAGCTTTGGGGGCGAGCAGTTCCAAGCGCCTCCCCGGTGAGACACAACGGGTGCCATAGATTTCCCAAGTCAAATCGTCCAACCCCCACAAGTCCTATCGCATCTGCTTTGCAATGGTCGCTATTCAGCTTTTTCTCAGTTTACATCATTTTCCTGTTGTGTCTCCCGTTGTGTCTCTCCGTTGTGTCTCCCCGGGGAGGCGTTTGCAACTGCTGACCGTCCAGCCCGTTCTGAGCAGTGAAGCTTTGGGGGCGAGCAGTTCCAAGCGCCTCCCCGGTGAGACACAACGGGTGCCATAGATTTCCCAAGTCAAATCGTCAAATCTCCACAAGTCCTATCTCATCTGCTTTTAGTGGTCCCTATATGTCGCTATTTTTCCCTTGCCACACCCATGTGCCATTAGATTTCCCAAGTCAAATCGTCAAACCCACACAAGTCCTATCTCATCTGCTTTGCCGTGGTCGCTATTCAGCTTTTTCTCATTTTACATCATTTTCCTGTTGTGTCTCCCGTTGTGCCTCTCCGTTGTGCCTCTCCGTTGTGTCTGCCTGGGGAGGCGTTTGCAACTGCTGACCGTCCAGCCCGTTCTGAGCAATGAAGCTGTGGGGGCGAGCAGTTCCAAGCGCCTCCCCGGTCAGACACAACTGGTGCCATAGATTTCCCAAGTCAAATCGTCAAATCTCCACAAATCCTATCTCATCTGCTTTTAGTGGTCGCTATTTTTTCCCTTGCCGCGCCCATGTGCCATTAGATTTCCCAGACCAAATCCCCACAAGTCCTATCTCATCTGCTTTGCACTATTCATGTTTTTCTCATTTTACATCATTTTCCTGTTGTGTCTCCCGTTGTGCCTCTCCGTTGTGTCTCCCCGGGGAGGCGTTTGCAACTGCTGACCGTCCAGCCCGTTCTGAGCAGTGAAGCTTTGGGGGCGAGCAGTTCCAAGCGCCTCCCCGGTGAGACACAACGGGTGCCATAGATTTCTCAAGTCAAATCGTCAAATCTCCACAAGTCCTATCTCATCTGCTTTTAGTGGTCACTATTTTTCCCTTGCCACACCCATGTGCCATTAGATTTCCCAAGTCAAATCGTCCAACCCCCACAAGTCCTATCTCATCTGCTTTGCAATGGTCGCTATTCAGCTTTTTCTCAGTTTACATCATTTTCCTGTTGTGTCTCCCGTTGTGTCTCTCCGTTTTGCCTCCCCGGGGAGGCGTTTGCAACTGCTGACCGTCCAGCCCGTTCTGAGCAGTGAAGCTTTGGGGGCGGGCAGTTCCAAGCGCCTCCCCGGTGAGACACAACGGGTGCCATAGATTTCCCAAGTCAAATCAATCAAATCGTCAAATCTCCACAAGTCCTATCTCATCTGCTTTCCCTTGCCACACCCATGTGCCATTAGATTTCCCAAGTCAAATCGTCAAACGGTCAAACACCCACAAGTCCTATCTCATCTGCTTTGCAGTGGTCGCTATTCAGCTTTTTCTCATTTTACATCATTTTCCTGTTGTGTCTCCCGTTGTGCCTCTGCGTTGTGTCTCCCCGGGGAGGCGTTTGCAACTGCTGACCGTCCAGACCGTTCTAAGCAGTGAAGCTGTGGGGGTGAGCAGTTCCAAGCGCCTCCCCGGTGAGACACAACGGGTGCCATAGATTTCCCAAGTCAAATCGTCAAATCTCCACAAATCCTATCTCATCTGCTTTTAGTGGTCGCTATTTTTCCCTTGCCGCACCCATGCTCCATTAGATTTCCCAGTTCAAATCCCCACAAGTCCTATCTCATCTGCTTTTAGTGGTCGCTATTTTTCCCTTGCCGCACCCACGTGCCATTAGATTTCGCAGGTCAAATCGTCAAATCCCCACAAGTCCTATCTCATCTGCTTTTAGTGGTCACTATTTTTCCCTTGCCACACCCATGTGCCATTTGATTTCCCAAGTCAAATCGTCCAACCCCCACAAGTCCTATCTCATCTGCTTTGCAATGGTCGCTATTCAGCTTTTTCTCAGTTTACATCATTTTCCTGTTGTGTCTCCCGTTGTGTCTCTCCGTTTTGCCTCCCCGGGGCGGCGTTTGCAACTGCTCACCGTCCAGCCCATTCTGAGCAGTGAAGCTGTGGGGGTGAGCAGTTCCAAGCGCCTCCCCGGTGAGACACAACGGGTGCCATAGATTTCCCAAGTCAAATCGTCAAATCTCCATAAATCCTATCTCATTTGCTTTTAGTGGTCGCTATTTTTCCCTTGCCACACCCATGTGCCATTAGATTTCCCAAGTCAAATCGTCAAATCTCCACAAGTCCTATCTCATCTGCTTTTAGTGGTCGCTATATGTCGCTATTTTTCCCTTGCCACACCCATGTGCCATTTGATTTCCCAAGTCAAATCGTCAAACCCCCACAAGTCCTATCTCATCTGCTTTGCAGTGGTCGCTATTCAGCTTTTTCTCAGTTTACATCATTTTCCTGTTGTGTCTCCCGTTGTGCCTTTCCGTTGTGTCTCCCCGGGGAGGCGTTTGCAACTGCTGACCGTCCAGCCCGTTCTGAGCAGTGAAGCTTTGGGGGCGAGCAGTTCCAAGCGCCTCCCGGTGAGACACAACGGGTGCCATAGATTTCCCAAGTCAAATCGTCAAATCTCCACAAGTCCTATCTCATCTGCTTTCAGTGGTCGCTATTTTTCCCTTGCCGCGCCCATGTGCCATTAGATTTCCCAGGCCAAATCCCCACAAGTCCTATCTCATCTGCTTTGCAGTGGTCGCTATTCAGCTTTTTCTCATTTTACATCATTTTCCTGTTGTGTCTCCCGTTGTGCCTCTCGGTTGTGTCTCCCTGGGGCGGCGTTTGCAACTGCTGACCGTCCAGCCCGTTCTGAGCAGTGAAGCTGTGGGGGCGAGCAGTTCCAAGCGCCTCCCCGGTCAGACACAACTGGTGCCATAGATTTCCCAAGTCAAATCGTCAAATCTCCACAAGTCCTATCTCATCTGCTTTTAGTGGTCGCTATATGTCGCTATTTTTCCCTTGCCACACCCATGTGCCATTTGATTTCCCAAGTCAAATCGTCAAACCCCCACAAGTCCTATCTCATCTGCTTTGCAGTGGTCGCTATTCAGCTTTTTCTCAGTTTACATCATTTTCCTGTTGTGTCTCCCGTTGTGCCTTTCCGTTGTGTCTCCCCGGGGAGGCGTTTGCAACTGCTGACCGTCCAGCCCGTTCTGAGCAGTGAAGCTTTGGGGGCGAGCAGTTCCAAGCGCCTCCCCGGTGAGACACAACGGGTGCCATAGATTTCCCAAGTCAAATCGTCAAATCTCCACAAATCGTATCTCATCTGCTTTTAGTGGTCACTATTTTTCCCTTGCCACACCCATGTGCCATTAGATTTCCCAAGTCAAATCGTCCAACCCCCACAAGTCCTATCTCATCTGCTTTGCAATGGTCGCTATTCAGCTTTTTCTCAGTTTACATCATTTTCCTGTTGTGTCTCCCGTTGTGTCTCTCCGTTTTGCCTCCCCGGGGAGGCGTTTGCAACTGCTGACCGTCCTGCAGCCCATTCTGAGCAGTGAAGCTGTGGGGGCGAGCAGTTCCAAGCGCCTCCCCGGTGAGACACAACTGGTGCCATAGATTTCCCAAGTCAAATCGTCAAATCTCCACAAATCCTATCTCATCTGCTTTTAGTGGTCGCTATTTTTTCCCTGGCCGCGCCCATGTGCCATTAGATTTCCCAGGCAAAATCCCAAGAAGTCCTAACTCATCTGCTTTTAGTGGTCGCTATTTTTCCCTTGCCGCACCCACGTGCCATTAGATTTCCCAGGTCAAATCGTCAAATCCCCACAAGTCCTATTTCATTTGCTTTTAGTGGTCGCTATTTTTCCCTTGCTGCACCCACGTGCCATTAGATTTCTCAGGTCGAATCGTCAAATCTCCAAAAGTCCTATATCTTATCTGCTTTTAGTGGTAGCTATTTTTCCCTTGCCGCGCCCATGTGGCATCAGATTTCCCAGGTCAAATCGTCAAATCTCCAAAAGTCCTATATCTCATCTGCTTTTAGAGGTCGCTATTTTTCCCGTGCCGCGCCCATGTGCCATTAGATTTATCTGGTCAAATCGTCAAATCCCCACAAGTCCTATCTCATCTGCTTTTACACGGGGAAGGGCATCCTGGCTCCCACTCCCCATTCTTTTTTTTAACGGGAAGCTACCGGAGGCCATGTGGGAAACTGCGGAGGTGCACAGCGAGACCGGTTACAGGCAACAACAGGGAGACACGCGGCCCGCGAGCCGTGTCGCTTCCCGTTAGAGATAAAAACAGGGAGACACGTGGCCGTCCGTTCTCCGCGAGCCATGTCGCTGCCCGTTATTAAAGCTAACAACACTAGAGAAACAACGAGAAAATGAAAAAAAATACGTTCAGTAGCTTTTTACCATATTGCCAAATGGCTCAGGATGAAACCCATGAGATGGGAATTCTTCATGGGATATAGATGCTACAGTCCCAACACATGGGTTATGTGAGCATGCCCCAAATCAGCCCTAAGTCCTATCTCATGTGTCCAAACTGTAGCCTGTAGCATTAAAAAACAAACCGTGGGAATGTAAAAACTTGATGCAGGTATCCTTCAAATGACTACTAGAACCACATGAGATAGGAGTTTGGCACTTTCAAAGGGCAAAAACAATACTTTACTCATGAGATGGGAAATCAAAGAAACTGGACCCTCCGACAACTCCTATCTCATCCGTACCTAGTATAGTATTACTGAAATTGGAGGATCATAATCGATTATTACCAAGAGTAGAGGGTTCTAGTCCATCGGGGGATTATAATCTATCATTACTAAGAGCCGAGGGATCTAATCCATTAGAATTTTTATCTTGCTGATGTCTGGAAGACTAGAGAAGTAGATAGACTGGTCTCAACTAACCCCCTTAAAGATTGAAACAAACAAGACTCCTTACTAAATGTCCTTTCTGCATGATTTCTTGATGACCTCCCTCATTGAATCCACCAAATTTGTGCAGCCCAAACAAACATCCCAAGCAACAGCGGTGACATGGGCATTGCCGGAGAACACCTAATATGGATACTCCGGAACCATAAAGGGGTGAATCTGCATGGGATCCCATGAGAACATGGGGATGATGGCCTTCACATGGGATGCATGGCGACAAACTGTGACTATGACCAATCAAGTCGGATCAGAATCAGAAAAAATGTGCTTGAACATGCTTGAACCATCAACAAATTCTGGTATAAACATAAGATGCCACAACGAGGTTGGCATCTACGACTTTCCTGATGGTGTGTTTTTTCAACATCCACCTTGGGAGTGATATGGGTTGTCTAAAAATAGAGTATCCCATGGTATCCCATGGTCCCATGGTTAATCATTGTGTTTCCTATGACAATGGCCATTTGATATTTGGGGATGAACTTAGTTACCATTGACCATAGGCTTTATTGGGGATTTCCTATGAAAGTTGGTTATGACAATGGGATATTTGGGGATGAATTCTCCATCGCACTGACGTCACTTCATGTCCACTGTGCAGCCCCAGCAACGCACTTCCCTCAACTCATTCCGCGCGCGATCACCCTGGCTGTGTGCAGCCTGGACACGGCGGGCTGTTCACATGGATCGTATGGCTACGGCTTGCAAAAACAATCAACACAGGAATTCAACACACAGGGAAATTGGGATTTAAACTATAAACCAACAATGATAAAATCAAATTGAGTATCGAATTTAATTATCAAACAAACCATCAATTTCATCCAAGAGTCATGGGTCTGCACACCATGAAGAACTATAGACAAAGGATAGCATGGGCCACGGACACTGTGCTGAACTGAATTGAGTATGTATCACAAATACTAAATAGCAACACATTGACACACGGACACACCACTCCCAAAAGTACATGCAATATCCCACCAGCACTCGTTATAGTTAACGTGATCTCATCA
Source organism: Cladocopium goreaui (assembly GCA_947184155.2). Classification (NCBI taxonomy): domain Eukaryota; class Dinophyceae; order Suessiales; family Symbiodiniaceae; genus Cladocopium; species Cladocopium goreaui. The sequence continues at coordinate 287,464 of CAMXCT020006750.1, read as the reverse complement.
GTTTGTTGCTTACACCTTATTGATATACTGGCTGTAGGGACTGTTGACAGGACAACCTGTACTGGCTTCTGGACATGGTCTCCCTATGAGGCATGTGGAAATCCTTGCTAACCAATATAGAATGGGTCTAATATTATGTTCCCAAAAAAATATGGCGACCGACTACCCAATTTTTGGACAAACCCAAACATTAACATCATATCAAAATGCTCAAATGTATCCCGTGCTATCTCATTAATATTTTTTCAACATCTCAATTGTTTATGGTTCAATCATCTTAAATCAACATGATTGAGCGTTTAATCACCATTTAATCTTTTAATTTAGTTACCCAATTGATTAAATTCTTGAAAGTTAACCAATTGATTAATTCTTGAAAGTTAATCTTGTTGGTCAAACTCCTATTTTGCATGATCCAATCACACAATTTCAACAGTTCCCTCGACATCTTCCACATTCTTGATGGTTGAAATCACATGGTTCTTGTGGCTGTTTTTTTTCGTAAATGTCATTGGTATCCCATGCATGTTGCCACCAATGGCGCATGAACATCTGCTGAAATCCTCCTACTTTATCTTAAATCCCCCATTTCAATGGTTCAAATCACGAATGTTAGTAAAACAATAGAACACACTAGTAGCATCTAGTAACCCCGTAATCCCCAGTTTTAATGGTTCAAATCTCTAATTAATGTATGTAAAGCAATAGAACGCTTTTTTGTAGTTACCATCCCCGGTCCGTCCCCAATTCAAACATCAACGGGTCGATGTTTAACATGTATAAAGCATCAAAATAAGGATGGTTTATTGCTTTACAAACATTAATTTTCATGGTTCCCCATTTACTGCAGTCGCTAATATGGATACCCATTTTGCTCACTGTTCCTTCACCACTGGATAGTCCTCTCTGGTTGAAGTATGTTAAAGTCAGCCTAATGCTTACAGACTTTTCCATTGCCGTGTTTGGTTACCGGATGGTAATCCCAATAAGCATCATTATATAAATATTTCTATAAAATCATCATATCGACATTAATAATTAGCAATGATAAACCATTGCTAACCACTATAAATCCCAATATCCAATAAGCAATAATCATTAACCATGACTAACAATATTCTTAACCACTACAGTATTAATACTATATGGTTCTGGGTCAAAATTCAATACGGTACCCATAAAACCACGGATATTAGTCGATTATTAGTATTGACCGTCTAATTATAGGGTTCAGCCAATTCGCACTTGTTTTGTGCCAGACCTGAAGGTCATCTTAACCACTTGGCGTTTGCCAAAGATTTGTCAAAGATATAAACATCCGGCCAAAAGGCATGACCGGTCACATATGAACGTCCACATTCCGAAAGGCACGGACTGGTGGAACGTCATTGAGATTGCCTCTCTTTTTCCAAAAGGCATGGAAGAGAGGACAATTCCTTCATTTGTGGCCTGTTCCCTCAAATTAGGGCGGGAGCTGGAGGGCCAGCTTTTGAGCCTAAAGGCCCCAACAAACACAACTCAAATTACTTCACCCTAACTGTCGATGCGACTGTCAAGGGTTCAGCCAATTCGCACTTGTTTTGTGCCAGACCTGAAGGTCATCTTAACCACTTGGCGTTTGCCAAAGATTTGTCAAAGATATAAACATCCGGCCAAAAGGCATGACCGGTCACATATGAACGTCCACATTCCGAAAGGCACGGACTGGTGGAACGTCATTGAGATTGCCTCTCTTTTCTTCCAAAAGGCATGGAAGAGAGGACAACTCCTTTATTTGTGGCCTGTTCCACGGCCCCCCTCACGGCATTTCAAGGATGAAATGCTGTTGGGCACACTTCGCCCGCAAAGGAATTGATCCTGTCCAAATCACACGGAGGAATACGCAAGGAAGGTAGCTGCGCCAGGCCATCCTGTAAATAAAGACGCCCGACACTGATGCTTTTCCAGCGTCCTCGGAGCAAAATCGCTTCCAAGGGTACGCCATGTTGTAACAAAAATGTTGCTCCTCCTCGACGAAGTGAGTAACCTTTGTACCCAAAATGAACTACGCGAAAGAATCGGAAATAGCTGAGCAGGCGTTTCCTAAAAGCTTGGCCCGAGTGAGGCCAGATCTTCTGACCAGGAAAGTGTCGTTGACAAGTCCACAACGTATCCAAAAGTTGTAATGTACAGCGGTCTCGGAGTGCGACCGCTTCCTGTGAGCCTGAGCGCAAGCCAGATTTGCTCTGCTGTAAGGAAACTACACCGCATTGAAGATTGAATTCAAGGTCACAAAAACGCAATGCCAGCACCTCACCCGTTCTCAACAGGGCATGGTATGCCAGGGCAACAATACAAGCAAAGCAAAGATCCCCTTTTTGGACTGCACGGCTAATGATCGCCTTGGCCAGCAGTACCGTCAAAGGCGGCGCACGGGATGGAGCTTCGATCCTGCGCCAATGTTTGAAAAGCCGCCAAGCTTCTCGTAACGCACCCCTCACCTGGGGCCAGTAGAAATGTAAACCAGATAGTGTATCTGCAATTGCATTGACTGATTCCCCTCTGGTCCACTGCAATTCAATCCACTCACAAAGGACTTCATCCAGGTGGGTGAGGTCCTTTTGGGCTTCCAGGAAGGGGAGTAATCTCCCGACCGCTTGTTCATAGCGCGCACGGGTCTTAGAGGTGATACTGAAATCCCTCAACCGATACCCAGCGCGCCGCTGCCTGCGTTCCTCGGCTGTCTTTCCAGCCAGCAGGAACCTCCTGCTAAACACAGGCGTGGCTACTTTCGGGATGCCGCATCTGTAGGATTCTCTGATGATCCAACGTGGCCATGCAGCAGTTGTGACCCAGTGGCCAGCTGGATGGCGCCAATTTGACGCGAAAGGGGCTGCAGCATCCTACTGGACGTACGCCCTTTAGTCAAAATTAGTAAACAAACCATACTATCCTCGAGGTGCAACCATCTCTTATTTAAAGAAGAAACCTTACGGACCTTCCAAAGAAGGGAATGTAAAATCATCCGCATCTCCAACACATTGATATGGGACGGGTGGACCCACCTGAGCTTAAATAAATGTTTCCATTGCCACCAGAAAGCCCTGACAGAACAATGGGAAGTGGGCTTGCGCCCCATGACACAGCCTGAATCCACCCGCACATCAGCACCTGTATGGTTAACTGTTCTGCCAAGTTGCCTTACTAAAGTTTGCGAACTCGTGGACCGCGTTGTATCCCCACCATAAGCCAGCCAACGATTCAGCGGCTCCAGCGCCTGCGGATGCAGCGAAGCGCCCGGTGCCAGACCTAGTCGTTGGACAATGCGCGCTGGTGGCATCCTTGGCAGCAGGTCAGCGCACATAACTGACCCCATCACTGCAAACGACAAGATGGAGAAAGAGTCCCCGCACAAAGTCTTCCGGGCGTCTTCGTACTTCTCGAAGCTTTTCTTCATATTGGAAGCTGACATGCACGTAGCTGTATGCTGTGTGCCAAATCCCAACAGCAACTCGCGCTCTGAGCTATCCAGCAGTTGCGCAGGCTGCGACGGATGCGTCAGCAAAAACTTTTCCGCGTATTGATATGGGGGAAACCTGAAAGAGTCTTCTGTCCATCGTCGGATCATCTCCGGCGTTGCACGGCGATAGCCAGCAGGCACTGGAGGAGGCGATGTCCGTTTTATGGACTTCATGAAAGTGGGAAACTTGGCTCCCCATTCTTCGCCTGGCCATGTCCAGCCGGGCCGTATCCACTGCTCAGTAGAGGGGCAGGGCGCGGTGACATACGCCCGGATATAGTCTTGTTCTTCCCATAGTTCGATGCCCTCCATCTGATACAGTGGTTCAGAACACCAAGCCAGCCGTGGTCTTGAGTACGGCATGCAGTCTGCCGGGTCAAGCTTAACCGGCATCACTTCCAGTTCAGCTGAGATCTGCCGTCTGGCTGCTTCGTCCATGGACGCCACGTTCTCAATGCAAAACTTCACCTTTGCAAAAGTTCCAAAAATTTCTTGTATCCATCCCAAAAGTTCCAATAAACGCCAGAACAAATTGGAACCTTCTCCATAAAGGTTCTGTCTGAACGCCCGCACTGAGGACAGGTGCACGCATGGGAACCCGGCCCACACGTGTACCTCCAGCGCACGGGCGAAGCTGTTAGCCCAGCGCCAGACGTCCTGACGTGTGATGGCATTGATGTCGTCATGTTCATCCACCTGAGGCCAGGTACTCCTGGTGACACGATTGGCCTCGCGGTTCACGTCTACCGACACCATGCCCATAACTTTGACACCTAAGATGTCGTAGATGCGGAAGCAACCTCCGATGCCATTAAAACAGGAAATAAGCAGCACGGGACAGTCAATTGGTCCCAGCTCGGCTCGGAGGCCCCTGTCAACGTAAGACTTGCCCGACCAGGTCAAGTCTGTGGCTCGAGCTACAGCACCACCCCCCTCTGACGCGTCACTGCAGGTGACCTCGTTGTCATACTCCAGGGTAAGATCTGTCTGCAGCAAATTGCTGATGCCAATCAGCATAAAAAGTTCCTGGCACAGACGCTGTCTTTCTGTGGGGGTGGGCTGCGTGCTCCTCAAGCAGTCCCACGCGCGCGAGAGGCAACCCATCCCAGCGCGACGGAACTGCAAGATGAAGATCCACCTCCCCAACACAACTTGAGTGTCTTTCTTGCTCCATCGCCCAGCGTCCAAGATGTGCAAAGTCGCCAGTATGGTCCGGAAGACACGCTCGGGGGAAGCCCCCAGCAGCTTCTCCGTTCCATCGAACCTGATTCCAAGCTCCACCACGCTCGGCTCGTTCAATAGTTGCTTATCTTCGGCCGTGAGGATGCCGGCATCACACCATGCTTGCATGGCCTCTTCTTGGAGCAGCTTTCCAATCAAAGGCTGTGCCGTCATGGTGGATTGACCCGACATAAAATTGTCAAGATACACTTGCCACCAAGCTCTGTCCCCCGTGGACTCCGCAACGGTTTGAGTAAACCAGCGGGGAACACCGTGTACGCGCTGCACTTCAAGGCCAGGTGGCAAGCCTTTCATCAGCAGCACCTGCCTGGATATCTGCTGCATGATCCCAACCGAGGACGACCATCCCATGGGTAATACCCGGCAAACTGGCCTGAAGAGATGCCCTGGTGTTTTATTCACCTGTTCTCCTGAAGCGCAAAAATTAAAACAGAAGAATCGTTCCCAGCCTGGCGGCATTCGAAATAGATAGAAAGCACTTTGCATATCACCCTGTGACATTGTGAAGTACTCCCCGTCTTCCGCACAGATAGGGATCCAGGCAGTAGGTGATGGAAGGTAACTGATATCACCTCGAATAACTTCGAGGATACCGTTAACCGGTATCAGGTTCATGATAACTCGAAGGACAGGTTCTCCTTCGGCCGTAAACCGACGCTGTTTCACAACTCCAAACAAGCCGTTAAGATAGGTACCCCGATCATCACTAAAGGCAGTACTTGCGGGAACCCATTCAACAATCCCTCTATCTTCCAGCAGTTTGAAAACGGCCAGGGACTCCCCAGCCTTGATGTGAACCCGGGCCTGACAGGGAGTATCAGCCCGCTCGGAGCTATCCCGCAGGCACTCCAGCGGGTGCTCCAGCAGGAACTTGGTGCGGCCCACCACGAAGGGTTCCACAGGCACGGAAGCGCCATGACCTCGAGGCGGCAGACCCCCAACAATTTGGTTTACACTAAGGGGAAGGGGTTGGGAAACTTCTTCACCTGTGTAACTAACCTTTTTCTCTTTCACCTCCTTCTTAACATCATCAAAACAAACCCCAAAGTCCCTATCATGTTTGAGAAACCTCTCAAGTTTCTGATACATGTTCCTGCTAGCAGCCGCGTGCACTTTTCCGGCCCGGACGCCAGTCAGCGTGAAAGGGCATCCATAGTATGCATTCAGGGCTGCATTGGACACCGCACGCCAGCATTTCACAGCTAGCGGGGAAAAAGAAGGGTTTCCATGGTCTAAAAACGACAGGTCACCCTTGCCTACAATTTCATCAGGCATTTCCACCGGCAGGGGAAACAGCCCGCTGGTCCGATTCCTCGAGCCAGCCGGCCGTGTAGGCCTGGCACACCCCACTGTAAGGGGTATAAAACCTGCATTCAACCCCCATGCCAGTGCCATGCCGATTTCCGACAAGCACTTGCATTGTGTTAGCCGCGCGAACCATGCTTCCTTTGAGGTCGGCACCGCAGGGCAACGAAGGCCAGCGGCAGCCGCAACCTCGCCAGAGCCCGGTCCAGCGGCTTCCACTTCCAAAAGGCTGCTTGGGCGCATCGGCACACTTACCAGCGCCGCTTCCGCCACGGGTGGCACTTGACTTTCAAAGGTCGTGTCACCGGGCAGGCTACCCTCAGCAGTTTGATTGCCTGAATTCAAGCTTCTCCTCCTTTTGCTTTGTTCTCTGTCTCCGCGGCCGCATCTCCTTTGCCCTTCGCCTTGTTCTTTCCTTTGCCTCGTTTGCCTTTTCCTTTGTCGCCTTTGGCCTTGCCCTTGGGACGGCTGTCGGCTTGCCACTCGCCCCAGTTCCATTGGCCGCTTTTTGGCCAACTGCCTTTTCCTCCGGCTTTCTCCACCTGCCTCTGGTGGCGTTGGGCCGACAAGAGGATATGAGGCGGGACCGGCCCCTCCTCCTCTGGGCCAAACACCTCTAGGTGTCTCGCAGTGGCCCATCCTTGCCTTGTGGCTGTTTCCACCGCCAGCAGCCTTGCGGCCAACGTGTCGGCCAAATTGGCCAAGCGGCCTTCTCTTAGCATGTCTAAGCACCGCGCCAAGAGACTGATCTCTCTGCAGTCCCTCGACTTGGTGTCCAGCCCCGGCTTCAACGCCAGCTGGAAGAAGGTGAAGATCTTCGGACGCCGCCCCTCTCGCGACTCGGTCATGTAGTCCTCCTCCATCACACCATCTCGTGCCAACTGTTCCATCGCTTGTTGCTCCAATAGCCGGAAGACAGACCCCGGATCTTTCTGGGCCTTTTTCTTCAAGGGTGGTATCAGGCTCTCTGACGAGCTCTCCGACTTCCCTGATCTGCTCTCCCTCGAATCCGACCGGGAGCTTGACCGTCGCCTCTTCCGTCTCCGTCCTCTGGAACGCTTCCTGCGTGATCTGCTGCGGCTCCTCTTTCTCTCCTTCTTTTCGCCCTGGTGAAGCCTCTCTGTAACTGCCCGAGCCAGACGGTCTTCCACATTCCTCGAACTGGATGACCTCTTCTTTTTCTGCGGCCTGTCTGAATCCGAGTCGATGGCGATTGTCTCCTGCTTCACCTTGCCGTCCGTCAAAGCTTTTTGTCCGGAGGTGCAAGGGCGACGACCACGCCCAGCACCACCCCGGTGTGTCTCCGGCTCGCCATCGGCCATGCGACCACTGTTTCGCGCCACGTCCCCATCGAAGGTGACATGATGGCTCTCTTTCAGCCGTCTCAATCGATCCTCCATCTTCGTGAAAGCCGATCGCGGAGGCGCCCCGCCCCCAGCGGCCTTCACCTCTTCTTCGGCCATCTTTGCACCTTCTTTCACTGCCTTCTTGGCTGCACTGCTGAGCCATGGCGCGTTGAAGTCGCCTGGAGGAAACCACACAAACTTGTCTATGTGGCAACCCTCGTCGGCGTACTCTTGGCAGTCTGTGGCAGGGCCGTAGCAGAGATGAATCTGGGTCTTCCCTCTTTTGAAAAACTGAATAAACGTTGCATGAAAATCTTTTTCTTCGGTCCCCAGACAACGCACTTTCAGCCAGATGGAGTCTCCATGCATCTCCTTCTCCTTCACCAGCACGGCGCACTCTCCCGCAGCGGATTCTTCTATGAACCCAGCGGCAAAAGTGAGTACCGATCCAGCTGGAAGGTGCCTGTGGCGCCAAAAGTCGGCTTCGACAAGGTCGTACGCCTGGGCAATCGTAGGCTTCTGTTGGGCTGTCAAGCTTTCTCCAATCTCGCCTGGAGTAGCGACCGGCGTTCCACCCCAATCTATCGCCCCTCGGGGCATTTCTGGTGGAAAGGCCATTGCGCCTCTCCTTCAGGGCAGATGCCCTCAAATCCTCCTCTCTAGAGCGTCCCGAGCAGAGCGTGAAAGCTCCAGGTCCGCTCCTCTCAACTTCCTGTGGCTCCTCTTCAATGGATTGGTCTGCTCTCTGTAATGCCGTTGATGTTTCTTTCCTCCTCGTGTCTTCCTCTTCTTCTTGTGTCCACGCTTGCGTCGTGGTGGATCCTTTGGCTCAGGTGGAGGTTCGTGGCCTCTCTCAGTCTTGACCTCAGTTGGTGGATCTCGGACTGCCGTATCGTCAGGTCCTTCTTCCTCTTCCTCGCTCTCCTCTTCAAAAGAAAACTCTTCCTCTTCAGGTGGATGAGGGGTTGCCCGTCGCTTTGGTTGCAAGGCTTGTGAAGTCTCGCGTCGCCTCAAAGGTGATCGTTCGTCGGCCCCTCTGCTCCTTGATCTCCTCCTTCTTCGATCTCGGCTCCGGTCGCGTACGCGATCTCGGACCGGTCGAGGAGGTGCCGGTGGTGGAGTCGGAAGGTTTGGCCTGGCCGACTCGGCTCTAGAGCCAGCGGCCGCCACAGGCAGTGTCCGATCCAACTGAGAGAAGGCCCGGACTAACCTCGCTGAGGTGATTAACGCCTCCTCAGCAATCTTTCGGACGCCCGGCGATTGCCAGCGTTGCCCGAGGAGAGATTGCGCGAGTTCTAAGGCGCTGCAGCCGGTGCACCAAGAATCACCTTCAGCAGGTAGTCCAACCTTACACTTGTTGCACCTAACTTGCATTCCAGCTTTTGAGCCTAAAGGCCCCAACAAACACAACTCAAATTACTTCACCCTAACTGTCGATGCGACTGTCATGGATGCTATTGGGGTACCTAATTCTGATAGTACTAACATTGAATAATCGTCTAATAATAACCAACACCTTGCACTAGTAATTGAGGTGCCTAATACCATATTTAGATTTGGTTGGTACAAAACCTGTACGAATTTGGTACCCAATACTAAACATATTTAGTTTGGTGGTATAAACCATGCCCATATTAACCATACTATTAATAATAGCGATAACATCAGGTGATATTAACATATTTACATTAAATAATGAACAACTACCAACCACTATTAACCACTAGTTGTATTGACAATAGACTAATATTGGTTGGATTTCAATACCCTATACATCTATACTAATAACTAATACTAATATCAACCATACAGGATGGTGCCCAGTTATAAGTTCGTTGAAAAAACATGAATACTAGTTCGTTATATCTACCATAAACCATAGTATGTCCACTTATATCTCAACATATCTCAACTGAACGCTATCTTGTGGTCCCCATCACATGGTTTGCTTGGATATCAATACCGACAATATACGAATATTGTTAGGATATCAATTCATACCCTATACTAATACCTAACACTAGATAATTAGTATATTCAGATCTAATACCCTATACTATGATAATATGGATTTATGGATTAATATTGGGATTCACACAAATACTAATACCTATACCATCCTATACCCCATCCCACATCAATCTCCATCCATCCCTCCATCCCCCGCTGTGCACCTCCAGGCGCTGCCGCAACGCCGCCTGCAGCGCCTGCGCGGTTCGGCCTCTGCGCTGCTCCCGGCGCAGGGAACGCTGCAGCTGGGCGCTGGCGGACTGCTCCTTGGGCATGGGGATTTTAACCATGGAAAAATGGGAAGACATGATAATGGTTTTTTATGGGACTGTTATGGGATTTTAGTCGGACTTTATGGTATTCTGGTCGGACTCTATGCGATTTTTGTCGAACTGTATGGGATTGTATGGGATTTATGCTGATATGTAATGGGACTTTGAATGGAATTTTATCTGGAACATCTGGAACAATATCTTTTCGAATCCTGTTCCACATATCTTTTTGGGTCTTCATGAATAAACACTCTGGATTTATCCGGAAAAGTGACTGTATGTGGAACAGGTTGATTTGGCTGGAACCATGGATCAGGAACCATGGATCAACTGTAAAAATGGTGGGGGTACATAACTACGAAAACATGGATGTAACATATATACTTGGTTCCAAAACTACTATATCACCTCCATTCAGGATGGTTGAACCATTTTAAATCCCAAGTTTTTCTGTTTAAACCCACTATCTTCCCGGGATGCCATGGCCGCATAGCCCTGCCACCATGTCACAGCTGACAGCTTCATCCTCTCAGCCTCACAGGCGTAGTTTTACCCTCCAGTGGGAGTCTTTATTCTTGGGTGTAGAAATTGGGTGAACTTAATAACTTGGAGGTCATTAACTACACAAGTTGTACTGTTGTACTGTAGTGTTTATTGGGCAAGATATGGCAAAGTAGATAAGCGTAGAATTGTGATCCAAGATAAATGAACCCCACTGCACTACTAGAAGGATCATGGGGGATCTCCATATTGTGAAAATTGATAATTGTAATATAATGCAATTCTCAATGGTACCTCCCAGATTTCATATTTGCAGGCTTTGCCAGATTTGTTTGCATTCATCTGAGCCATTCTTAGCCATTCTTAAGCCACTTTCCAAACTGCCATGACTTTGTGAACCGTCTTCACTGGGTTGATGCTTTTTTTGGTAAAGCCACCCATCCCCCAACAGCGACCCCAGTCTCATTGGGGATCATCTTCCCAAAATGAAGATAGAGGATGATAGAGGCAGTACTAAACCGGGGTTTCAGGGGGGTGTCTAATACTAAAGGAAAGGGATTATATATATATATATCTGAAGATTCAGATATTATATTTTGAGAAGGGGAAAGACTGGGAAAGATACAATCGATCAGCATTGACCAACTGAAAGTTAACACAAGTGTACTGTAAATATGAGGGCCTGGCGGTTTCAAAGCCTCCATACTCTTGCTTATGCGACTGCTTTGAATCTTGAATCACCCATACGAACAATATCTAACAATAACGTTGTTTTACATCGTTGTTTCTACTTCTGAACGGAACATAGCTTGCTTCGCACCACAAAATGGAAGGCCCAAAAAAACACCCAGATCGCCGGCGGAGAATCGCGCCTCCAATGCTTCCATCTTCTCGTGAAGCACTTGGGATGTCTTTTGGAGTTCCTGTTAAGAATCAGGACGAGTACATAGATTCCATGCATGAAACCATAAACATCTATCAGCTACCAATGATGATGGGCCCAGACATCAACCAGGCGCTCAAAGCATCCGTTTTCTCATTCTTATGAAATCTTATGATCAAGTAAAATCGAGGGAACACATTAAAACAAAAGCTGCGAGCTTCTGCCGAACGATGCATCAGGCTCAAAGCAAAGATGGTCCTTATAATCCCAACCCCCGCCCCACTTTAAAAAGGAATTGGTTTTCCGTGGGTCTTCCCCTTGATTGACCATCTCCATGAAAGGTGAGGTCACCTCTTCGATCATCGTTTTCTGCTTCTGAAGCGTCTCCACGCTCATCTTCAGACTCAGCACAGGAGCCACGATGTCGTGTCACCAGCCAAAACCATGTGAAAACAGAACACATATAGGATACACATGGATGTACAACAATGAGGAAATGGAGCCAAATTGAATGGTCTACAAAAATATATAACAATATATATGACAGTATTATAGTGTGATATAGTATAGTATGAGCATCCAAGGCCAACAAACATGAAACCAAACTAACGTTTTGGATCTTTTTGGCCAGCCTCAACATGCTAGAATGACCGACCTATTGTTGATGATGAAACTCTTCCTTGGGGGGTGGCACAAGCAACAGATTTTAATTACATCGAGCAAAATCATGCAAAATCAAAGTTCAGTGGGGTACAAGGCTGTCACTGACCAGATATATAGCCATCATAGCCGTCTCACAGCCATTCTCGCTTTTTTTTTGAAATTGGCACGTCAATGCTCTCCGAACTACCCCGCCGGCAGATTGGCTCGTCACTCTTCGATTGGAAACCGGGGAGTTTCGCGATTCCAAAACCAGGGATTGATGGTTGGCATCTACATTGGCCTAGTCACCCCTCCAGTGGGACTCCAAACACAAAATATCATGGAACCAACATAGCCGCTTTTGTCATAGCCTATAGGTTTCTCATGAAATGTTGGCCCCCCCGAACATTAGGGGAACCCTGCTAACATAGACCATGAAGCACACTAACATTCCTCAAACGGCTTGGGTGAATGAAATGCTTTGAATTCCTAACATCATGGGAATAAAGCGCCGTAATCTACCTCAACTAAGATTGTGTATATATATATATATAATATATATATAATGGTTCTCCAATATTGCGGTCGTAATGTGATGTTTGTCCTTACCCATTCCAACCACGACATGGCAACGGCCGAGAGACCTGGAGTTCATATCCTTCACCTCCGCTGCGGATCCCTTGGGATCCCTTGAGAACCCTTAAGATCTGGGGTCTTTGCCCTTTTTTCCATGATATTCCAATAGTCAATCTCTACGATTTATCATGTGCCCATATCATTGTACAGGCAACATCGGCAAAATCATATCTTCGTTGGTCAACTGCTACCTAAAGAATCAATGTTTGCCTGATACCCAGCTCAAACTGCAGCATTCAAGCTTTTCCAGCCTGCTTCAGGTTCTGCTGCAAATAGCCTTATATATTGGAAGGAGCTCCAAAGACTGGCAATATCAGAACTGGTGGATGTTCTCAAACAAATGACCACAGGAAAACACAATTCTGAGAGGAATTGCAATATACTTTGTGGAATAAAGAACAACAAAGACATAATTCGGTCATAAGGCCACCAAAATGGGACTGTATGGGACTATCAACCACCAAAACTGAACCTGGTTGGTGGCTAAATCGCCCAACAAACAGCTCATGACATCATCGACAGTTTCTTTTCTAAAACATCATACTTAAAACGATGTTAATAAGGTAATAAAGGAACAAACCAAATTGTATATGAATGATATAATATAGATTATATGGAAACAATCTGTTCTTAGGGTTTTATAGTTGTTTTTAGGTTTGATGATCTATAAACCGTAAAACCCAAAGAACAGAATGAGGATGAATGAGGTGCAGCTGACATGTGCAAATCCTCTAGAGGTCGAATCTCATAGAACTGGCGTATTTGGGACTTCGATGGTGGCCTTGATATAGCCAAACCCTCATGGAGCTACACTCTGTTGATGTCCTTCCTATATAATATAAATAATATCAAAATGACATGTGCCACCTGGAAACAGTTTGATCCCCATTATCTAGCAAGACTCATCTGCGACAACTGTAATTACGCAGGTCAATCAGGTGCCACTGGGTAAAGATGCTAAATTTGGGTCAAGAATTTTGCAGAACCTATATTGCAATACTTGAACGGAGCCTGAACACATTCCCGCAATGACCCACAGCTGATCCGTCCTGAAGATTTTACACCAAGTTCGGCAATGGCTTGACCCCAACTCAAACCGACAAAATGACCGCCAAACTGCGTGTTCTTTATAATATCCAATTTCGAAAAAATGACACGGAAATTAATGAACACCAACATGGACATGAAGCTGGCGCCACATTTTATGCGTTGACCCAAGCTCATCACCTCGAGCCACGGAGCGTATGTCGTCTTTCAACCCGTAGCACTCGAGATCGCTCTTCGCCAGCAGTCCTTCAGCAGCTCGCAGCTGCGCTTCAGCCTGGGTTTACCCCAATGGTATGGGTTTGTGCCCAAAACTGGGCCATTTATCCAAAGGAAAGAAAAACACTAAAGGGAATGTTATCCAAGAAAACAAACTGGGTGATATACATATATATATATATATAAAATGTGTATATGCACTATCATTGTTTATCATCCAAAAATCGATGAAGGATGAAGGATGGTGGTTAGTGGTTCTGTAGATTTGCCACTAAGTTGTGACTCTGGGTCACAGTTGGGTGTCCAAACATGGCTTCCCCATGACTTTGTGTCGATTCAAACCACTTTATGGGGCCCGACAAACATGCCATTCCATTGCCATGTTAGCTTTCCAAAATGGTTCCATGATGCTGGGCAACAAACTGAAACAATATTTTCAAGTTTGCATTTGCTTCATGGCCAGCTGAATTTTGTGGATCTTTATCTTCCATAATAAAACCCAATGAATCCTGGGAGATCCATGGCAGCTTACAGTGCCGCCTGAGTCAGGTCGTGCTGAAGTGCGAGATGTTCGGCTTGCTGCTGGGAGAACTCCTGCCAGGATTGGATCCACAGAGGTGGATGTAATGTGAGATCTTCATGGAACAAGCCATGAGCTTGGGAACAGACAATACCAAGGAACATACTATCGTGAATCATCTCGAATCGGGGAATACCCAAGAATAGACTGAATAGACCACAAACTGGGGATGCTGGAGGATTTTGGATCCCCCAGTTACTGAGCAAAAACCATGGGATCCAATACGCAGTCAGACATTGTGAAACACACAGCCTGATAGACCATGCAGGGATCAGCTCAAGAAGTCGCTGAATGACCCTGCCGATCTTCATTATTGTGATACGTCCCATCAAGGATTGTCGAGGGCAACACCCAACCAGTAACTAGTAACCAACATCCATCAACCCAAGGGATCATAAGGGATCATCGACAACAGCCCCTTTACAGCTGAGAAGCGGCACACCCACTGATGTTGAGAAAGAAACAACAAAACACATATCCATACGTTTCCAATGATACTTCGCTACCTGTACAGCTTCGGAAGAGAGAGCGACACCCCAAACTTCCTGCTTCGCTTGTTGAACCTCCCCGGCGCTTCTCATCAAATCGCTCTGAAGCTCCACAGATCGAGCTTCAGCCTGAGGAAACCCAGCAAAAAAATGGTTCTAGACTCTATAGACTATAGACATGTTTACGCGAGTTGGTTGCGAAATATGAAAGTTATACACTTTATGTGGATTTCTTTAAATATATGTAGACTATCGCTAGATCAAGGAAAAATACATGAGTCTTTTGACATCCTTTGACCATCACAACATCTTGCTACCAAAGATATTTGATTCCGCCTGCTGATATAACCAGAAAGCTTTGGATCCAAGTATATAATTCCTCAGATGTCCATGTATGGCTCCATTTTGGATAATCCCATGCCATCTTTTCTTGTTGGACGAGAAAACCTGGCTTTGAGACCCAATTCTTTTAAGGATCATTGAAAGGTCATCCGCTGAAAAATCTACCAGTACCCAGTAGATAGCATAGGAATGAATAGGGCATGTGCGCAGGAACCAAAACCCAGGTGTCCAACAACGTTGTGTCAACCAGTGGTTCTATCATCAACAAAACCCAAAAGGAAACCCTAGGGACCCTGGCGGGTATTTTTGGGGGCGTAGACTTACTTAGGCAACAAGTTGGCTACTATGGGATCGTTTATATACTACAATAGTAACCAAACTTTGCATTCTCTAGGACCTCACATTTGCACAAACCATCATTCCCACGCCAGATATCCAGGGGCCTTGTCCCATCTTCCCCATCTCCAGCCTGTTCCAAATCTTGCTGTAGTGCGAGATTTTCGGCTCGCTGACTGGTCAATGCCGTCTCCAAAATGGACTCTTTGCTCTTGGCATCATGCCTTAGTTCAGCATATTTTAGCCGATTCAATCCACATTTTTGCTAATTAGATCTGCTGTTCGGCTAATTAAATCCATGTTTTTTTGCTTGTGAAATCCCACGCTATGCTGGTCAAATCCCACTTTTTGCTGGTAGAACATCTCATGTCTTGCTGATTAGATGCAGTTCTTGGTTCAAATTCCGATGTTCGCTTGCTGCAAGGGCGGCGTGCTGCTCAGCCTCTTGCAATCGTAGCTCCGCCTACCCAGGCCAGGATAATACAGACTGATCCCAGAATTGGTTAAAGGGACAATTGAGACTGTAAAACCTCTACTTGATTATTAATAAGCATATTATAAGCCAGTTATATATAGGGTATAGACCAGTGGTTAAATCATGTTGAATACCTGTTGCAACGGGTAGGTTGGACGGTCTAGAGCGGGATTCCTGTCATGCATGAATCCATAATTTATCATAAGTCCCCAAGGATTCAGTGATTATATATTGATGGCTAAATCAGAATGCTGATGCTGAAACCCCGAACTCGCTGCTTAATTTCCTCGTGTGTTCTTGGTAATTCATCAATCTTTGTTGGCAAAAGGACAATTTGGTTGTATAACATCTTTGTTCACAGTTTGGGCTGGTTTCATCCCCATGCTTGTTGGTCAAAACATAATCCTTTGCTGCGAAAATTCCACATGTTTGATCATCTTTTGCCAGTGAAATCGCCCCATGTGTCTAAACTTATTGCATGGTTTCAAGTTTCAATTTTGCGAGTTAAAGCCCCGTTTTCTGCTGGTTCAAACCCACTCTTTGTTAGTTCACTCTCCATTTTCCCATAGCTTTCCCATGGGTTTCCACCTTCTCCAAATCCTGCCGCAACATGCGAGTCTTTCCCTGGTAGTCACCTCGCCAGCAGGGCTCCATCGACTCCATCGTCGAAAAATCGATGGATTGTGCCCGCTGGTTATGCTATGGATACCAACAATGTGGGGCACCCCAGTTATAAGTTGGTTTATAAACCCCATTAACATCCATTGACTTGCATTGACTACAGCTGTAAGTATCATACACCATAGTTATTGGAGTTATAAACCAACTGAGCTATCTAGGGGGCGCCACACTGAATGGATATATAGTGGGTGTATAGTGGGTATATGGATACCCTCTGATGTAACACTTTGCGAACTGGAAGCCATTGGCCCAGCTATAGTTCGATGCAGTATAATACAGTAAAGACAAGGACATGACTCGACATGACATGTACCCTCTGGTTGTTTGACATATAGCTATGGCAAATCGCCATATCTAATTACCGGAGCTGTAAGTGGGCCACGGTTACGTTAGATTCCCAGGTCTATTTGAGACCCAGTGGCTTAGATCTTCTTGCAGCTTCTGGCGTTCCAACTCTGCAGCCTTGGACAGGAAATGCTTCAGTGACGCTCTGGATATGTCCGTCATTGTTGAGCTATGTTTTCTTAGCTAGGACAATTAAAAATCACAATTCCAGTTTGTTTACCTCACTCCCTATCAGAAAGTCATCTATTCACTGACTCAGGAAACAATTCCGGACATAATACTTGAATGGGTGTCAAGTCAATTCAGAAACGCAAGGTCTTGTGTTGGACATCCGTGAAACAAACTGAACATACAGTAACAACAAATGCCAAACATTTGACACAAGTGTACATGCACATGAAGACATACATATGTATGTATATATATATATTGTTACAGTAATAAATGTAAACATATGTAACCACATATGTCCGTATAATAAATTAAGAATACACATGTAATTATATAAATATACATATACACATCGGTGTAAAAAAAAACAAATTATACATAGATAGATCCCACATACCTTCAAGGACCTCTTTGGGCCAGTACCAAGACCAAGTTAAGGTCCATTCAGGGGGAGTCCGTTGACCGTGAAACGTGGAGCAGGTACATCTGATCAAATTTAAACGTATGGTCAAAGAACCGCACTATTGTCCTGAATAATGTGGTACAGTAAAGCCAAGTATTTGATAAACCTCCAGTGTTGCATGGTCTTTACCATCCATTTCTAATAAAATTGGGGGATGGCAAAAGTTGCATGGCATTGGGTTTACCAGGTTTACCACCACAGAACGGCGAGTCCCTCGGTCCCACGCCTCGGCGTTTTGGAGGGCGTCGCTTTGCGCTGCATGCAATTTGAATTCGATTGCAGCATACCGAGCTGTGTAGCAAGACCTTGCGGCATTCGATTGATAGTTTTCATGGAGCATGGATCATGACCTAACAGACATGCAACGTGGAGCCAAACAAATGCCTGCAAATGTACAAGCAATTTAGATTGGTGGTGGTGGTGGTGGTGGTGGTGGTGGTGGTGGTGGGTGGTGGTGGGTGCTGTCAAATAATCCTCCGCAGTGTGGTTCGGTTTTGCTCTTCCAGCTGTAAACATCGGGAAAGGCTTTAGGATTGCTCGGCACCAAGAAAAATAATATGAGTGTCTGATGCTACCAAAACATCTGCTATTTTTCAGCACCTTTTCAGTGATCTAAATGCACATGGTGCCTGGGCATGGCAAGCCAACGCTAAATCATCGACATTCATCGACCAACATGGGTCAAATGGATACTGTGAATGTTGTACGTACTGTGTCATTTTTGTATGTGTCACTTGGATAGATGAAGTCAGGGGATGCATATATGAAGCCGGATGGTTTATTACAACCAGAACATACTCAGTCCATTTGTAGGTCTCCAGGTCTTAACATGTTGATCATTTAACTCAGAAACCCAGCAAAAAGGATCTAATTCTAACTTAAGACTATTTATTGTCCTTCATCTATATTATGAGTAAAATTCAAATATCAACCCTTCACCAACCACCTGATAGATGAGGGAAGATAAATAGCACGTCCCTACCCATAGCGTGAAACAACAGCTTGGTTATAGGAAATCCTTACCCATCAAGATTCTTAGTCTTACCCTCCAGTGAATTAACATAGACCCCTGCCAGATAGGGGTTGGAAATTGAGTTTCCACATGTTTCCACTAAACAACATGTGTCATTTTCAGGTCTAGCTGTTAATTTACCAGAGAGTACCCCAAATTTACTCAGTTTTTACACATCCTAAACTGGGTAGCGAACCTAGTAAACAGTTACCCTCTGTTAAAAATCTGGGAAATCTGTCCATCCTCATGGATCCCTCCATCTGTCCATCTGAGGCTTTGGCACGTCACCTTCCAACTTCGAGCAGCGAGCCGTCAACTCCATGGCTTCGTGCTGCCTGAGCTGACGCATCCCTGGCGACACACCCGGGTGACAAGCCACATTAAACTAGTCAATACATGACGAACAAAAACACCCCTCTCATATAGATATATGTATGACTGGGGATATTTGATGATATTTGGGGATCTGGGAGATATCATCCACAAATACATGCAAATACCAACAATAGATTGATTCCCCTCCGGTGTCATCAGACATGGCTGGCTGGGAAATCCCTATTGACTTTTAGCGAGCATTTGGCCATGTTTGACTACCAAATGGTAATTTTTAGGACCCACGGAGACCTCACTCCGCACAGCTTCGCTAACATATCTATGGCAAATCACCCATTTCAGGAGGGAAGTCACATGTGCATGGGCCACTTTCCATAGATATGTTATATAAATTACCAGAGGGTAGCAAGAGAGCAGATTCGAAAAATCACAGTGGAACATGGTGGAAGAAAAGTGTAGGAAGTGGGACTTGGAATTGGGCAAAACGCAGTTATATCCCCATCTATCGTACACATGATTGGCGGATATTGGTGGACAGTTGCCAGTCTGACTGACCTTCCTCCACGGCACCATTTCTCGCAAAAACATATACCGAAGTACAGCAAGCCCCAAAATCCCCAAAAAGTGGTTGAACAGAGTGAAACCTTAAAAATATGAGGGAAGAATCATCGAGCTACCATCCTGGAGAAACATTTCGGCATCCTTTTGAAGCTTTGCACAATCCACCCAGTTTGTTGACCCAGCAAGCACAGGTGCACTGCATCCTTCTGCTGTTGAGCCTTCGCCACTTGATCTTTCAGTTCGCACGTCTTGGCCTGCAAGGGGGTCAGGGAAACACCAAAGAGTGGTGATTTCACACTAGCAAGTCACTATTATTATGTTATTGTTTTATATGGATATTATATGTATATTATTGTAGTATATATATATAATGTAAGTTTATGTTATGTTATGCTATGTTATGCTATGTTATCTTAAGTTGTGTTAAGTTATGGTATGTATGCATGCATGTATGTATGTAGGTATGTAGGTGTGTAGGTATGTATGTATGTATGTATGCATGCATGTTTGTATGTAAAGATGATAGCCTGTTTATCATCATATTATGAATATAAATCAATACAGAGTACGTCGGTGTTCCTGGGTGATTTCCCCGCAAAAAGTGTGTGGCAAACAAAATCAAGCCGTACAGTACATGTCTTGGATCGATAATGCTCAATCTATATATAGTGTGGGATTGCGTTGCGTCGCTTCCCTTAACCTTCTACAGTATGAGTCATTCATATAGCCATTCCCGACCACCATTCCATCTGTAGGAATGGAAACGAGAAAAGATGAAACAGCACACAAAGTCTTAGTCTTTGTGGAGGTTGTGTGAGAATGGATTGGTCCCACACTATGATTTAAAACATCATTTGGGTCTCAAGAACTTTGTGACCGTTTCTATAGACTTGTCAAAACATGTCGAAACATTGTTGAAAATACGTATATCTATGTCTATATACATTTCAGTAGTTGGTGGGACATACCAATATATGTTTCTGTATGTGCCTTATTTAGATTAGAGGATAGGGACAAAATTCTCGAAAAAAAAGGAATGTCTTGTAGCAGGCGCAACAAGTAAACAAAAAAAAACTATCGATGCTTATTCTTTGCGTGCGCGAACTGCTACGAGTACAAGCATATAAGATGTTTGGTTGGCTGGAGCGTGTCGTGTTTACCGTGGATTTGATGTGCGTGAAATGTACGTGATGCCCTTCTTTTGATTTCCCTCTCTGCACAATGCCACTCAACATATATCAACACTCCAGTATTCTTGCAGAAGATTTCCCAGCTACCTTTGTATGCGCCAACATGGTGTACCCAGGGCATATTCACTACCACAAAGGACCAGTCAACTTGCGTTCTTACACAAGATTCAGCCAATCCAAAATCCTCTTAACATGGATGATTTGGGGTACCCTTATGTTGGGGAAATCTCCAATTGTGTCCCATACGGAAACTGACAGAAACTCATCAACTCCCAGCCTGGAGCAGTGCAATCCTCTCCTTTTGCTTCGCTTGATGCGTCTTCGCCTCGTGCACCAAGGCTTCCCGTTCCATTCGCCTCCGGATCTGCGAGATCTCCGTGGAACTTTGAGGCAAGGATGCAACAGCCATGGCCAACACATGGGGGTTTCCTAAGTCATGGGGGTAGCCGGGTAGCCACAAATCATGCAAGATTAGAACATTTTAGTACTGAAACCAGTTTTGGGGATCCCCCATTTCAAGAAACACCTAAGTGGATATTGGAGAGCAAAGAAACTCAGGGATGTACAGGGTCATGGCGAAGATTGACGATCAACAGAAACGGGGGATGCAATCAACACACATAACATTCGGGAAAGGGATATCAGCTTCCATGATATAGTTTCATGGTAGAGAGAAATCTGACTGGAACAAACAACTATATAAAATCTTTGACAGCACATTTTTGAACTTACATATGATGGTTCCAGTGCCAAGCCTGCAACGGTGGATGGAGTGAACATGCTAGATCCCATGGCTTGAAGATCAAATCCCCTTGAAGCTGTAGCTTTTCACAAGTTCACAGGCTTAATTTCCATCTCCCATAGTGGTTGTCCCGAATATATCCTAATATGTATGTTAATATTCTTGCCGGATGTTCCCATGTCTCTCCAATTTGTTACCCTGCCACATGTATCAGGCAACTTTCCCATTTAATATATAGGATGTCCAAGAATTTCCAGGTCAGCAATGATTCCTCCCATGGGAATAATCCCTTTCCCGAAACATTGAACAACCTCCAGAAACAATGGTTTTGCAAGTGGCTCTCACATATTTGCGTCCATTTAGGGTGTTTAAGTGTTTCATATTTCTGGGATGGGAGTATTTCGGCGTTGTCAAAAATAAGGGTACCTCAAACTCCCATGGTTTCTTATGGTTCAGACACACCCATTTCACTTCACCGGTGCTACCGAACCACAACCACTTCACCAGGCCAAGCGGCGAGGAGGCACGGACGGACAAGAGCTCCTGACGTTGAAGTGACCCACATTCCAAATCATTCCAATGGATACCTTCAAAAATGGTGGATCTAAACATCAAAAATCATCAAACAGTTCTGATTGAAGCATCTAACATGTTCTAACATGTTGATTTGAACATTAACAATTTGATTTAACTCACGAAAATGCGATTTGACTATCAACAATTGCGATTTCACTGTCCAACCTGGTGGATTTCACTCAAACCATTGGGATCTGACTACAAAGCATGGGGTTTGACCAACTTATTGACCATCTTTCTTGGAATACCAAGGGACTAACCTCCATAAGATGGGGCCCCAACATCCCTCATTCTGGAATTCTGGATGAACAAAAGCAAGCTTCACCATCGATCAAATGTTGTCATTCTTGCTGACATTCTACTGGTTCTTGCCCTGGTTGCTGGCAATGAGAATATCTTTTTTTGTTTCTAGTTGTACCCAGTTTGTGTCGGCATTACAGATTGTAGATGGTATAAATATAATAGGCTATAGGGTAGACGACATCCTATTCCATTCTTGTGGCATCATTGTTATACTTGTAGGCCATCATCTTTGGCTTTACCTTGTTCCGTTTTAAATGGAATTCCCAGTGTTGTCTGCAAATTCTATCCATCAATACTGATTTATTAGTATTTAAAATCACAAAGTAGATAAATTATCCATTACGGATATAAGTCACTATATAGTTCGTACCCACTACAGTATTAATGATCAAACATTATCAAACATGTATGTCACTGTGTCACTAGTCTGTTGGTTCACATTCCCTTTTTTTTACCGCTCCCAGCACCATCTCCCATCACCGCTTTCATCGCTTCCAGCTGGTGCTGCTCCTCTTGCCCCTGCTGCAGCCCTTGTCGTAGCTCCTCTTCATAGACCCAGCGGCCGTGGATGTAGAGATTTCCTGCTCGCGAGCGGTGGTTGGATGGTTTCACCGGTTTCACCCCATCATCGTTACCACTTGGGGTGATCATCTCATAGGACGGTAAGACAGAAAATGGAACTATAAACAATACGTATTTGAGATCACACAGAAAGACAAAATCAGATCAGAAAGGTGTCACACTAGAGAAGTAAAGAAGTGCCCAGAACCCTTGTTTATCCTCTGAAATTCTACTGGCTCATCTGGAGAGGCTTGCATGGCCCTTGCAGTGATATTGGTATAGGTTCCCTTTTTATCATAGTATCAACTCAATAGACAACCATCATTGCCGGTTTTGGTCACTGCTCATGTATACAATGTATGATAATGTATGTATGTATACACATTTTGAACAGTCATTCACGCATGTGACTGCCTAACATCTTTAATCCTGTGCTGCCGTAGAAAAACACAAGGATGCTACGTATATCTTATCTATGTATCCATCAATAGTTGCATTTCACACGGGTTTAAGGTCTGGTTGGCTGCAACAGAGCGGTTGCGGTTTGTACCCTCACAAATCTGGTTTTGGACCAACCCATCTTTGGTATTTTTGGACAACCCTGGTGCCAAGAAACGGGCCACCAAGGCCACATAGAGGATGAAGCTGGTCAAGGCGCTCTGCTTCGTCAGCTCCTCCGCGGTCGCCAGGTCTTTCTCTGTCCGCTGAGCCTTGCGAAGCACCTGACAGGGGCGAGGGGTAGCTCTTTAACAAACCTAAATATATCCATTGATATATTTTGATATATTTTGGTTGGTTAATCAATCATGGTCCGGCCATCTTCTTTTTGGAAGTCAGGGGAAACCAATGATTTTATATGGGAACACCTACTAGGGAAGTTATTTTCCCATAGATTGTAAGATAGACCCTGAATTCCGTGCCGCTGTTGAGAGAAAAAAATCCTGCTAACCACCTATGTTGATCTATTTGGCAGGATCTATGCTAGTTGAAAAGGATGATAAATCATCATTAATTTCCATCCCCCAACTGCTAAAATGCCACCAATAAGTGACCCCACATGAATCCAGGTTATATTTGGGTGGTAGCTGATAGGGGAAGGGATTAGTAATCATAGTGAAAAGAATGGGACAACCCCACTTTGGGAACTTATACCGGCCAGGGCCAGGGCTGCTCACCAGTTGCTAAATAGAAGGGTCCTCCATGTGCTGACAAGCGAATCAGTGCTTGCTGGGGAATTAGCGTTCAGAGACACTCAGAAAATCAACTGAGTAGACTCTATTCACTATTCATTGTCAAATCCATGAGCTGGTTCTCTCCAAGAAGAAACCATGGCCCTTTCAGCAGACCGACCTTGTCGAGTTGTTTCCCAACTGCCTTCAGTTGCACACTTTTCCTGGGTGCCAGAGGTAACTGGCATCATCCAAGGGGTTGATTTATTGGAGCAAGTACGGGACGCCAGGAAATCTGGCAATATATACTCCCAAATAGAAGGAGTTTCAGTAAATATTCCCATAGACCAGTTCTATGAATGATGTATTCACTGATGGCAAATACACCTTGAGTAATAACCATTGATACCCGAAAACATTTTGTTTCGACGCCAGCTGAATAAACACCCAACTCTCAGGTGTCAACTCATTCCTCAAACTGCAGAACTTAAATGAGCACCCTTAACTAGTACCTAGGGCCATCAAGTGGAAATCCAACAAAATTGGGAGACACATCCACTCTCATACCCTCCACAAGAACTGGTAAAGGGAACCATTTCTCCAACCACAAGGTTTGTACCATCCCCTGCATGTTTTGGATGACTCAACTAATGACATGGACGTGTGACTTGTTCAGCATCCCCTTAGCCCCCCAGACAGCCCCGCAAAATTTCCTTGCATCTTTCTAGCGAATGACAATGAATCACAACCCATTGAAAGACCAAAACCAATGAAATCCTTATTTGAGAAAATGGTGCGCATCATCCTGGAGTAAAAGAGGAGTCAACCAAAAAACATTCGATCTGCCAATAATGCGTATTGGTCAAGCATTCAACACCATCTAAAACTATCGCAACCCGAACAAATAGTTCAAACCAGTAAATCAAGGTACTCAAGCACTTGCCATTTCCAAAGGAAACTAAATATGTAACTGTTCAGATCCCATGTGGGTTCGTTTGAAATTTGGGTGTGCCAAGATCTCAGGGTCAAGAAAATCATGTTTGTTGACGAGCTGCCAGAATTTTGTCTACATATGTCTATATCCCACATGTTGGACAAACCAATCTACCCCCACTAGGTCCATGTTTAGATAAGTTCCATGGGTTTGCCTAAACATCTGCACTCTCCAAATCCACGGGTTTTGCAAACATTTATGGTATATAATATTTATGGTTAGAAAAATGGTGCATACAAAAAATCATGGTATATCCGTATATATATATATATATTTACCGAAGGAAGTTTAGAAGTCAAACTTCCGACAGTATGGACAGATGGAAAAGCAGAGGTGGGAAGAGCCAGAGAAGAGAAGAAGAATGAAGATCAGAGAAGAGAAAGTGTCAAAAGAAAGAAGACACAGATGCGCGAAAAGGTAGCTAAGTCGCGATTCATTGCGTTTTTCCAATGATTTCTGGCTCCGGAGGGTCGAAAAGTAGGCTCGCTTTAAAGCGGCGGGTGCGGAGCCATGTGGTCAGAGAGATGAAATTTGCGCGCAGTTGTGGCCCGAAGCACGTTTCCAAGTCAAAATGCACAAAAAAACACCAGCTCCGGACCGCTTTTGGAAGTTAAGATCTCGAAAAAGTGCACGCCGTTGTGGCGCGAAGCACATTTCCAAGTCAGAATGTGCAAAAAAACACCAGCTCCGGACCGCTTTTCGAAGTTAAGATCTCGAAAAAGTGCACGCTGTTGTGGCGAGAAGCACATTTCGTAGTCAAATGTTAAAAGCACGAGGGGTTCGGACCACTTTTGGACGTTCAGATGCGGTTTCGCATGACAGGCGCAAGGGATTGTGCACCTTGTCAAAAATGAGGAAAACGTGAGGGTTTTGTAGCATGACCAAAAACGATGGCAGGCGTGGGACATTTGAAGAGGATCTGCAAAGATGCATTTTCCGTGGCAGGCGCAGTACAAGAGACATGTTCATCAGAGATGTTAGGAGGTCCGGGTCCTGATTTCCTGAGAGAGGTTGCATTTTGGAGCATGAGATCTTCAGGTTTGCTAGCATGATTTTGCGGGACAGGTGCAGCACTTCGTATGACCTGGAATCACTTTTTCGTGGCAGCCGCAGTACTTTAAACAGATGGAATGGAAACAACACAAAACGCATTGGCACAAGGCCATCTGCTCTGCACTCAACTTTCCATTTTTGAAGGATGTCTCCCAGAATTGCTTTGTTTTTGATGTTGTGAATTTCGAAAATTGAGGAAGTCTCACAGAATTGCTTCGTTTTTGATGTGGTCAACTTGAAAAAATGAGGATGTCTCGCAGAATAGCTTCGTTTTCAAACTTGCAGATAGATAGATAGATACAGGTAGATAGATAGACAAATAGATAAACAGAAAGACAAATAGATAAACAGATATATAGATAGACAGATATGTAGATAAACAGATAGACAACTGCAACTGCACTACACCACACTACAACTCCAACTTCAACTAAACTTACACTACTACTACAGCTACAACTTCGTCTACACTTCAACTACACTTCAACTACAAGAACTACAGCTACAACCACAACTACAACTTCAACTACACTTCAACTACAGCTACAAACTCAACTACAATTACTACAGCTACAATTACAAGTGCCACTACAACTACAAATGCAACTACAACTACAACAACAACAACAACTACTACTACTACTACTACAACTACAACTACAACTACACTACAACTGCAGCTGCAACTACAACTTCAACTTTAGCTACGCTACAACTACTTCAGCTACGCTACTACAACAAAAATTACCACGACACTACACACAGCAACACAACTACACCTACACTTCAAACACAACTACACTACAACTACAGTTACAACTACAGCTACAACTATTGCAACTACTACAATTACTACAACTAAGACAATTACAATTTCAGCTACACTACAACTACAACCACAAGTGCAACTACAACATTACAACTTCAACAACATCAACCCCACTACAACCACAACTACAACTATAACTACAACTACTGCACTACACCACACTACATGCAGGAGTTGTGAGTGAGGTGACCACTGCAACCATTGCAACCACTCCAAAAAGCACAACTCCAACCACCTTTCGGTCCATCAGTGGATTCGCTCTGCCATCCATGCATCACAACAACTCACCTCTCCTATAGTGTCCTATCCTTGAAACTTCCGCCACCGCCTTGTGCGGTACTACTGGTATCTATTTGCGGGATGAAATCCTGTTGTGGACTAAAAACCCATATCCCATTGTTGGTTCTCTTGGTTTATCCTCATGATGGTTGGTTGTTATACCTGCCATTTTCGGACAAACCCTTCTTGAACCCCAATTTATTGGTTATATAAATCGCAATGTTTTTTCGATTATACTCCGTCAATCCCACAATCATTCCATTCATAAACACTAATAATCACTAAATGCCAACAAAATTCCTTCTGATCCTGGCTTTATACCACCATATGTTCTTCGTTAACATCTTATCTGTTGGTGAAGTCACCGTTTTTGTTGATTACATCCCAGTGTTTGTTGGTTAAAATCGGCTTCTTTGCTGGAACAGTGCCCATTGTTCATGGTTTCATCCCATTTGTTGATTCATGAAATCCCGAATGTTGATGCTAAAATCAAACAAATATGAAGTTAAACTCCTACCTTTTTCACTGCTGCTGATGTCAACGAAACTTTCGCTGATTCTTTGTCCCATCCACACCTCCCCAGCGAACTGAGAGGACTCCAAGTGACTGCTCCAGGCTTTGGCCCAGCGTCGACAGCACCTGGTCCTCTTTTCTCGGTCTCTGTAACGTCTAAGAATCGGTTGATGGTTATCAATAACTAGCCTAACTATGGCTCATGGGAGATATATCTACTTCATGGGGTTTCTTGACCAACTTATAACATCTTATAACATTATAGGAGTCCCCGAAAGTCAAATGACTCAGTTTAGCACCCAGGTTTGTAGTGATAACCGGACAATTCACCCAGGAGCAAAGTCAGTAATGGGGATTTCCTGGTTATCACCATGAAATAGTGGAATCAAACATCGGTGGCATAATGAGGATATTCTTGGGATTAAAGATCGGAATTGAAGATGTTTTTTTCGAGAAATCTAGGGGAACAAACCAAAATCCAGTGGTTTGGTGGTTTGAAACATCATTTTCCGCATTAAAATAACTATAGATCGGGAGTGTATTAGCGTATCCCGTTTCAGACCGGAAAGCATTGGAATTCGCCACAAAAGAAAGGATTTTGCTATGAACAACTGGGACCTAGCCACAACAAATCTGAATTTCCACAGCCACTCAGAGTCGGGATATATGATATACCGATCAAAAGAAAGATATTTTACCCACAAAGACTGGGACTCACCCTCACCCCTGCATACACCGCAGAGTAGCTGGCTAGAATATTCTCACCATCCATTCACCAGGATGTCTTTCCCATGGAATTTCCAGGGTTTCCCAATTTCCATGGCTTCCATGGCCAGGACTGAGATCGGTCCTTCTGAATCACCATCTCTTGCAACTTGGAAGCTTCCTGGCTGGCCAAACGGTTGCACTGGAGCGGGATTGGAAAGATGGATTGAGATATATAAGCAATCAAGAAAACAATAATTTCAAGAAACCGTCTTTCTATAACCCAAATATAGACGTTTCCAATATGTTTTTTTTCTCCAAACCAATCTTTGTCTTGTTGAACCTCAAGGAGATTCTCAATGTAGCACCCCAAACAGCAATGGATGAATCAAAGGGGGGCATGACGTGTCTAGCTGGTAATTTTGCTTCCTGTTCATGACCTATGTTTTGCTTCAAACACATATTGTTTATGGCTATATAGATAGGTGTGTAAACATATATGTCATTGTCATTGTCATTGTCATTGTCATTATCATCTATCTATCTACCTATCTATCTATCTAATCTAACCTATCCTAACCTAATCTACTCTAATCTTTCTAATCTAATCTAATCTAATCTATCTGTCTGTCTCTCTGTCTCTTTGTCTCTCTGTCTCTCTGTCTATCTATCTATCTGTCTACCTGTCTATCTGTGTCTATATATATATATATCCATCCATCCATTTATCTACACACATTTGTTAGTCTTGTTCTTGAATGTTTATTGTTCAATTGCAAGATTTGAAGCTAATTTCCTGGCTACAACCCTCGGCGTGGCTCAAAATCAATGACAAATTGGATGGTGTAGTACTAGATATGACAATTTATCCAGGAACAACCATCTGGTGGATGGTTTCAAATCAAGTTTGTGTAATGAAATGCCCAGCTGCCGGGTTGCAAGAGGGGAATCACACTTGTTTTCAACCTCGTGTGGGTTCATCTTTATTTTCATGTAGTTTTGTCTAAACAACAAATATCCCCACTTTTCATTGATGCACTATTGATTATTGATGATTATAGTGTTCCTATTCTTTGACGGCCAAAACTTGGGCGTATGCCCAGGATGAGTCGAAACCAGCCACCAGGATGGGAAGGCCTCTGCCTCCGCAAGCTGCAACTTTTTCCTGGGAGACTGCAGCCGTTGAGCTACCGTTTCTCATCCAACTGGCAGAAATAATGGATATTTCTGTTTTACAGTGTGAGGAGATTCAGGGGGATAAAATGGGCAATATTATACATACAGCCAATGTGGATTTGTCAAAAACGGGGTTCCCCCTTTATGGCAACTATGATAGGGAAAGAACATTAACTTAATCACTGGATTTAGGGATACGTCAATTTTCAAACCCATGGAGGGTGTGGACCACGAGTGCAGGCTGTGTCCTGAGGGAATATCCCCAAACTATTGCCTTAATGGTGGCGCAGTACCTCCATGTTAGGTGCCTGAATGCACCATTGAAACCATTGCTCCAATATGCTACAATTGTGTTTTGTGATATTTAAAAAGAACTGTGATCGGATGTGATCGGATTAACCTATCTGTCTCCCTCCCCCTCGATGTAGAATATTATTACTCATGTGCAAATATACATCTATAATCATATCAGTATAGATACGATGTAACAATACATAATATATATATATTATTAAACAACGTAACGATATCTATATATATATATATTTGTCGTTTCTGCTTTTTAGATATTATACAGTATACACTAACTGTACGGTCAAATCGTAATGAATTGCAAACTCCAAATTTCGCCGGTTCACAAACGCTTAGCACTTAGTTGACACAGAAGTGGCTAGGATTCATCACATACTACAGTATACGTTCCCATGTTGGATTGTGTTGGGGCTCGGGTATGGCTAAATGACAAAACAGCCTGGCTGCTAACCCCGAATTGCCCGATAAAAATGCGCCGTCTCCTCCTGGATGACAATCAACGTAGAAATGGGTAGCGTGGACATATATTCAGTGGGGGTTTCCCAATATTGGATGATTTGGATTGATTTGGGGTACCCATGGGTACCCCTTCATTTTAGAAAACCTCCATACAGCCAACACTACATCACTATGACATAGGCCCGATATGGCCAGGATGAACTCTAATCAAATTTTGGGTTGTTAGTTGCTTCATGCAAGATTAATCAACCTTTAAACAAATCCACGAAAGGAATCAATCTCAGAGCAAGACTCAGATCATCATTCTCTGCCTGCTGCTTGGACAACTGGTCTTGCAAAGATACATGGGCACTCTGGACTTCTGCAATCTGCGCTTGAAGCTCCAACTCACGATGTTGGGACTTTGAAAGCACAGCTTTGGTTTGCTCATGCTTCTGTGCAAGTTCTGCCATAGATTTCTCCAAGGTTTCCTTTGAGCCCTTGCCGTGCTCTGCGCATTGCTTCAACTTCGCACTCAAGCGCTCCACTTCGTCTTTGTAGCTTTGCAATTCCTGCCACAACTTTCGCTGAAATACTGCACTGAATCTTGAGTCCAAGAAGGGTCTTACTCGTTGAATCATGTTGAAACCAGGTGAGACATAGCTTGTTGACAAGTGTTTTCCATATAACCTATCATCCTTGTCAAGGTGTGCGCGGGTAAGTCTCTGTTTTCAACATCAGTGCAACAAACCAAAAACCAAAACAACACGAGAACAGTGGTTTCCTATAGTGCTCGGGTTGAACGTGCTTCGAAACAATGTCAGTCCTGGAATGTCCTCAAGGAATCCTCTGCTTTCACCCCTTGCAGATCTTCCTTCAGACTGGCATTCTCTGCCTGCTGCTTGGACAACTGGTCTTGCAAAGATACATGGGCACTCTGGACTTCTGCAATCTGCGCTTGAAGCTCCAACTCACGATGTTGGGACTTTGAAAGCGCAGATTTGGTTTGCTCATGCTTCTGTGCAAGTTCTGCCATAGATTTCTCCAAGGTTTCCTTTGAGCCCTTGCTGTGCTCTGCGCATTGCTTCAACTTCGCACTCAAGCGCTCCACTTCGTCTTTGTAGCTTTGCAATTCCTGCCACAACTTTCGCTGAAATACTGCACTGAATCTTGAGTCCAAGAAGGGTCTTACTCGTTGAATCATGTTGAAGTTGAAACCAGGTGAGACATAGCTTGTTGACAGGTGTTTTCCATATAACCTATCATCCTTGTCAAGGTGTGCGCGGGTAAGTCTCTGTTTTCAACATCAGTGCAACAAACCAAAAACCAAAACAACACGAGAACAGTGGTATCCTATAGTGCTCTTGTTGAACGTGCTTCTAAACAATGTCAGTCCTGGGATGTCCTCAAGGAATCCTCTGCTTTCACCCCTTGCAGATCTTCCTTCAGACTGGCATTCTCTGCCTGCTGCTTGGACAACTGGTCTTACAAAGATACATGGGCACTCTGGACTTCTGCAATCTGCGCTTGAAGCTCCAACTCACGATGTTGGGACTTTGAAAGCACAGCTTTGGTTTGCTCATGCTTCTGCGCAAGTTCTGCCATAGATTTCTCCAAGGTTTCCTTTGAGCCCTTGCCGTGCTCTGCGCATTGCTTCAACTTCGCACTCAAGCGCTCCACTTCGTCTTTGTAGCTTTGCAATTCCTGCCACAACTTTCGCTGAAATACTGCACTGAATCTTGAGTCCAAGAAGGGTCTTACTCGTTGAATCATGTTGAAACCAGGTGAGACATAGCTTGTTGACAAGTGTTTTCCACATAACCTATCATCCTTGTCAAGGTGTGCGCGGGTAAGTCTCTGTTTTCAACATCAGTGCAACAAACCAAAAACCAAAACAACACGAGAACAGTGGTATCCTATAGTGCTCTTGTTGAACGTGCTTCTAAACAATGTCAGTCCTGGGATGTCCTCAAGGAATCCTCTGCTTTCACTCCTTGCAGATCTTCCTTCAGACTGGCATTCTCTGCCTGCTGCTTGGACAACTGGTCTTGCAAAGATACATGGGCACTCTGGACTTCTGCAATCTGCGCTTGAAGCTCCAACTCACGATGTTGGGACTTTGAAAGCACAGCTTTGGTTTGCTCATGCTTCTGTGCAAGTTCTGCCATAGATTTCTCCAAGGTTTCCTTTGAGCCCTTGCCGTGCTCTGCGCATTGCTTCAACTTCGCACTCAAGCGCTCCACTTCGTCTTTGTAGCTTTGCAATTCCTGCCACAACTTTCGCTGAAATACTGCACTGAATCTTGAGTCCAAGAAGGGTCTTACTCGTTGAATCATGTTGAAACCAGGTGAGACATAGCTTGTTGACAGGTGTTTTCCATATAACCTATCATCCTTGTCAAGGTGTGCGCGGGTAAGTCTCTGTTTTCAACATCAGTGCAACAAACCAAAAACCAAAACAACACGAGAACAGTGGTATCCTATAGTGCTCTTGTTGAACGTGCTTCTAAACAATGTCAGTCCTGGGATGTCCTCAAGGAATCCTCTGCTTTCACCCCTTGCAGATCTTCCTTCAGACTGGCATTCTCTGCCTGCTGCTTGGACAACTGGTCTTGCAAAGATACATGGGCACTCTGGACTTCTGCAATCTGCGCTTGAAGCTCCAACTCACGATGTTGGGACTTTGAAAGCACAGCTTTGGTTTGCTCATGCTTCTGTGCAAGTTCTGCCATAGATTCCTCCAAGGTTTCATTTGAGCCCTTGCCGTGCTCTGCGCATTGCTTCAACTTCGCACTCAAGCGCTCCACTTCGTCTTTGTAGCTTTGCAATTCCTGCCACAACTTTCGCTGAAATACTGCACTGAATCTTGAGTCCAAGAAGGGTCTTACTCGTTGAATCATGTTGAAACCAGGTGAGACATAGCTTGTTGACAAGTGTTTTCCACATAACCTATCATCCTTGTCAAGGTGTGCGCGGGTAAGTCTCTGTTTTCAACATCAGTGCAACAAACCAAAAACCAAAACAACACGAGAACAGTGGTATCCTATAGTGCTCTTGTTGAACGTGCTTCTAAACAATGTCAGTCCTGGGATGTCCTCAAGGAATCCTCTGCTTTCACCCCTTGCAGATCTTCCTTCAGACTGGCATTCTCTGCCTGCTGCTTGGACAACTGGTCTTGCAAAGATACATGGGCACTCTGGACTTCTGCAATCTGCGCTTGAAGCTCCAACTCACGATGTTGGGACTTTGAAAGCACAGCTTTGGTTTGCTCATGCTTTTGGGCCAGTTCTTTGATAAATGTCTTCATCTTTCCTTCTCTGGCTTGGCTTCGTTCTGTACACAGCCTCACAATGGCTTTTACGGTTTCAAACACATGTTTGCGGTTTCAAACAGCAAACACTGCAAACACTCGCTTGAACCTACAAACAGTGGTTGAACAGTTTTATAGAACCAACAAAATGGTCCCAGCCTCAACATTGCACGCAGCCGCTCCGATTCGCCCTTGGAGCTCTGCACTTCCTGCTGCAATTTCTGCTTCTCCCCGTCCTGGTCCCTCAGCGTCGCCTCCATGTCTTCCAACTTTGACGTCACCTGGAGATGGTCAGCATGTTACTTTGTCGTTCAAACCGATCTGAATATATACACATGTGTAGACATGCGTACACATGCGTACTCATGTGTACACATGAGTACAATGTAGAATTATACAACAAATTTATATATAATTATATATAGATTTAAACACAATGTATCATGCGTACTTACGTACAGTAGTGTGTAGTGTATGCCATGTGTAATATAGGAGACATGTGAGGATGCAACTACTCTTGGACATTTCGCTCGCAAGTGTCGCATGTGATAGGGGAGACGCAATGCCAACTAGAATAAGTAATCGCCGCAACACTAATCACAAATATTCACATACAGTACTAGTACTTATCAAGCACGACGGTTTGTGATTAATGTCAAATGTGCCGTGGCTGTGAAAGGCATCGAAGGGATAAGTTGATCTCACTGGCGACATCACCACCCAGCTGCAACCACCCTGCCATAGCGGCCTCGACTACTTTTAGTCTCCCGATCAAGTCCGGTGCTTCATCCGTTTCCATCTTGTCTTGTGAATTTCCACACAAAATCATCTAAACTCCCGTGTATTTGCTGCCTATCTGCACCCCCATCTGGGTTTGTAACCATGTTGATCCGTCATCTTAAATGGTCAATTCAAACATATCACGTCCCCATAAATCCCAAACTTAGTTGCTAAATCACCTTCTTTCCCAATTTTGATCGTTCAATTTTATGTCCCCCATATTGTAAAGTGTCCTTTCTTTATGCTGTTTAATTGTGAAATCTCAGCTGTTTTCAATGTCCTCAATCTCCGCCAGGGTCACCAGAGTCCAGGACTCCGCCATGTTTCAACTCATCCCACTAGTTGGTTTGATCTGGTTTGATTTGTAAAATTGATAGTGACATTGATAGTGATTACCTCCCACTAGTTGGTTTGATAATGTTTGATATGGTTTTCAAACACCTAAAAATCCCAGCATTTTCCCTGCCTCCAAGGCATCCTCGCGACCTCGAAGCAGCTCGAACTTGGCTTCAGAAAGCTGGGCCTTCAACGAGGCGTTCAGCCCTTGCTGTCGAAAGATCTCGGCCTCGAGGAAGGCCTTCGCGCGCAAGGCGCTCTCCTTAGATGATAGTGGCGGCGGCGGTGGTGGTGGTGGTGGTGGTGGAAATAAAGGTTTTAAATCAGTGACAGGAGTTGAACATTGATGTACATAATATATATATATAATTATATAATTATGTGTATATGAGTATATAATATATGTATTATATGATACATATTATGATTGTACGTATGTGTGTTCTTGATATGTAGTTTTCTACAAATATGTTTATATATATATATATTATATATATTATATCCCTTAAAGGAATGATAATCCATGATAATCCACAACCCAGTGCCAAAATAAGTCAGTTGTGAATTTCTGGCTATAGATCTGGGCAAGCAGGTTCTGTAGAAGTGGCTGTTAGTGGTAAGTCTCAGTAATGCCAATCAGCTAAAAGCCAAACCCACCAGCTTCTGCCTATGTTGATCATGCTCCCATTAAATGTGCCGATTGGGTCCGCCAGTAACATGGAACAATCATGAACAATCTGATGTTTAGATGAAGTAGCAATACTCAAGACTAACTTTACCAAACTCTACCAGGATCCCTGTGTTCGTTTAAGACCGAGCGTCCATCTGTTCCTCAAGTTGTGATTGCTGCTCCTCTCGTTGGTCCAACAAGGCTTTGGTTCGGAAGTACATACTCTCCATGTCAATTGAACCTGAAGTCACTGGAAGGCAAAGGGAAACTCTACGAGGAAAGCCTGATTTTACCACCCCCCAATAGATCCAAATAGACTGGTGTCCCGCCAATTTGTCCTTAAAGCAATCCTAGAATGAACATGCTGGAAACCCGAGAGTGATAATGATGTGTTTCAAATTTGGTGGGAGGTAAGTTGGTGGAGGACGAATGGTAGCAGTGCCAAGCTAATGTTCATACAAGTTTTATTTTCTGCAAAAAAACTTAGATTATCATTGATACACAATTCAGGTCAAATGTTTCTCGCCATGTTTTGTCTTTACGGTCTCTACCATTTTATTTGTTGGTGGTAAATCTTCCGTTTTGACTGTGTCATTCACAATAAACACAAATCCCAACAAAATGTTCAATAGAACTAGCAAAGTTAGCAGCAAAGTTGGTAGTTTCCCATTAAACCTCCATAACTAATTCTATTACAAACTTTATATGATTTGTTTCCCATTAATCCCACTAGTTTCCCACTACTATTAATCTAACTAATTAATCCCTCTAGATCTTCACTACAATTTGTTCAACTTGAATGGAGATGCCGAGGATGTCCTCAGCATCACTGCCATCACTGCTGGTTCCGAGTGAATGGGGGTTGACGCCAAAACCTCTGGGGACCCATTAAAAAGACCAATAACTTGTATATTCGAAATTCTAACTATGATATAGTATACCATTCTTATATACAGTTACAGTGTTCCTGGTATGCATAGAATATCGTACATGTGCAAAACCAATGTTCAAACAGCAAAACACCTGATATAAGATCACAAGAAAACATAAGATGCAAATTCTAGGTCAGAACACGAGTCTCTTTCAGACACTGGTCTGTTGACAAATGATATAATAAAGAACCGTGACACACAAATAAATAGAACATGATAGAACATTTACAAAAAAAAACAAAAAGATATACTAGAATCTGCTGAACACGGATATAAATACATACACATACATACACAATATCATACAATCTTCCAAAAACCGGTGCTCAATCCAAGCCCCAAACACCTCCAAGCACAGCTTGACACAGTTGTATCAAGTTATACCAACATCACTTGCATTCTTTGATTCATCCTGATTTGGTTTTATGTGGTGTCAATGTTATCCCTGTCATTGATTTTGTTGGCATCGGTTTTGACCTTCTAGATTCTACCTCTCAAAAGCACATTCCAATTACAGTACCAAAGTCGCAATGAGAATTCCAATTGCCAATGTTTACGTTTATGGATGTGTGAATATTTATGGAATGTTGAGGTGCCCGACTTAGAGCTCGCAATTTTCACGTTTAAACTTTAAACATCAAGAATCAAATAGAATGAAACCCACAGGTCTGACAGGAAACTTTGAGCGTTAGCGCCTTGCAGTCTGGACTTGAGGGAAATAATCCATTAATATCCATGAATTAATTACCAATAGGTACCAATACCAATAGTTCCCATTACCATTATCCATTAATATCCATTAATATCCACTAATTAACTACCAATAGTTACCATTAATCCATCTACAGTATCACCATGAATCCCACTGAAATATCACCGACTGCGATTTCCACCACGCCTTGCTGTGCGATTTCCGGCTCTTCCGTGTCCGACCCCTGCCACGGGGCCCAGGGCCCAGGGCTCGGCTATCCACTTGGCTAACCATACTTTTTGGAGGTTAGACATTCCATCCATTTGTTTATTGTTGGAAATGTGGGATCAAATTGTGGACACACACTATATATATATTTCTATCTGATTCATTCTGATTATAGGAATATATAGGAATTATAGATTCAATGGTTTAACAATAGACTATACCGATAATCTCACGACAGTTAGGTGCTTAACCCTGCAATATCTTATGATATTTTATGGTTTGAAATTCCTTGACTAGCCACACTAACTGAATACACTGGACCCGAGAGATGCCCATCATGGCCTGCGAGATGACCCTCCTGGCCGGGACTGTCAGTGGGGGGATTATAACCCAGTCATGACCAGCCCAAACATAGTTGTCGTGTGATCAAAGATACACATCAGATCACATCTGTAGGTAATATATATATCATATATATATATATATATGATATATATATGATATATATATATATATATGATATAAATATATATATATATATATATGATATAAATAAATAAATATATATATAATGTGTATATATATATAATGTGTATATATATATATATATGACCTAAACAATTGTGACAACAAATGTGACATGGGTCATGGTCATCATTGTTAGAGTTCACGATCCAGCTATGGAAAACCCATCCAGGTATACCCATGTTGGACATCACCATCCAGGTATGAGGTCTGGTGGTGGCTTTGCAATCAAGAACTGTTGGTTATTTGGGCAAACGGTCAAGCACTTGGGAACCACCACCCGAAAAGGATATGAGGCCACAACACAAAGATGGTCTTAAAATCAACGGCAGAACTAATTACGGTAAAGAGGAGGCCATGACACTGTCGTACCTTTTTCTCCAATAGCTGACTTTTGATGAAGCCCCTGAAGAGTAGGTCCTACTCTAGGCCGAGTCATTTCATGGCAGAAGTATTAGTAGGTCATCATATGACTCCTGTTGCTGACTCCAAACAGGTTTGAACTCTTGACGCAATTGCTGCCTATATCGCTCCCTTGCTTTATGCTTACTTCCAGATTTCATTTTGTTTGTTCTATCCAAATTTTGTTGGCACAATCAAAAACCACATATTTGCTGCTAAACTCACCAACTTTGCTGTTAAAACCTTGCTTGAAATCCGGATTTTTATCAGTTAAATCCACAGTTCGGAAATGGAGTTGCCAACTAATTCTGCCACCAAGCATCTGGGCCAGGGAGGCTGTATGCTGGCTGCTCTCATCTTTCTGGGAAGGAGGGGACACCTGCAGGTTGCATCGGGCACACCAAACCTGTGCAGCTATATAGGGGCAGCTCTCAAAAAGTAAGCAACAAATAAATCACCATGAAACTGTGATACTTATGCTGATTTACCTTCATTTACTTTCCAACCTTTCTAGAAACCACCCTGGAATAGATCGACGTGGTCGCCACGAAGTTTCCAAAGGATGCCTATGGAAGTCCGACTCAACACGCCATCCGAATATGTTTAAAACCCTACTTTGAGACCAAACCAGGGCCACCGTCTTTGTTTCGCACAAATGGCGAGCTGTACCTGCAAACTTTGTGCAATGGCTTCTTATCTTTGCAGTGGAAGTGAGAATCTGCTGCCGTGCCCTTCAGATATCTTCAGATTCCGGTGCATCATGGGAATTCCCAGTTCATGGCTTCACTACTCCAAGCAACCAACAGTGGCCATTGGAATAACAACTAAGCACTGCTCAAGTGAGGACCACAACTCAGGTTCACCCCAGAACCCTTTCAGGCATCCTTTCATTTGAGTCTGGGTCAAACTTGGGTACCGCTTTATTTTTCTTAAGACTAACCAAATCTCTGGTCCCCTGTTGAAAGTTTGACCATCATTTCTTGCCAGTTGTTCCTCACTGATTCTTGTGGCTTTCCACTGCAAAAATGAAGAACCGGGGCACTGGTCCCAACGGTTTGACCCGCAGCCAACCCACCAAAAATGCAGCTGTTGCTTGGAACTTCAAAGTCCAGTGGCTCCGCAAGCCACGTCCCAATGCCCAGGCTACGTCCCATTTTTTAGCGATGTGACATGAGCAACCAAACAATGGAATACATAATGTCAGGAATCAACTGTGATAACAATGCATGTGCATGTATATATATATATAATTTGTTAAATAAAATCAATTAAATATACGTAATGATATATAATGATTACTGTAATGTATTTCTTGAATGGCCATATTTTAGGGTGTTGAAGGTGTTTCCCAAACTCGCGGTTCCAAGCAAGAATCCCACGGTGGGGTGTGTTTCACTGCACGAAAACTAAATTCCACAGTGGGACGTGCCTATGCACAACAAAGCACAACTAATGGATAATTATTGCTCCAACTCGGGTACTGTACTGTACCAACGATTCAATGAGTACCAGGCAGCATCACACATATGCCCAACATCTGTGTGCCAGGGAATATTGAATCTTGATGTACCATGTATATATATATATATATATATGGTTGGTGGTTTCAACCCCTCTGAAAAATATGAAAGTCAGTTGGGATTATTATTCCCAATATATGGAAAAATAATCCAAATGTTCCAAACCAACAATCAGATATATATATATATATATACATACACCATTCTATATACCCATATAACAAGACCTCATTTCTCGGCGCCGCTTGGCAGGGTCTCATCCTCTCAGCTGAAAAGCAAGTCGGCCAACTGGGGAGGAGGAACGAGTCGTAAATCATCAGGGGCGATCTTCACATCTTCATAATAGCCTGGCAAATGGCTGTTGTGAAGAAAAACATACCTTGATTTTCAAGCAAACCTACAAGGAAGAGCAACAGCATCTTTTTCAGATAGTACCCTGCAAAGATAGTTTTTGATAGTTTTTGCATGTTTTTGCAAATTCGCACAAGCAGCTTTCCAGAAAATACCTGCGGAATAGTATATCTAAGAAATTTTGGGTGACGTGTTGAAGAAAGGAATGGAAGATCATGCAAAATGATCCTTGGGATTGCTGTACCTTTTCTCCATTATGATCTTTCGAGAAAAAAACAAAAGGGACCGATTAACATGGCGGGTTGGCTCTCATCAACCACTGTGATTCCCCTCGTAGAAATTACAGGTCAGACCAGGATCGCGGGGGTGTCCAATGGATACAAGCGATACAAGGACGACCATGACGAACGCCATGAATTGGTGAACTTCGTCCAATTTCCAACAAACGCACATAAAGATTGGTGAACAATTTGACACCAACGAAAATACTCGCAGATGCAAGCAGGATCTGTATTGTTCATATCCCAGTAATCAATAATAAATATTATCTCAAGCCGATTGTAGCGAAATCATTGAGATGTGAACCCATGGCAGCAAGGTTGAATAACCCCTCAGTCAAAATTTGCGGTCCCACCCACAGATGTTGATTTTCGCAAACTCTTAGGATCTCTTTGGAACGGTCAGGCGGTTCCACATGGTGAGCAACTGGTGTTCACGATGGCTCGCATTTGCTCCAGGGGCGTTGGAATTTCCAACCTGAGAACAAAATGGATCAAAATGGGGCATCCAAGGGGCTTCAGGAATGCAGCGAAAACCCCGCTGGCCCTGGTGATGATTTACCCCATGCTGTACTTCATTTACCTACTAAAAACTGAAAAAAACCACAACAAACTTCTAAATTTCCATGAGGTACCTCCTCTCAAAGTCAAAGTATGTCCAACTGTTATAGTACTTTATAGTTGTAGTTGGCATGTGGAGGCTTCCCAAAATTTCAGATCTCAAGTTCTCAGCTCCATGGCTGTACAATCCACCATTCCAAGGAGATTTCCCAGTGCCAGGGATGACCTTTGAGGTTTTGGATGAACCATGCAGGAAAAACCCAGGTGCATCCCCTTTTGCGAGCATGTCACATGTTGAAGTTACAAGTTGCTAAAGAGAAACATCCTGCTTCGTCCCATACTATTCGATGATGTGTGGCTGTATTTCACCCTGCTGTTGGCCAAATCCAACGTTTCATTGGTATCACCCATTCTGCTTGATGCATATCCACTTGTTCATGTTCAAACCATGACACAAAACATTCACACATTATCCCAGAACTCTCCAAAGTGCCCATTAACAATCATTAAGGTGGATGCTGTATCTTTTAGGTATTTGCTCCATTCTTGTTGCTTACATCCCTGTTGTTTGGATCATGATATTGATTTTTATGGTTATATAATATTATATAACTAAATAACAATATCAAGGTAAAACGTATCCCAGAAGTCTCCAAGCAGCTTTTGATATACCAGTTTGATCTGTGAATATGCCCACACTCATTGTTATAATCACTTTTTGTCCCTATATGTGTTACTGGATATGTCTTCACAAGGGATGATCATCCATTTTGGTTTTGTCTCACCTCTTGCGGCTGAACGACTCATTTCTTGCACTTTCAATCCCAATGAAAACTTCTTCGTCAGTTAAAATCATCATCCCAAAAGGTTGAACGCAAAACATCTTTGAAACTACCAGTTTAATTGGCTGTCTTTCTCATCTACTTCATGATGCTTCCCGAATTTTATGAGTAGACAGCTTTTTTGGCCAAGCAGCTTTCGCTGCAAGAAGCTCTTCAAAAGCCCCTGGCTCAGCCCGCTAAGCATCACCACCCCCTTCTCTGTGGATCGCGTCGGCACGCGTCCATGAGCTTCTGATGAACGGAGATTCCAATAGACGATCCTCGGTGAAAGTGGCAGCCTTAACGTTCAAGAGGTATAGATCATCAACATCAATTGAAATTGCAGGAACCTGTTACCAGTCAGGTAATCGGAATGTCAGAAATATGGAACATGAATCAAGCAAAGCGGGGATAGTATATGATAGTATGGGATAGTGCGATCGTTGAGATGTTTTCGGCAATAAAAGAGGTGGATTGCAGGCTGAATGACACACACACATAAATAAATAAATAATATATATATAATATGTATATGATGGTTGATCAAAATTCCTTTATCCAGGAACGGCCATTCTTCGCAAATATTGCTTTCATTCGCGAATTCCATGTTTATACTATATCATCCGGTAGAACTGAACTGCTGCAAAATCTGCGGTAGCATGCCAAGTCTATGGTATATGGTCAGGAACGGACATAAATTATGTATCATTATGTTATATTGTATATAAGCATACAGGATCATAGGCAAAGTAGGCAGATTATAACCATGTTGAAACCTGAAACGAAACAACATCATAGTTTTGTATGGTGAAGTCCTTGTGAGCTTGTTACAGCACTGCACAGTAATTTAATCTAATTTGCCCAAAGGTCAATATGCAGTTTTGTCTTCAAACAAATACCATCTCTCACATCCTGTTGCTGAGCCACTCAGGCATGCTGTAGCCTGCTGACCTGGGGACTCGTGAAAACACGGCTTTCCTGAATTATTATGAAAGTTGTCATCACGTTTCCTACTTAGGCAGTGCTCATACTACCGCCCTGAAACATGCAGTGAACATAGATAGATGATATCACCAATCAATAGAAAGAACCGCATTGACAGCCAACGTGCCATAGCAGCCAAACAAATCACAACCGGAGGATAGTAACACCAGTCTGGGTTTGTTGTTCTGATGGGTCGTTTCAGGTTCAGGCAATCGCAAAAAATATGGACCAAATGATTTTCGGATAATGGGTGATCCATTATGGAATCCACAATGAGAATCATTCCGATGGACAGCCAAGGGACATGTTTCATTTCAGGTATCCCATCAGCCCAGTGGGATGATTCCTGACGACTAATGGTACCTACCTAAGTTATCTTCAGGGGTTTTTCCAATAGAACCCGGTCAAAACTCGCTTTGCCCAGCTAAACATGTGGGATTTTTTCTGAAAATAGAGTGCACCACAATAATTCAATGGTGTATCCTATATCATATATATATATACATATATTACCTTGTTTCAATGAAATGGCAATTGCTGGGTGCCTCTCACATGTTCAAACACATCCAAATATCATATCAAGTTTGTGAAATATCTATACTTCCCATTTCCCCATATCATATCCGCATGAATATCCCATTGATATCCCCTACACTACATTTGATGGATAAATCATTTTAAATCACTTATGTTTTCTGCTCAAATCCGAAATTCTGAAGCTCAAGTCATGTTGCATTTTCGATGGTTAGATCCAAACGTTTGATGGTAAACACATCAAATCAGCCATGTGTTATTCTGAAAAAAAATCCACATGTTTCATGGATTTCCATGGTTTTCCGCGCGATGTTTCATCCTTTTTTGATGGCTAAATCACCATGTTTCACCATTTTTAGCACAACATTTCACCATCGAACCATCAACAAAATCTTTCCGGGCCTTGCGGCCCCGCCTGAACTTGGCCTCGATGTTCTCATGGCTCGTGGCCCATGGATTCGTCGAACTGCTGGATTCGTCGAACTGCCTCTGGCTTGGGGAACCCCCTAAATATATACCGTCAACTACGAGCAGGGACCCTTGAGGGGGATTCTAGAACCCCTACGGTTCTACAATCATTTTCCCAGGGGGGGGCCCTGGGGATCAACTTGATGATGTTAGAACCTTGGCAGCTTGTGTTAGGGGGGTTCTGGAATCATATCATGGGGAATCAGGAAAATGATCCTAGAACCCCTTCATTTTGGAGCCTTTCTGTTATCAAAAAACAAAGTCAACAATTACACCTAAGCAAAACCCGCAATCTCACAAACTCAATTATCCGCCTGCTTCCTTTGCTCCCATGCTAATCCCCTTTTCCTATTTCTAACCCCCCTAATGAATAAAAATAGATCCCGGTTGTCATTTCCGGGAAATTTCAGGTTGGTCAATTTGATCTTTAATTAATCGCATTTAGAAAACATTTTTTGGGGTCAAGATCCCAGTTCATCTTATCATCTTAATACTAAAAACTGATTGGCTGGGACTGGTTACTACTCGCGTCCATGACATCATTTCATTTTTTGACTAGTACTTAAGGTGTCGATGTAGTTATCAGGGGAAAGCGTCGTAAGACAATTTTTGGCAATATGTCAAAAAAATGACATATACAAGTAGCAGTTTTAAAGTATGCCTTAATCTGTTTTAAAAAGAACTTTCTGGCACCCAACACCTTTCGGTTGATGAATCAATTTGTTTTTTCCAG
Source organism: Cladocopium goreaui (assembly GCA_947184155.2). Classification (NCBI taxonomy): domain Eukaryota; class Dinophyceae; order Suessiales; family Symbiodiniaceae; genus Cladocopium; species Cladocopium goreaui. Next base: position 243,115 of record CAMXCT020006750.1, on the reverse strand, counting down.
TTATTGTTCAAGGATTTTGCAGGATTGGGAGGTCTAAAACTTTATCTATGGGACTTTGTGACGACAAATCCACAGAATGAGTTGGGAGATATCATTTCAGAACCTTGTGTGAATCTCAACCGTTTCCGAGTAATAATTAAATATAATTAAATCAAATTGGATTCCTCATTTTGGTTCAGAGGATTTTGCAGGAATGGCGGGTCTAAAATCATATCTATGGGCCTTTGTGAAGACAAATCCACAGAATGAGCTGGAAGATATGATTTCAGAACCTTATGCAAAATTCAACCGTTTCGGAGTGATAAATCAAATTGTTTTTTTCATTTTTGTTCAGAAGGTTGTATAGGAATGGTGGGTCTAAGTTCATATCCAAGGCCCTAGTGAAGATAAATCCGCAGAATGAGTTGGGAGATATCATTTCAGAACCGTGTGTAAATCTCACCCGTTTCCGAGTAGTAATTACTTTTAATTAAATCAAATTGGGTTCTTCATTTTGGCTCAGAGGATTTTGCAGGATTGGGGGGTCTAAAATCATATCTTTGGGCCTTTGTGAAGACAAATCCACGGAATGAGCTGGGAGATATGATTTCAGAACCTTATGCAAAATTCAACCGTTTCGGAGTAATAAATCAAATTGGTTTCTTCATTTTTGTTCAGAAGGTTGTATAGGAATGGTGGGTCTAAGTTCATATCCAAGGCCCTAGCGAAGATAAATCCACAGAATGAGTTGGGAGATATCATTTCAGAACCGTGTGCAAATCTCAACCGTTTCCGAGTAGTAATTAATTTTAGTTAAATCAAATTGGGTTCTTCATTTTGGTTCAGAGGATTTTGCAGGATTGGGTGGTCTAAAATCATATCTTTGGGCCTTTGTGAAGACAAATCCACGGAATGAGCTGGGAGATATCATTTCAGAACCGTGTGTAAATCTCAACCGTTTCCGAGTAGTAATTACTTTTAATTAAATCAAATTGGGTTCTTCATTTTGGTTCAGAGGATTTTGCAGGATTGGGTGGTCTAAAATCATATCTTTGGGCCTTTGTGAAGACAAATCCACGGAATGAGCTGGGAGATATGATTTCAGAACCTTATGCAAATTCAACCGTTTCGGAGTAATAAATCAAATTGGTTTCTTCATTTTTGTTCAGAAGGTTGTATAGGAATGGTGGGTCTAAGTTCATATCCAAGGCCCTAGTGAAGATAAATCCACAGAATGAGTTGGGAGATATCATTTCAGAACCGTGTGTAAAACCCAACCGTTTCCGAGTAGTAGTTAATTTTAGTTAAATCAGATTGGGTTCTTCATTTTGGTTCAGAGGATTTTGCAGGGTTGGGGGGTCTAAAATCATATCTATGGGCCTTTGTGAAGACAAATCCACGGAATGAGCTGGGAGATATGATTTCAGAACCTTATGCAAAATTCAACCGTTTCGGAGTAATAAATCAATTTGGTTTCTTCATTTTTGTTCAGAAGGTTGTATAGGAATGGTGGGTCTAAGTTCATTTCCAAGGCCCCCTTGAAGATAAATCCACAGAATGAGTTGGGAGATATCATTTCAGAACCGTGTGTAAAACTCAACCGTTTCCGAGTAGTAGTTAATTTTAGTTAAATCAAATTGGGTTCTTCATTTTGGTTCAGAGGATTTTGCAGGATTGGGTGGTCTAAAATCATATCTATGGGCCTTTGTGAAGACAAATCCACGGAATGAGCTGGGAGATATGATTTCAGAACCTTATGCAAATTCAACCGTTTCGGAGTAATAAATCAAATTGGTTTCTTCATTTTTGTTCAGAAGGTTGTATAGGAATGGTGGGTCTAAGTTCATATCCAAGGCCCTACAGTAGTGAAGATAAATCCACAGAATGAGTTGGGAGATATCATTTCAGAACCGTGTGTAAAACTCAACCGTTTCCGAGTAATAAAGCATATTGTTTTTACATTTTAGTTCAGAGGGTTGTACAGGAATGGCGGGTCTAAGTTCATATCTATTGGCCTGGTGAAGATAAATCCACAGAATGAGTTGGGAGATATCATTTCAGGACCTCTTGTTGCATTGGTGATTGGTACCTGGCATCCTGTTTTGTTTATCTGCGTTTATGCACTTTGCATGTTTTGGTTCAGGAGGTTGCGCAGCCAAAGCGATAATTTCATATCCATGGTCCATGGCCCATGTGAACATAAACCTTCTTACACATAAAAACGACACTTTATCTTTTGGCGCACCATGTCTAGAAAAAAAATGCCACAAATACCCGTAGAGTGCTATAAACACACGTAGAAATCCTACTCCCAAAATGGCACATTTTCCAATGACAAGAGTTCCGGGCACTTTGGACAGTGCACAAAATGATGGGCACCAGGCTTTCCAGGTAACTACTTCCACATGATCCATAGATATCTGAAGTGGTCGGAAACAGCAAATTACAACATCAAAAAAAACAACTCTAGGAACCAAAACCTCCAAGGTTCTACAATGGGGGGAGGTCAGGGTTCTACAATCATATCGCGTACCCATTCTAGAACCCTAGAATTTACCCCCAGGGGGGTACCCATTCTAGACACTTCGTACTTGAGGGTATCTAAATATGGCCACTTTGTGCCACTTTCATACGGAATGATGATGAACCAATGTGGTTGATTTGACAATGTTGCCAGCTCCGCCCAGCCAAGCCGCATGTCGGAGAGAACCACCAGCAGTTCCGGCATGTCATCAGGCGCCACACGATGCTGGGTCGCCACCTGGCGGTGAAGAAACGGCGAAGTGAAGGGCCGAGGGCCAAAAATTCCTTGAATTGCGATTTGGATCGCTTAAATAACCACCAAAGCACCAATAACCCAGGATTTTGATTTCTTGGGGATTTAGTGAGTTTTAATTGGTGTAATATATGGTTTATATAATTGTGATTTTGGGCGATTTTGATTCAGACAAAAATATGAAAAAGGGGATGTAACTAGCAAGAACGCGCGTCTGGTGGAACTGGAAACCATGGATTTCACCATCCTCTGGGAGACAACTTGTTGGTGGTTTCATGACGAACTATGTGTTGTACACGTTTATCCATTGATAACCTAGAATCGGTGAAGCACGGTTAAACCAAGTTAAACCAGTCATGGCTTAAAACAAAGGGAACACCAACTACAGTATGGTTATTTCGAATACTTACACAATGAAACCACCATCCCTGTTACAAACATTCCAAAAAAATGTTTAGACGCTGCCTGTGTCTGCTGCAAAAACCCGCCACTTTGGATACAGTAGTGCCGCGCAAGACCGTGGCGGAAGTTTCTATAGGAGAGGTTGGTTGTTGTGAATCGCGGATGGCAGAGTGGATCCACTGATGGACCGAAAGGTGGTTGGAGTTGTGCTTTTTGGAGTGGTTGCAATGGTTGCAGTGGTCACCTCACCACAACTCCTGGATGTAGTGTGGTGTAATGCAGTTGTAGTTGTAATTGTAGTTGTGTTGTAGTGTAGTGGAGTTGTTGTTGTAATGTAGTGTAATTCTTGTAGTGTAGTTGCAGTTGTAGTTGTGGTGTAATTAGTGTAGTGTAGTATGGTGTAATTAGTGTAGTGTACTGTAGTGTTGTGTACTGTATTGTGGTATAGTGTAGCGTGGTCTAGTGTAGTGTAGTGTAGTGAAAATAGACTATTGTCTGTCTGGCCTGGGTATGCCATGGAACATCAATTCCATATGAACTGTGAGTGCCAGCAAACAAACCAAGGCACATTGCAGAGTTTCTGACGGAGCCATCCGTGATGCTCAGCTGGAATCCCCGTAGTCGGCGCTTTGCTAGCCTGATTGTGGAGGAAACATGCAGGATGTTGTTGCATGGAATGAGAGACAGCTTGCTCAACATATCGCCTGCAGCGACGAGAAACATACCGTGCTTCCAGACCGTACACTTGAGAGGAATTTTTGCGACGCGAGGACCAACAAATTCCGCAGAACCTTGGCTGGCACGCCACTGCGCTGTCTCATAGTACCTGGCGGTGCTTGTTCGGCTGCTAATCGATTCTGGGCGCGTGCTCCAGGATGTCTGTGCTAATGGAACACTTCTAGACAGCATGAAGAATCAGGAAGTAGTGGACCCGTAGAACTAGACGCACAGACACAATCAGAGACACAATCAGCTTGCTCGCCTGTTGATGAAGGCAGCTCCAATGGATTTGAAGTTGCGACCAGCTGGAAGCGGCTCCCGTGCTTCAAGCGGCTCCCGTGCTTCAAACAGCGCTGGTGCATTTGCTGCTTGAAACCGCCAAGAGAAGCCTTTGCGGCACAAGACTTTCTTCGCCAATGCCCTGGCGAGACAGCAGTCTTGCGAAACGTCACTCTAGGCATAGTTAGCATAGTTCACAAGCGCGAGCCTGAGCTTGTGACACCTGCCGACATTTCTTAGAAACAATGGACATGAGATCAAGATAATTCACATCAGCACCCGGACACGTCGCTGCTTCCAGCGTACGCGCGAGAGCACGCTGCTTCAGCATTGCCTGCGCTCGCCGCACGCGCTGGCGAGCACGTGCGCGGCGCTGATTCCATGCTTTCGGCATGGCAGGCCGCGGAATCGGTGTCAATAGGTCATGGTAGATGGAATGCGTGCCGTGATGGCGGTACATCGATAGATTCGAGCACTTTCCACACCAAATCGGACAGAGCTTGATATTGTTGTAGGAAGTGTGCTAGCTGCAGTTTAACGGCAAATCTCTCCTTAGGTATTTCAACTTGCTCATCGCAGTGAAGAATACGCATGCATGTCTGCGACTTGTTGCAGCTTTCGTCTGTTGTTTGCTGCTGAAACATTCCACTATGCCCTCCCTTGCAGAAGGATGCGACGAAGAATGCATCGAAGGTGCAACTCTTCAGAAATGAAGTAACCATATATTAAAGTAGGCACATACTGAGGCCACTAATTATAGATATATTTTCACTTCAGGCACTAAGGATGATAAAAAGTATCTTATAAGTTGCTATTACCCTTCTAATATCTTGTTTGAATGGTTGTTTAATTTATTCTGTGTTAAGTTCCACTTATTTTTTATTTGAACTTACTACATGGTACTGAAGATATAGTCAAATAGAGTCTTTAGTTGAACATAATTATTCTAAAGTAAATGAATATATATATATAAATATATATATATATATGAACATATCCGAAAATATTTGGAAATAAGTTCAATGCATTTTTTGAATTTGTTTTTCGATTGGGAACCTCATGCGTACTGCAATGATACGGTGACTTTTTGGCTCACACAAGGGGGCAAGCACAAGGTGCTCAAAACTTACAGGATCCAAACGATGAGAGATGAAAATGATTGCTGCCAAGAAACAGTTGTAAAAAAGGATAATTCCTGCAAAGGATAATTCCTGCAAAGGATAGTTCAAGAAAAGGACAGTTCAAGAGCAGGATAGCTCAAGAACAGGATAGTTCCTGCAAAGGGAAATTTCTGCAAAGAACAGTTTATGATCAAGATAGTTCCTCAAGAGGAATGCTATTTGTTTTTCTGCATTTCAAATTTCTTTGGAAGATGACTTTACTTGAAACAATTTGATTTCTTCATTGTTTTCTTTTGTATTTTTCTTTAATGTTCCAGGTTTTCTGAATTTTCTGTATTAGTATTTTCTGTATTGCCTGAATTTGATGAAATTTTTAAATTTTCTGAATTTTCTGTGTTTTCTGGATTTTCTGTGTTTTCTGAATTTTCTGAATTTTCTAAATTTTCGGAATTTTCTTGGTTATCTGGATTTCTGATTTTTCCGCAGTTTCTGTTTTATTTTCCCTTTTCTGATGTTTTTGAATTTTCTGAATTTTCCGATTTTTTCAAATTTCCCGGGTTTTCTGAATTTTCTGGGATCTGGGAATTTTCTGATTTTTTTTTGTTTTCTGATTTTTCTGAATTTTCTGCATTTTCTGCATTTTCTGAATTTTCTGGGTGTTCTGAATTTTCTGAATTTTCTGGATTTTCTGAATTTTCTGGGTCTTCTGATTTTTATTTTCCTTTTTTTTTGATTTTTATGTTTTCCTGTAATTTTATTTCCTTCTTAATCTTTATCATTTAATTTTACTTCCAAATATCTAATACAAAAAAGAAATTATATTTAAGAACAATTACAAACAACTAAAACACAATATATGTTATGATTCAAATCTGTCATCTCTATAGCTATCATCTCTTCTTGGCGCGCTGCTTGAATAAAAATCCGAAATAACCAAATATTTTCTGCCAAGAAAATCTATTGGAAAAGATATGTCCTGAACAGGATAGTATCCTGAAAAGGAAAATATCTACCAAGAAAACTTGCCAAACGACAAAAACGTTATCCTAGACAAAGAAACACTATCTAAACTTAAAACGATTTTTTCCGCAAATTTATTTCTTATATATATTCAATCGTTTTTGAAACATGTGCACAAAAATTAAATCCTTCACATTATAGGTTCTAAGCCTTTGGATGTTTCAAAACATAAGTTAAAATAAGCTAAAATAAGTTCAAATAAGTTTTATGATAAGTTCGAATAAGTACTAATATTTTCATTTAGTGCCTGAAGTGAAAATATCTGAAATTAGTGATCTTAGTATTTACAGTTATCTACACAGACTTCCTCCTGGGAAGAAATTACTGCAGGTCTGCCTTGACCGAAAAAATCGGACACTGCAATTCAATGCGAATCAAACACCGGCCGAAAATTGCCATATAGTCCAGTCATTACGGCTGACCCTGCGACATAGCTGCTGCTGACTGAAGGTCCACATTCAAAGCACTGAAAAGCTAACGTGCAGTAAGCAAATCAATCCAGGAAGCCACACGCCGCAGGACTGCAAGTGCCATAACTCTGTGCAGCGTCTCTGTAGGAAGCCTCTACAGCCACAGAAGAAAAGCCTCATTGAACAACGCAGTATGGAGTTCAGAAACATTGCAAATATGATATTTCTACTGTCGCGGCTTTCTCGAACACGTGGCTGGTGCAAAAGCACCACGACAATCCATTTCTCTAATCCTTCTTGCAAAACTTGTGTCAATCTCAGCGAACCTGGCAAGCATCTCACGTCGGCAGGTCCGATATCGATAGTCAACACCCACACCCAAATCACTTGTGGAGCAGCCATGGAGTGCTTTGCAAAACTTCCATCGTTGCAGCAGGAATCGCCCCATCCACGGAGAAGAGCATGACCGTGTCCTCGAGCGAATGCAGATAGTCTGGCAACTGTGGCACTGCAAAATGAGGTGTGTAGCGAATGTAGCGAAGGTACTGCGAATCGGGAGTATTCTTCTCTGCCGGCGCGAAGGTGCGGAGATTGAAGTAGCCCCCATGCCAACCAGGCAGGTAACTTCTAAATGGCACACGTGCTTGAGCAAGAGAAGGTGGATGTCATCACCAACACATTTCACCAGCAATTCTGGACGGGTTTTGGAAAGGCACAGCTGGACCAATGGAGTTCGTTGTACGGCTCCGTTGTCACAGACAACTGGCGCGAATTATCCAAGCCGTCAAGTCTTGGCCACAGTGGTTGTGAATCACCACCTCTGCGGAATCAGCTTCGTCTGGTGTCAATCGGCTCATCGGATAGTTCTCCACCAAGCCGAGAGCATTGCTGCAATCTCCTTCCGTCACCAGGCACCTCGGGTAGGCCGGAGGTCCTCCCGTTTTGCACAAGATCTTGTAGTCTCGCAAAAGCCATACCTCGCTCATGTTCTCGCTCTGTAGGAAACCATTCCATTCCTGCATCTTCTTTCTTATGACTCTTTCTCTTCTCTGATCTTCTCTCTTCTTCTCTTCTCTTCTCTGACTCTTCCCACCTCTGCTTTTTTCCATCTGTCCATATTGTCGGAAGTTTGACTTCTAAACTTCCTTCTGCTAATTTTAGATGTCTTTAGATTGTAATAGGTCAAGCACCAACAGCTTTAGATAATACCTTCTGCTGGTTGACGCTTTCCACCCAACCCCAAAAAGTTACAGTATATGAGTCGATTCGCTGATCAGCATTCCAAATACCAAAAAGAACTCGCATCTCGAAGCACAAATCAAGAAAGGTCCCAGAATCCAAATGTTATCCAGTGCCATAATCAAGTTCACCGTACCCTACTTTTTGTAGCTCCAAAATTTCAAAACAAACATCATTTAGGTTTCAGTTCGCATCCGCAGCAATTGGTAATGGGAAGTAGACATGTGCCAGATATAAATATAATAAAATATAATATTATATAAATTACAATATATATATATATCACACTATATAACATATAATATATTACAATATAATAAAATATAATGCAAGAACATATTATTTAATATAATATATAATACAATATATAATATAATATAAAATAATATAATATATAATATAATAAAATATAATGTAATGTAATCAAATATAAAATAATAAAGTATAACATAATAATATAATAAAATATAATAAAATATAATAAAATATAATGTAATGTAATGTAATAAAATATCAAAAAAATACAATAAAATATAAAATAATATGATATAATATATTATATTTTAATATATAATAATAATATATATAAGTTATATTAACATATATAATATTATAGTAAAATATAATATAATATAATGTAATAAAATATAATTTAATATAATATAACATAATGTATTATAATATATATACACATATTAAATAATTGTAAGTATAGTGATATATATATATATATAATATGTATATATATATATACGTTCTCGCAAGGCGTGGCATAAAATTGCATAAACCTCCAAGTAGATCCAAATAGGCATTCTTCTGAAAAACCGTCTGGGATTTGAGGAAGTCAATCCTGAATTCTACTAAGCAAGGGTCGGCTTAGTCTTGGACACCTTGAAATGGGATGCTTCACTAAAGCGGTCTTGTGCATGACATTTTGACCCATAGCCATTTAACATTGTCCAAGAATGCGAGCGAGTGGTATCACAATGGGACGGGACTGTGACAGGGCCCAAATTTTTGTTGTGGACAGCTGGTTGAATCCCCATGATCAGCTTGTTGTAGGTCTCGTAACCATGACCAACCACATGACTTTAGGGATCTATCCTTGTTTCAGACACACCTATACCGCAATGTGAATTACAAAAGGACAACAGGTCCTAACCTTTACTTGAGGAGTTTGACCCGCCAGGTAAGTGGAATCTCTATTAGTCAACGCAAACATCATCCGTCAGAGGGTTGGATGAGTATTTTCAGTCCACCTTTGATTACCTAAAAGGGATGCCAAAATCGCCAGATGGTGCCTGAAATTTGATGCTTTTGCTGGCAGTTTCGGAAAGACCGGCTATTTTGGACTAGGTGTGTCTGAAAATAGTCAATAGATCAATATTGTATCCCGAAATCCAATGGTTTATCATTTTCCACAATAGAATTGCAGGAGGTATTCACCACGGGCCAACCCAGGAATAACCCAGGTTCATAGAGAACATCAACGCAAGTAACTTGAGGAACTTGTTTCATTTATATTCATTTGTTTTTATTGTTGCCATCAATAGATATCCCGCTGTGATTTTATCCCAAAAAAAGCGATTTGATGTTCATCTAAGTAAATGGTCATCATCATATATCATAATTCATTCACCTGAAAAAAATCAGCCATTTGGGAATAGTTCTCCCTTAGAGTTCCCATCATTCCAGTGAGAACACAACGAGGTCTCCAACCTCCAGAATCCGATCAAAGACTCGCCTGAGATTGGGAAATGACCAGCCAAAAACATGAAGCTTTCATTGGTAAACAGAAACAATTGGGAAAATCATTGTAAGTGGAGGTCTATATATATATATTATACTATATTATATTATATTATACTATATTATATTATATTATAATCTATTATCTTATCTTATCTTATATTATATTACATTGCATTACATTGCATTACATTATATTATATTATATTACATTACATTACATTATATTATATTATATTATAGATAGATAGATAGATAGATAGATAGACAGATAGATAGATAGATAGATGGCTGGAAAAAGCATCGAACTGAATTGAGGTTTTCAGGCAAACCAGGATTGATTACTGGAGGATATAGGAACTATCCTCTGGTAGATTCACAATTCGCTATGGAAATTCAATTTGTTTAATAGGTCAAAACTATGTTGAATCACCGGAAATACATTGTGAAATGTGAATAGATGATCTCTTACATCGCAGGGCCCAACTGTAAACCAATGGAACATACTCTAGGACACCACCGGCAACGAAAGCAGTGTGAATCTAGGAAAGTGATTCAAAAATCCACAGGATTCAGTCGGATTCAATCGGATTCAGCAATTCAGCTTTCCAGAAACAGGGCCCTTCCAACAAGGTCTGGCCAAGCCTATATGGCCAGGCCTATATGGCTTAGAAAAGTGCTGGTGCTTGGTGCTTCGGGATGAAATCATCTTGGGCCTAATGATTTCCAAATTCTTCAAGAAAATTCCAATGATTTACCCTCTGGTAATTTAACATAGCTATGGAAAATCACAATTTTTAATGGGAAAATCCACTATTTCTATGGCCATTTTCAATAGCAGTTTGACCCCTGCGATGCGAAACCAAGGCGCTCGTAGTTGGTGTTGAAGCCCCAAGGCATGGACTCGACCCTTTCGGCTCGGTCCTTGTCTTGGAAGCACAGCATTGGATGCCGCAGAATTGATGCCAGGTGCTCTGTACATATGTGCATGCGTACACAACATACAGTTATATGATATGAAATGATTGATTATGATTAATTACAGTATATATATATTATGTCTTGTCACACTGTCAATGACAATCGATTTGCTCATAGATCTTAATTCCGATTGTAGGGACTATGGACCTTCTTGCGGTCCTTGGTTTCCAGCTTGGATAAAAATCCCCCGCTGGGCATACCAATGTCCCGCAAATTTGAAGGCTTTGAGGTGAGGCTCCCGCAATGAACCTTCAGGTATCTCGCAGAATGCCGGATCTTGCGAAAAGGTGCAAATGCGGTTTCCTCAGCAACTTGGTCTGTGAAGGTGACATTTAAAGATTCCTTCCTGAACAGAACTTCCCATTGCATTCACAATGAAATTCCAGAGTTGTGCTGAGTTCAGGAAAGATTTATGTTTGTATCATGTCATGTTCATTCATTTTATATCATCATAGATAAACATGTGATTTCAACAGCTTGGAATTCTTTTATGAAAAGCGGATTTGAATTATCGTATGAAGAAAGTGTGGATCCAGTAGGTGGTCCTGATACAGAGTTTCGATCATTAAACCGACGTGTCATTCCTTGTTAGAGGCCCATGCCCTTGCAACGACATCCATGGATTGCTAGGATGATGTTTGATTTTCCACCTGGTAAACCCGTCAATGTCTAAAGGGAAGCAATGATAAACTTCAACAATATGTATGCACTGTGTATGTACTGTATGTATACATATATATATATATATATTACACGTACATAATTAATCATGATTATACATATGTGTGGCAGTGAAACTACAATACAATTGTTTCTCCATGTTTCTCCATATGATATCAATTGACCCTCACGCCTAAGCGTTCCGGATCAATGTATCAACTCTTGCTTCATACTGTCACTGTATACCCTCCGGAAATTTAAGCAGGGCTGTTGAGCATGGCCTCTTCTAGTTGGCTTATCTATTACAAATTGTGAATTTCCAACACAATCATGGTGATTTTCCAACTATAGTTTATTTACCTATTACCCATTGGTTTATCAATAACCTACTATGGTTTATTACCCATTGCTTTACCTATTAACTATTGGTAAATAGTGGAACCATAATAGTTAATAGTTGACTTACAATAGGATACAATAGGTATCGGTATGAGGCTTATCATTCACTGTAGGAACATTACCTATTTTTAGTTTATCAATAGTTTTACCGACCCAGTGGTCATCCTCCTGGTGCATCCAAAAAAGCACCAGGAGGATTCAGTGCATCAAACCTTAGCAAATGTCAATTTCCCTTGTATATTTGCCATTACCCGGTATGGTAATGACTAACAGTTTGCTATTGGAAATTACCATGTATATTTGAGTGACCTCTTCAATATGGGGATTTTCCACAGCTATGTTAGTCTACCAAATGGTAATCACTTGTTTCACAGCAACAGCCACATCAATACCCAGGCGCTCCATGGATCTCTGGCAATTTCACAGATCAGCAGGGATAAGGCCACTGCCGCCTTCATGGGAGGCCTCAACGGTTTGGCAGCTCTTAAAGGTGGTAGTTCATTGAGATAACAAGCCACCCAAAAAGATATGAAAGAAACAGTGGCACCACATTCTCTGTTTATCATTTCATAGAATCAACCAAAGATGATCAAAAAAGTGGATCTCACCACCAAAGAAATCCAATAAATGGATCTGAGCAAGGAAACAGCTACAGGAAACCGCGTTTTTCCTAGTGAAATGTGGGGGTGGACAGCATTTCCTTACCTAAAACAGTTTCTACGTAGAGGCTGAACAAGTTCCTTTGGATTTGCCCTGCGGCTCGGGCCCATTCTTAGGGCTACCCCATTAGATGCAATTTCTTGTTTGTTGAATCGTCTGAAAACCAGCACTTTTGATGGCTACATCAATTACAGTATATTATATTTATCCCATCATATCCCCAAGTTCGCTGCTTCCACATTTCCGTCATTACCATCACTCAACGAGGCGGTGCCACGTGTGCCACAGGTGCCACGTGACCCTTCCATCGAGCCGGAGACGTCGCAAACCGCCAGGCATTGGCCAAGATGTCCGGCTGCCTGATGCAGACTCTATTGGTTGCCCCCCCCCCCCAACCGTGATTGATTGGGGATTTTACCGTCAAAAATTGTTATTTTATTGTTAAACATGGGGCTGCTGACTTGATTCATGGGATATGAAGGGGATATCGGGATATAATGGGCATATCACGGAAACATAATGGAAATGATCTATGATAATAGGTGAGATTGAAGATCTGGGTATGAAGATTTTGGTTCCTCCCACAAAAGCTAATTTTGAAGATACTGCCAAATTAAGATAGATCCGTCCATGAGTTGGGGGTTGGAAAACAGCTTTCCTCTAAACATGAGTGGGCAATTCTCAGGTCTACGTTCGTTGGGGAATGTCATGTCAGGGATTCACCACATCTTTAATCCGGTTCTGTTGACAATTGCCAAATATCGGTGTTGTTGTGGTAATTTGGAAATTACATTAAGTATAGTAGTATAGATGTTGATGTATATACATACACGTGTATACTCATATGTGCTGCTCCATGCAGGGAATATTCATGGATTTGTCTATTCGGCCTGATGTTAGTCATGAACATGACAATGAACCACATATATAAAAAAAAACAACTCACTGAGCACATTTCAATGCTTGCACATGTTCGGTGCAGATGCTGATATCAACCAACTCATCCAGGGGAACCATTGGATTCCGTGGGGAATCCATGGGAATCCCTGAATCCTCACCTTGACCTCTCGCACCAAGTCATTCCACTGACCTTGCACTTCTTTCAGCTCCAAATCCGACACGTCACACGAAGCCGCCTACTGGGATCGAAGCAACACGTTTGTGGAGTTCCCCACAGTGTTTGTTGGTCAAAAATGGATAAACATGGGCTACCCCCTGCAACGTGATTCAAGACGAAAACCGAAGAAACGGAATGACATAGAATGACATAATAACATAGACATATCATCACATATCCCACAGGAGGATTTTATGAACATGTTGCTACCTATAGCATCATAAAGCTACCTGGGCTGGGGTAATCGGGTGAACCTGGCTGGTAGTTTAACGTACCCTAGGGGGAGACATATAAAAAGATGTGGAAAACCTATGAGGGAAACCCTTAGGAAAATGATGTAGAAATGGTGGGTGTTCCACATCTATGTTAGATTACCGAAGGGTACATAGTATAATGAGGCTGTTCCCCATGCTGAAATACAGTAGATGAGATAGGCAGGCAGAACTCCAGGATGTGACATCAGAAAACCAGGAACTCCTTCAAATGAACACCTGAAAAAATGGTCAACGGGTGAATTGAATTCTTCACCAGCTTGAAAGAACGTAAGTTTCATCAATGGAAGCATGGCTGCGAGATGTGTGTTATTATTCACCCGAAATACGTCATCCCAATGTTGGTCAATCCCGCAATCTGTTGGTTCCATGCAGCAACTGCCAAGTCACGAGCCCTCGTATTTGCGCAGATACTTACTCAGTGGGTCATCTCCCAGAAACAAGTTTAAACTTCTTCGCTGCAACCCTGATGTTGCGCCGCGTCTGACTTCAGGTGGATATGAATATAAATTTGATGTTATTACCCCAGTCATTATATTGTTCATAGGGGGTGGCAAATTTTGATCCCTCATGAAGATAAAGTTGATGTTATTACCCCGGTCATTATATTGTTCATAGGGGGTGGCAAATTTTGATCCCTCATGAAGATAAAGTTGATGTTATTACCCCCAGTCATTATATTGTTCATAGGGGGTGGCAAATTTTGATCCCTCATGAAGATAAAGTTGATGTTATTACCCCGGTCATTATATTGTTCATAGGGGGTGGCAAATTTTGATCCCTCATGAAGATAAAGTTGATGTTATTACCCCGGTCATTATATTGTTCATAGGGGGTGGCAAATTTTGATCCCTCATGAAGATAAAGTTGATGTTATTACCCCGGTCATTATATTGTTCATAGGGGGTGGCAAATTTTGATCCCTCATGAAGATAAAGTTGATGTTATTACCCCAGTCATTATATTGTTCATAGGGGGTGGCAAATTTTGATCCCTCATGAAGATAAAGTTGATGTCATTACCCCAATCAACATATTGTTCATAGGGGGTGGCGGATTTTGATCCCTCATGAAGATAGGGGGTGGCGAATTGTGATCCCTCATGGAGATATAGTTGATGTTTTTACTCCAACAAACATATTGTTCAGAGAGGGTGGCAAATTTTGACCCCTCATGAAGATAAAGTTGATTTTATTACCCCAGTCAACATATTGTTCAGAGGGGGGTGGCAAATTTTAATGTGATGATGATCATGATGTGATGATGATGATGATTATGATGACGATAATCATCATCATGACGATTGAAAGTGTGGAGCAACGTCCGGGTTGGGGCGAACATCTTTCATCGGGTCCGTGCGCGCGTGTTTTGGGGTACTTAAATGTACTCAGGGGCGCGCGCGCGTGCGGACCCAAGGAAACAAAATGGCATTGGCTGAGTAAGGTTATAAGTCCTCTTTCTATCGCTTACATCCCAAAATCTGAGGGTTGAATCTCCATTTCGGCCGGTTGCATCTCATTTCTGTGTTGCTGGTTAACACGATTTATAATGATTTATACACAATGGTTTGGTTTAAGGGCACGTTTATGCGGTTAGTTTAATCCAAGAAAGAGGGTTGCGGCAGGTTTTCCCTTAAACCAAAATTCGGAAAGCTCGCATAACTCAAATCACACTTTTATTTGTGGGTTAAACCACAATATCACATTTTTACTTGGGTTAAAATGGTTAAACCAATTTTATTTGAGTATATTAGTATATTTGCGTTATTTTGATTTATTTTGGGCTTATATAAACGGTTAAAGCACAATGTTTGTTGGTGAAACGATGAATCGTTACATCACCAGATGTTCTTCCTTGGTCTCCCAAGCCCACCTTGCCCACCAGCTCGTGTGGCATCACCTGGCCCTTGATAGTGGCACCCCCCTGCAGGGCTGCTTCAACGTGCTGCTCGTACCTCAGCCAGGATGGTGTCAAAGTACCAGTGATCTCTGGGATTTCATGGGATACAGGTATGGATGTTCATCACCCCCCAAAAAAAAAGGTAAAAAAGGTACATATAATAATTTCCACCACAATATCCACCAGCTGCAAGGGGGTGGAGTAGTTCTATGTTAATCACGAAGTAGGCAGTCATTAGCTAGAAGCAACCACCAATGGCGACAAGTTGCATGGGATTGTACCGCGCTGATTTCATCTTAGCGTGTCCAAAAATGGCAAAGCTCCATTCATGGAAACCCTCATTGGACCCCTCTCCAACTTATATCATCCATCCCCTGAGTCGCAAGGCAGTCGAGCTTGTACCCGTCCCCTCTATTTTGAAAGGTTTCCCTGCCATCACAGATTCACTTGCCAGATTGAAAGGACAACAAATATGATCATGGTTGCAATGATCAGTGCCACCACAGAAAAGAAAAGAGGACCCAAATGTATCCAAATGTGACAAACAATGTCAACTAAGTAAACTAGATATTAATTATTAAATGCCCTGCAGAGCATTTCTTTTGAATTTGTACAGTGAATGTGCCAAAGTACATGTGCCCCGAAACAGAAGAAACATTCTCTATGATTCTCTGGAAGCGAGTTACCTCGTGCGATCGTTTTCAGCATAGACGCTCTGTCCGTACAAAAGCCGACATCGAGCAGGCATGCCTGGTAGCACTAGGGGAAACACAAAACCAGGGTTTCCAGTACCCTCCTGAACTGCTCCAAAACTTCAAGCAACATGTCCGGGTGAAGCCAGTTGGTTTTCAAAAAAACATCTGACAAATTTAAATCACATATTTCACTGCCCGAATTTAAGTGCTGGGAGACAAATTCAGTTCTCCAGCACGTGTGTCAATCACAATCACAATAGAAAAGCATAGAAAAGCTAGGTAACCTCTGGTAATTTAACATAATATAGCAAATAACACCACGTTCTAAGTTCGGTAAGTCATCGTGCAGTAAATGGGCGATTGGATGCCATCGTTCGCACAACACTACCGTCCAGGTGCGGTTGTAGTTGATTTCCTCCCAGTTCTGCGACCCAATGAAGGACTCCACAATTTCCGTCTGTCGTCTCAAAGGCGTGAGTACCTCTTTCCGATACTTGTCTTTCATGAAGGAAATGTAGTCATCGTACCTGGGTGCCCGGTGCTGACGAGAATTCTGCAGACATAAATAGGATTAAATAGGTTGATATTTTTGACAAATGTTAACGATGTTTGATCAGTACTCTGGCATTGGCCGAATTGTTCTGATCTACTACCTGGAAATACCTGGAAGGTCAATTTCATTCCTTTCACTTTGAGTTTGCCTGATTTCATATGAGTGTTCAAAATCCTCTGCCATTCCTTTGTACTGGCTGGTTCATCGAATTTCCCATACTGGACTCTGATCATCTCCAACATATTGGGTAATATTCCATACCCCCATATGATCTATAACCATAAAACCCCATATAATGATTCATCACGATATATCATATGATCAACCAACAGGACTTTTGAACACTGTTCATATGGACTATTCCATGATCTACGTCCATCTCCAGGACATGTCTATGGCATCCAGCTGTGGTATAGCCCAGTAATGCACCGTGTAGACCTACTTGCATTGTCTTTGTCTGGAAACCTTCACATTATTCTAAATGACAATTAATTACATAAACGCTATAATATATGTATTATACTATATGTACATTATATATATATATACATATGTACCCAGTTCATAAACCATCAATATGGGCCATTCCCCGGCAGCATTCAGCTTGGCAGCGTCCCCTCAGGAAGCCGGAACTCCTCCTCCGGAAATATGCGTTCTACGATTCCGCGCACGATGTCTGTCTTCTTGTCATGCATACCTAGTGATGCAGCAAGCCACTTGGGAAGCGGTTCCCAAGATTTCCCAACAGAACCCACAAAACAAACGGGGATATTATGGGGATACACTGGGGATACTAAGGGGAAATGCAGTTATACTCTAATCCATTTTGCCAACAAACAGATAGACTATGATAGACTAATGAGTTTGGAACCATTTGGGACCCATATTTCTGCGAGGCAGTCCCCTACCTGGCACCTAGACCTGTGGGTGCACGCCATTCATCATTTTGGTTTGGTGTATCATCGGTGTACGAGAACTACATTGTAACATTGTACGCACACTGTAAAATGCACATGCTTTTTCCATTGAGTATGCGCGAACACACCATGTACAATTATGTATATTTAAAAATTATAATTATAACATAATATATACACAATGTTTTACCAATACTCCCTCTTATTCGATCATCTAGTCTTGCAGTGTCCACTGCAACATCGTCACAAAAAACATAAACATCAGCCATTCATGATACATGCGCCGCCTGTTTTCAGCGTGCCAAGGGACCGTCTTTGGTCGGTGCCCACTTTGGATACAAACTTCCAGTCAGTTTCAGTTGCTCCTCCCGTGACAGCTCATGCCCATTCTTCTGCCTGGGTGCCCACAGATGGAGCATCCACCAAAAATGGCTAGCCCGATCCCCCCATCAAAAAAAGAATCCCAGCAGAATGGCTTACAAAATGAGGTTTTTCACCAGCAGATTCAACCATAGTCTGCTTGAAAAGATGGTTTAGGTCTTACGATTCGCCCTCATAAACGTGACCTCATAGTGCTTGAGATTCGCCCAACTGACCCAAACATTCGTGCAGGGGTCATCGACGCGGGGGTTGAACCCACATGAGAAAATGGGAATTTATATAGTGGGATGTGATGGGAATGTCATAGGGATTTACATAGTGTGATATAATGAGAACATCTAAATATTGTTACTTGCTGTGAATGATTGGGCGACCCACCAGATTCTGTTCTACGATTGAGCTTGATGTCCTCTTTCTGTCGGGATTGTGCTGCAGGTGGTTTCGGTGACATACTGGCGCTTCGGTTGTCATTCCAGATGACCACCAACCACATCAAATTGACAATTTCCCAACATGATAAGACGCTGGACTTGTTTATACCGAACATAGAACATTCCCCGATGTTTTTCCCAAATTTATCAAAAGGGTAACAAAATCTATTTTATTGCGCACTCAATTTCCCTTTGTCAGTGGAAATTCACATGGGGACTCAAATCCTAAACAATATATAAATATAATATATGGGTTTGTCTGGAACTAGGAAAACCCATTCCATCCAATGGTCCATCATCATGTTCTGAATTATTTGATGGCCAGCACTGCTCCAACTGAGACCATGCTCAATGGATGATTTGGAACATCTACAGGAAACCATGCTTTAATACCACTAAAATCTACTAAAATATACAATTTCCCAAATTAACATAGACCCCGAGAATAGCCCATTTGGGGGTTTCCATAAATGGGAGATCCCCAAAATGATTGGGTTTATAATGAACAATCCTACTAAAATGGATGATTTAGGGGTACCCCCATTTCAGGAAACCTCCATTTACGCCATCTGGGACATGTTGCTTCTGCATGATCTTCGTCAGGCCTCTCAGGGCAACGGCAAAGACCTCCGCCACAGTGACCTCTGCCAGGATGAAACATGTCAAGAGAGCAAGATTCACCCCTGTGTACATATCCATAGATATACTGTAGAGTATTAAGATCAACTATGATTATATATGATATGTATGTATGTATATATATATATATGTATATATCAATCAAATGTCATGTGTTTACTGTATATATATATATATATAGCTATGCGACATGTATTCGTATGATGTTCTCTGTCTTTCCACAGAGATAACAAAACACAAGAAATGCACGGGGAAGAATTGACATCTTGCACAAGCTCCCCTTGCCATCAACAATATCGAGGACCTGGTGGAATGCCTCATCCCAAAATCTACCCCATGGGATCAAATGGTTCATTCAAAAGGCAAAACTGCATATATATATATATATATATGATATATGAAATACACACATTATATTACATTATGATACATTACAATGCTAGATGCTGGGTTTGGTAGTGCAAGAATATTGGGCATTGTGGACTTATCCTTTTACTAAGGGGCATCCAAGTACCAAAGCTCCATTGAAAGCACCAAGCACTTGAGTGTGTCCAACAAGGGTTACCATTGGGCTATCCCTAGCTTTGATGGTTATCATCATTTCCCCATAAAATATGTCATGTCCATTCCCAACGTATACATATATATATATATATACCCATGTATACCCCAATTCTGGATAGAACCAAACATCAATCCAGTCACGTACAGTTCTGCAAGCTCTTGGTCTGTTTCATACTTCTCTCTCACCTGGCTGCACAGCTGGACTTTGACCATGGCAAAGCGCTGAGAGCCTCTCTTGACCACTGGAATGCCGATATTACCAATATTATCACTGGGCGTCACGAAAGTCTCAGAAGTGGAAGATTATATGATGATTTCACTATGTCACGTAAATATATTTCTGATGAAAGTCTTCCCTGGGCCTTATGGAGCATGATGCTGTTGAAAACGAGGGGTGCGAATGGGGTCTATGTCAGTTCATAAACGGAGCGAACTGAGATGCAGGTGCGAGGGACCTGTTCCAGCTGCATCTTCCTGCTTTGTTTGACTTCTTCGTGAATCTTCTGGTTTCTTGCCTGCGAAACAGGAGCGACATGCAGCGATGTCGACGGCTAAACAGTTCTTGAGTCGGATTGTTTCTCAGTCACCTTATGCAGTGCAAACTATATAGTCCTCATCTGTCATTACTTTGCTAGTTTATAATAGTCCATATGCCTATAAACCAAAAAATACCAAAAACTTGATGCCCTGACATACATCAAAATAGCCGGTGCTTCAATCATCAGTGGCATGAAGCATCGCCAAGAATTGCCCCTGCCATCAGTGGGAATTTCAGGACCCTAAAATGGAGGTACTGTACTTTCTCAGGCATTATTTTATGGCGATATTCCCTGAAACTTAGCCCCTACATAAGATATGTATATGTATATATATATATATGTATATATATATATGTATATATTATACTATATATAATATAAAAAATATATATATATATATATATATTATATATAGTATATATTTTATTGTAATTAACTTAATTAAACTAAATTAAACTATATTATATCATATTATATGTTATTATATTATATTATATTATATTACATTACATTACATTACATTATATATATATATAGTTTGTCATGTGAATATATATATAACTGTATATATGTTGTGCTTGGTAACTCCAATAATCGGTTCCTGAAATGAAAACCTGTCGTGGTCGGACTTCGCCCACTAATCGCTAAACCTATCCCCCCGCTGACCGAAACCGGTCACCCTCGCCTGGTCCAGCTCTTCACAGAAGACTCGGAAGCGACCCTTGATGTCCTCTGAAGCCCACTCCTGCCAGGAGTTGAGCAACAGCCATGAAAAAAAAACAACGGTCCTTTTGGTTTGTCATGTTTGGTATGTTTCAACATCCATTTCTGGGCGGTCACGTAAAGTGGCCCGTGAAAATGGGGATAAATAGATATGAACCATAAAGCAAAGCACATTCAGATCAAGAATAAATGTGGATAGAACGTGACAGAATCTACCGCATTGGTAAATGCACAGACAAGACTAGATGTTTGACCGTCAAGGACCCACCGAAACAGTGACAGCCAAACTTATAAACAGGGGGTTTTGCAGCAACGGCAGCAACAAGAACAAGAACAACATTGAAAACAACAAACAGGTATGAATCTGATATATTCCTATATATAGTAATTAAATGAAATTGAATGCACCCAATGATTTACTAATCATGGATGCCAAATTCCGGGTTCCTTGAGCCCTGTCTTTGTTGCAGCATTGAAGTGGTCAATCCTCCATAGACTCAATAGTGAAAACTCAGCAAAACCGAACCATATTGAGGACGTTAACTGGGGCCCACTTAGTGGCCACTGCGAAACTTCATAGATCATCCGACTATCTTCTAAGTACTCCAGATCTGCGATTGAATCAAGAATTGTATCTCTAATAACATTAGATGGTTAAAATAATTTACACGTAGAAATAACCTACATTCTACGCTTCCCTGACTTAACTTGATGCAAAAATATATGCTGCAGGAAACCGCGATTGTTGCCACCGATGCAAATCATATATGATCACATAAGTATACATACAGTGTGTATTGTATTTATTTAATAAAATTATATATATATATATTATATTATATAATTAGGTATGATTATGTATGCATATTTTCTTGAACATCCTCCCTCAGACTTCTGGGAATGGGGCTTAGCTTTTAACCCATACCCTGGCCCTACCGACCCCATAGATCCCCTGCCGCGGTCCTCTTTCTCGATCCAGGGCATCCGTTTTGGGACGCTCTCGTCATGGAAGGTTCGGTGACGTCGGATCTCAGCTGGCCTTAGTTCAATATCCAGTTGGTGTTTGAGTCGCCTCCACCATTGATGAACAAACTTGAACAAACAATAGTGAAGGGATTAACTGTGACTAGGACACCCCTGGATATTGAACCATATTTGGTGTTTTAGTTACAGCAATGCATTTCACAATGAATGAGCACACTGCCAGAAACCCAGGTTTAGTACTGCATTGCTGCATTGAATCTATACGAATGGGAGTGAAAAAACATGAGGGAGAAGGGATCATATCCGTCCGCATAGAATATCTAACCCCATTTTGTATATAGGCCATGTA
The DNA here is from genome assembly GCA_947184155.2 of Cladocopium goreaui. Lineage (NCBI taxonomy): Eukaryota > Dinophyceae > Suessiales > Symbiodiniaceae > Cladocopium > Cladocopium goreaui. The sequence continues at coordinate 220,658 of CAMXCT020006750.1, read as the reverse complement.
TGGTTGTAACATTGCTTGTTTTGGTTGGTTAAATGCAAAAAAAATCATCAAACGCCCAGTCATGTAGTTCACCATGTCGATGGGGCAAGCGACTGAAGCCCTTCCGCTTCCAAGATCTTGCAGAAGCGCCTGATACGTTCTTGTCCTCGGATCATGTCAAGCAAAAACCTCGACCAAACAAACTATACAACATTCCCAAAAAGATAGAAAAGTACAATCCGACAACAATAGAGTTAACTCGTTTTTCTATGTTTTGAGGTTGCTGCAATGTCAACTCAGGATGATCATATGTTTCCTCCAATTGAACAACATTTTTTTGGGTGTTTGTCTGACAAAGGTGTTAAATGTTTTTGACTATGTAATCTGGAACTGACACACACACATGTGATTATGTATATAGTCTATAGTGTATGTGTATATATATATATATGTATATACATATATATATATATTATATATATATATATTTATATACATATATGTATAATTAAATATACATATAAATATATAAATATGCATCACACGCATAAATATAAATATATATACATATATGTGGCATATACGTATGTATGTTTATGCATATATATATATACAATATATATATATATATACACATTGTATATATACATTATATATATACATTATATATATACAATATATACATATGGTTTCACATTTAGTATACAAATACATTCAAAAACAAACACATCTCCAACTGATTGAACATATCTCAGCTGGACAGGTCTCGGTCAGCTGCTTGTTTTTCACGTCGCTCCGGATTCCTGAGACACTGAGTCTGGATCCAAAAAAGGAACATCATGTACAAGCCGGGGATATAAGATCAACATATCTAATAAGGATATGTGTATATATATATATACAAATAACAATATAAAACTAATCTATAGACTTATGCACACACACACACATAAACACAACATAATTACGATTCATTGTGATTAGATATGATGTTCGTTGGTGGGCTCAAGCCACACCATGAAACAATCAGGGAAGTCTTCAATTGCCAGATGGCATGCCTAAGGTTAGGGTTTGCAAGAAGCCTGGAAGCTGGGGAAGGGGAGAAGGCCATGAAACTAATCTTTTCCAGGATGTCATGAACCATGATTTATGATATGGGGCTTGGTCAACCTTGAGGTCACCACAAGAATCAGGCTGCATAATCCTCCAAAGATATATGATATATCTGAGCTGCGCCAATGAAGGTTTCTAGATATGACTGGATCCCTTGCAGGAAGGAGCTGGCGAAGGGGCGAGTCTTGGATTTGTTCTTTGATTTTCTGTTATTGGAGACTATGCTTAGCAAGGATAACAGCAAGTGGCTCGGTGTGTTCTCAACATTGATCAAGTCCCTTGGCTAGTGATGTTGTTGGGGAAACACTGGCACATTTTGTCACAATAGCGCCAGCACCAAGTTGAACCCTAGAAATGTATGTGTGTTTCGTCCACCACAAACAAAAGTCTAGCTTAAATCTGGCTCTCGACGCTAAAGGCCTTAAAGGGTGAAATGGCTGGGAGCTAACATTTACTGAATGACCCGACATGTCAAATTAGATGCTACAGCAACCCTCTGCCTTTTTTGTGCCCCAGCTAAACGAGCAAAACTAAACTGGACGTTCGGGGGCTTCAAGCTTCAGGATTCACTCTTTTTCGTCAGGGAACTCACCATTCGCCAGCCTTTTACAATCCAATCTGCAATCTGTGAGGGTTTCTGCCACCAGGTTACTGCATCTTTCTCTGGTGAAATCTCTCAGACTTCTTGTCAGCTTTGGAGTCACTACAAGTTCCTGCAGAACGCAGTGGCCAAGAGACGTTGGATCATATTGGATGATGATCATTCACTATATATATATAAAATATGATAGATATGTATACACATAAAATCATGTATTTATGTATATGTAAATATATGTAACATATTATATATATATATGTAACATATTATATATATATGTAACAGATTATATATATATGTAACAATATATATATATGTGACTACATGTTCTCTGAACTAGCTTCAATTTTGGAAAACTGCCACAAGACCGTACAGAGTAGCATGTTATGTTTGGTGTCTACACAGATTGGGGATGGTTGGGGAATATTTGGTTGATACAATGATAATTGCAAGCGATGATCTTTCCCCTACAATCACGCTCCTGAGCAAACCCTTTAAATTTAGTTATATTGTCAATATGTATTAATAACTTACATTTAATATAATATCTAAAAATTATGTATATATATATATATTATTTATATAAGATGCAAATATAATATTATACAATATATATATATACGACAAGGGAGCTTTCGCTCACAAAACGGTTTTAAAACCCAACACACCTGAATTTCAGACAAAACATGTGGGCCTGTTGCAGTTGCAGTACGAGATTTGAGACGTTCCAGTGTTGTTTTCCAACTGAATTGGCACCCACAGCCTCTGCTACATTTGGGAACAATCAGGGACTACAGTAATTAATTGTTCATGGCCTGCATGATTCCCTGGAGGTACTTTCGCTGGAATCACGCACTGTATGCTGGGGAATATCACTGGCACTTTGTTTTAACGACCTCACGCCATCCCATCTGAACCTGGCCATATATCCATATCACGTTCTATCCTGATGTTCATGGGCTCATGCCTCTATGTACCTCCATTCCCGTACTATGGGGCTTGATCTCGTTCTCCAACGCTGCACTTGCTTCTCATTGCTGGATGCTACGCATGAAATGCCTACCTTGTTCTCGGGATGTTCATACCTCATTGTACCCGGTGTGCCACTCAAATATTAAATATGGTGCTTCCGACAAACGAAGGTACGCCCCAAGACTACTCTTTACATTTTGTTTCTCCAAATAACAGTTGTCACTCACATAGTGGTCATCACTGTCATCACCATTTTTTTAAGCGGTTTCTACATCTTGATGGGTTACACTGTATATCCCAAGCAAACATACACTACATGGTTTGGCTGGTGAGGTCATGTTACATCGATCTAAATCGCCCCTGTCTATTCTATGAGTTGCCACTTCTGCAGTGGAATAAAAATCCCAATCAACTTCTAGTTTCAATTATGGGCAGTTCTAGGTGAACCCAATCAACAAGTATCCTATTCATTCTGGTGAAACCTACATATATTTTATTTACTGTGTATATCTACCAAATCTTGGATTTGATCCACAATTTTTGCCCAATATTGGAATGGACACAAACTTCAAAACCTCGGCGGCACCTCGCTGTGGAAACTCCTCCAAATCCAGGTGAATAAATTTTTCATCATCCCACCTGTCGGTAAAACATGGTTGAACAATGTTAAACATGTTCAAATGGAGAAACCACTCGTGGTTCAAAGACATCACAACTATGCAAAATTGACATTCATGTGCAGTACAAGGTCTCTATGATTCTTTGTGTACAATCATGCATACAACATCAAAAAACACACTGTAAGGTGACGTTACTCATCCCGAATTACAATCAGAAACAGACTCCAGCCGCATTTGGGGGAAATCATTGGCTAGTGCACTTTACGTTTTACACTCTACACTCTACACTTTACACTCCACACTCCATACTTTACACTGTACACTTTGCACTTTATATTTTACACTCCGCACTTTACACTCTACACTCCACATTCCATCCACACTTTACACTTTACGTTTCACACTCCACACTCTACACTTTACACGTCACACACCACACTTTAAACTTTACACTCCACACTTTACACTTTAAATATATAATACTTTGCACATCTTTGCACTCTACACTTTGCGCTCTACACTCCGCAGTCTATCCACACTTTACACTTTACGCTTGACACTCCACACTCTACACTCTACGCTTTACACTTCACACTCCACACTTTACATTTTACGCTCCACACTTTACAATAAAAATACTTTGCGCTCTACACTTTACACTCCACACTCCACATTTTACACTTTACACTCCACACTTTACACTTTATATTTTACACTCTACACTTTCCACTCCACACTCCACACTTTACACTTTGCACTTCACACTTTAGACGCTACACTTTACACTCCACACTCTACACTTTACACCCCGCACTCTACACTTTACACCTTGCACTTTACACTCCTGCTTCTAATCTGGTACCACCCAATGTTATGTCTTTGTCTGGTCAGTGGCTTCAACCCATTTCCATCCATTTCTCCATTTCAGGTATGTGACACTTGATGCTGTCACAATCACATTTGTAGACGTGGGAAACAAACACAAATCTGGTGGATTGCTGCAATTGCTGCACATCCACATGTCTGAAATACTGGTAGATAAATTCTCAAGTTTTGCATTATCTTTGCTGAATAGACTAGGCTCAAATCAACAAACTGGAACAAGTTTTTCTCAGCCACTGGCATTGAAATCCGAACGATGTAATGTGGCAAAGCCCCTATCTTACCGGAAATAGTTGCTCAGTCCCCCATCCTCACCGCAATTGAGGGTGGTGAATGACTTTACCAACACAAATCTGTTTTTCAACTATGTTGTCATCCCCAAGAAATTCTGCCGAGCCGCGCGGCGTACATCAAGAGATCCAGCAGCCCTTTGAGGCACGTGTGTTCCGCCAACGCACCGGAGCCCACATTCTCCTTCACGGAAGCGGGGAAGTGGCGCCAGAGCCACAGCAGACAGAGCCTGGGTGGTGGCACGTAAAGAGCTGCATATGTAACCGTAATTATACTTATATATATATATACACACATACATATATGTGCGATGGATAATTATATAGATGTATACAAAAAATAGATGTATAAATATGTATGTGTATGTATGTATGTATGGATGGATGGATGGATGGATGGATGTATGGATGTATGGATGTATGGATGTATGTATGGATGTATGCATGCATGCATGTATGTATGTGTATATCTATAGATAAGTAGATAGATTTAGCAACTCAATGATCCCGAAAAATGGAAAGGATCTTGGTAAATATTGCCATTTTCTATCGAAGTTGTCTAAAAAAACCTCATCGCAACTTCATCTCAATCCCAGATTTGCCGACATGGCCCAGCATCAATGACTCCCAGATAAGGCTCCGCGCAGCACTCAGTTTTTGTTTCGAGACTTTGCTCAGAAGAACGATCCAAGGTTATCAGCTACCAGCGAGAATGTGTGAAGGGAGCAAGCTGATGATGATCAGCCGCAAAAGCGGCAGCAGCCGGAAGAGCCGCAGCAGCCGCAGCAGATGCCAAAACACCGGACAGCGGACATGGCCCCATAGTCAACTCATGATAGTAGACTAGAACCCTTCAACGAATGGAATCCACCCTTCCTTACCCAAAAGTAAAGACATATGCGGGGAAGGATTGACATCTGCAACCTAAAGGTTTGTTCACCACTCCCTTGCACACGCCCGACGTGCGCCTCAATTGTGTTTCTTCCTGGGCTTCTTGAGCTTGAAGGACGCTGGCCAAGCGAAAGTGGAAAGCTTTGATCTTCCAGCCCTCAAAACGCAAAAAATAAAACATGTCCCAAATGATCACGTAGATTAATATATAAATATGAATAAATGTATATGTAAAGAGAAAATAAATACATAATATGTTTTTCTATATATATATATGGATACAATGGTGCAAATTGATGTGTATGTAAATACATATTCATATCAATATACATATCCATATACATATCATCATACATATACGTATAATATACATATACATTCAAACATTTAGACATTTAGAGATAGACATATATGTAGACATACACGTAGACATAGGCATATACATATACAATCTAATCTAAGCTAATCTAATCCAATATAATAGAGTATAATATAGTATAATAAATTAAAATATAATATAATATTATAGTATAATATAATATTATATATAATATAATATAATATAATAGAATATAATAGAACATAATAGAATATAAGAATAAATAAAAACTATATATAATATAATATAATTTAATATAATAAAATATAAGAATGAAAAACAGAATAGAATATATGATTTAAACACATATAATTTAACTTTTTATACAATATACCACGAAACAATAATGTAATATTTAAATACATATACATAAATAACTACAAATACGTACACATACACATACACATACACATATACAATCATATACAGTACATATACAAATGCATATACATACATGTGTCTGTGTATATATACATATAATATGTATGTTATATTATAAAATATATTTATAGATATACTATAAACAGATATTATGTCATATTATGTCATATTATGTCCCAATGTATCCGGGTCAGGTGCAAATGGAGATGAAGCACGTCATTCAGGCCAGATAAAGTGCAAAATACGGGGAGATGAACCGAGAAAGATGGGGCTTCCACCAAGAAATATGGATTTCATTGGTTTAAATACCTACATTGGGCTTGCAAGGAGGCACCCAAATTCAGGTGACTGAGGCACTTCACAGGCAAAACTGGCGAGCGCCCACGTAAGGCTTTTTAATTGGAATAACTGCAGTGCTCCAAATATGTTTTTGCTGGTACTGCACATCCATGTTTGGTACCTCGATAAGCCACCCATCATTCGCAGCTTAAACCCCCATAAATCCTATTGCAAATCCTGCATATATCCTATATAGATCCCGTTTTTCCATATATATATTTATATATCCCACATAAATCCAATTGTTTACTTATAACCCCCATTGAAGTTGGACATTTCCCATCATGTCCCCATGGTGTCCCGTGTCGCCATGGTCGTCTCGTCTTGGCGCTGGTGATTGTCACGATCCGATTTGCCCCAGCGTGGATCGCCCAGCTGAAAGACCAGCTTCATGGTGCCTGGGGATCAAGGAAAGGAGATGGGTTATATGATGTTATATGCTTTTCATAGGTTTACAGTAGGTTTATAATAGGCAAGTAAGATTTTATATGGGGACTTATATTGCGGTTGATATGGGGTTATTATAAGTTTATCATAGTTTTATGTGGGGTTTACAACAGCATGTGCAATGGGTATGGGGGTCTCACAAAACTCTCGGTTATTCACTGCATTGGTTAAACGGCAAATCAACGGGAAACTTAAAAAAAAGTCTTCTTGATCATTGAATAAAGGCTATAATATACTGTATCAATGGAGCCACGCACTTGGCAATGTCTTAAAGCATCCCTTTTTTGGAGGATTAATCATGTGGAGACATAGCCAAGTGGGTATGGGCCAAGAGTGAGCGACCAAAAAGAAAATGTATGATTTGTTGCAAAACAAGACCATCGGCCTGGGTTTGTTCCAGCAAAATCGGGACACAATGTGATTGCAATTGGTTCATCTCCCAACAAACACAAGTTCATCAAGACAAGCTGCGGCCAACGATTATGGATGATCTTGGCAGTTCTGTCTGCATGTTTCATTATGTCCTGAAATTTGGCAAGTTGCAGCATGTCATTACTAGTACATACAGCAATTATATACCAGTTTTGAAGCCCCTGAACACCACACATTGTTTGGATAAATCATCAGAATTGGATCATGTTCACTTTTTCAGTACCAGCAATCCTTTTTTTTAGATAATCAAGGACTTGATCCACGCCCATTCAGAATAAATCGCTAATAAGCCTTCACTAGTGAATTACCCCAATTAAGCCACGTAATCAGTAAGCTTAATTCGGTCATTAAGCCAAAATTTGGTCATTAATTAACCCGATTGTTGCGGCTTGGTAAGACCTAATTAAGCTCTGGTTCTTCGGGGCACCGGCTCACCGACCACCCGACCGGCGACGCGGACTCCCAGGTGCAGAGGGGATCCTCGTTCCACGCAGCTCGCAGAAGGGAAAATAAGTGATCCTGTGGGCTACAGCCCCAAGGCAAAGGTTGAGAAAAAACGAAACACAATCTGTATGACTGCTATATGTCATATATTGTATACGTTTATATTCTGTGATGCTTGGTGTCTGACCCAATACAGTATGGATATGACCAAACGACGAGCAAAAGTAGGAGTGGACATGATTAAACCTTGGGTGTCTGATTTTATCCAATGATCCTGAAGAACTAGCTGCGAAGTGTAAGGGAACAATTCAATAGCCATTGGAGTTCCAGGGACGAACTACCAACATTGGGTGGAGTTTAGATCCTTGCGCTCCGTATGGCACAGGAAGCGGCACCCAATCTGACTCAACCATACTGTCAAAGACATTCCAATACGATCCGATATCTGCATCTGTTTCTCACTTTGTAAGTGGCTAACAACAAACCATAGTTAACCATATTATAAGCTAGATTCACCCAATTATGTATGTATGGGGTATCCCCGGGTAGGTATGGCTCGTAATTCAGTTACTACTGGGATGCACTCACTGGGTCGAGGGGCTCGCTTGATGCCAGGAACCACCAGAAACAGAAAGTCGACACCTTGGCTCAGTGGGCCATCGGGCCATCAAGATAAGCATGTCCCGCGCTTGTCAGATTTCAAACAGACACAGATATATCTGGTATAATTATCTGGTATATGGTATATCTATTCATACCAGATATTTCCATTACCCTATGCTTCCAAAGGACATATCCGGTATAGTCGTTACGTGCTAGCCTGTACCGGGATTTTGGAGGCTATACCAGGATGTTTTGCTGGTATAGGCGAGGAGTTTTCGCAGTAATTGTAGGCTTTCATGCAATCCTTGTATAGGTGTTCATGGTTTCCTGGTATAGGCGCTAAGCCCCTCAAGTGACTGATTTTTTACAAACAATTTCAAGTGTGTGGGCGAAACCGATATTTGGGGCACAAACAAGCCAACAGACCAACAGAAGTCAAATCAAAATCCATCCAGCACGAATTCGGACTACTTTTTTGATTCTGCAGCCCATGTCCCGGTATAGGCGTTCCAGGTCCCAGTATAGGCGTTCCATGTCTCAGTAGGCGCTCCACGTCCCAGTATAGGAGTTCCGCGGGTTGTCCACGGGTTGTCCACGGGTTGTCCACGACTCCCTATGCTTTCACAATATCATCTAGTTTCTTGCTGAAATTCTCTGAATGTTTCCGATCTCTCCCAACTCAAGCTCGCGAGCGCATGCCCATTTCCAGGAAAATTGTCAGTTGTTTTATTTGGCTGGGCATGTGTGGCCAATCCACAGAGGTCTTAACGTATCCGATTGCCAGTCCTTGGGCCAGTATCCCGGTATAGCCTTTAGGTCAATCCCGGTATAGTCGTTCGTAGCTTCCTGGTGTGTTCGAGGTGTTATCCTGGTATGTTCGAGCGAGACCCCGGTATGTTCGAGCATTCCCAGTATGTTCGAGGCTATACCAGATATAGTCGAGGAAGTTAAGGGTGTATATATGTATATGAAAAAACGGTTTAAATATGTAAATGCCTTTGTATATACATATATATATAAATACAATTATAAATATAAACATATATAATTATTATATAATTATATATATATGTGTGTATATATATAATGTGAATTGTGAAAACATATACGTAAATCTAATCATATAAACATATGTTATATCTAAATCTCTGCAATTGAAAGTTTTATTGTCATGATGACGATGATGACGGTGATGACGATGATGACGATGAGGAGGAGGAGGAGAATGAGGATGATGAGGATGATGAGGATGATGACGACGATGATGAACATCATCTTTGAGGAGCCTATAAACCACCTGACTTCATGAATCTTCAGGATCTTCTCAGAATCTTCTGCGGCCTGCCAAGCTGCATGCTTCCCCAGAGGTCTCCAGTGCCACGGCCCTGTTCTCCGTCAACGCCAGGTGGAGCTGTCCCTCGGACCGCGCCATGGCCGTGACACGGCGCAAGCTTTGGGGCATTGCCAGCGGCAGCAGCGCCAGCGGCCACCGCGGCAGTGGCCGCGGCGGTGTTTTGGGCTGCTGGCAGATGCGCTGCAGCCGAGGCAGGTGAGCGCGGCACATGGCGCAGCTGACGGGGGGGCTCAACATAGCGCCTGTGCCCTGAGGCCCTGAAGCCAAGACTAGCTGCTGAATGAGAGGCAAAATTGTTGGAAACTATGTGTACTCTGAGGAAGGCCTCACCGCAAACGCCAAGTTCAGTTTGCGTATTGCTGAGTTGCACAAACATATATACGTATGGACCTGCCTTCTGTGCAGTCAAGAAAATTGACGTTTTAACTTGGCGTTGTTTAGTAGTTGCCTGGTTGCCTTTGATCTCTTGAATTTGCAATTTCAAGATGTTAATTAAAATGAATACAAAGTTTCGGGAATCCTTCAGTGACCAAACTAAAATATCTGAGATATTAAATGGATGTCTGATTAAACCCATGGGGCTATATAGGGTTTGAAACCAGTCAATGAAATAAAATTAATGTGGGAAATGGCCGGCTGCATCGAATAATTCCGCGCTCGCATCATTTTTTCTCGCAGGACTTTGCGAAGGTGTCTGTGTGTGCACCGTGTCTGTAGCTGTAGCTGTCATCCAGGCCTCCGACAAACATGAGAAATCCGGGTAACGTGTGCCGAGTAAGCACAGTGCGAAGTTCACCCTCCGGCTACCCAGGTCTGAACCAGGTTCGACTCGGGTAAGGGGAGCGTCTTTCGTGTTAAGGATAGTCTCAAAGTTGACACTATGCTTACTACAACCGACACTCTCCTTACCCAAGGCCAAACCAGGTTGAACCCGGGTAAGGGTAGTGCGACCTTCATTCTCTCACTACCCGAGGCCAGTAGCCCACCGTTCCCGGTTTGTGCCCGGGAAAGGTCTGCGACGTTAAACGGTTGCGACGTTAAAGTAGTTGCCGCAAGACTTGAACCTCTAAAGGAAGTCGAATGTTATTGATACTTCGCCCACAAAGCATCACTCAGCTGGTAGCATTGGTCATCTGGACAAAAAAGCCAGAAATCCTTTGTCATGTCGGACATTGGTCCTTGTCATGAGATACAAGAAAAAAGACAATCCCTCCGCTCTGTATCCATTAAAATGTATGATTCATTATGATTCCAAAGAAATTTGCGAATTCAGGAGGTCAAAGGCAACCAGGAAACAACTAAACAACACCAAGTTAAGGCACCAAGAATGTATGTTCAATCAGCTTGCTTGCTGTACAAAACCAATGTCAAGATGACTGTGTGTGTGAATTGACTCGTACATCCTCCATCTTAGAATCTTTGTTGGCTACCTAGGGAGGCAATCCAAACTGGCAATGTGAATTTCCCGATTTGCTCAGCTATCCCCAATTTATATCCATTTACAATCCGTTCTATTTATAATCATTAGTATTGCCATGTTTGATTGCCGTTTTGATAGTGAACATCATTTATCAATGGAGATACATGTATTTCTTTAATGTATTTTGTTCATTGAGAGGGCCAGCCTGTTCTTATTGGTACAGTATACCCGTCACCAGTTCCTCTTGTCCACTTTGAACATTTCCCTTTCGGAGCCTCCTGTCTCGAATCAGTTGCCTGGTCGGCACGAGGCAGCCTTGGAAGAAATACGTTCTATCCCTGGATTGAACTGTGCTGTTTTTGATGTGTCACCTATAAAATCCTATAAATCTATAATAAAAGTGATCCATATTGTAGGTGGGAGTCGCAGTGAGTCAAGCAAGGAATAGGTAGCCCTTTCACTTTTGGGATCCAGCCATTTGGAGGCGGTGGCCTACCAAACATCCAGAAACTGGCGGTGCGAAACCTCTTCCAGAAGATTGTATATTGGAGGTCCCCAAATGTATAAACATGCTTCGTAGATGTTAGTAGTGCTATTTTCATCTATTTTTACGAAATGTCATCGATGTTTCTATCTGTAAAATTGCACCGTCATAGCCTACATTAGTCCTTGGATTAATCTGGATAATATATGTTAATATATTTTAACTATAATATTATTAACCTGAAATTTGGATAAATCTGGCCATATTGGGATAATTCCCATTACTAACATTTACTAACCATGTTTCCAGTGAGGTCGCAATAATTTACCCAGATTAAATGTTGAAGTCAGTACCTGGAAGTGGGGAAAGGCTGCACGCTTTTGTCTCGATGTCGCCAAAGCACGACTGGTTTCAGACCGTTTTCAGGTCCACCTATTTCTGTCACCGGGTGCAGGTTGAAATGTCACCAACTTGAACCAACTTGTTGCGAAGGAAAAAACACATCAGGGTCATTTACAGCCATGTACATACATTTAACATCAGCATGACAGGTACTGGTCTTTTAGGACAATTACCATGGACATTTTCACAAGAAGGACTGAGACAACTGTGCCGTGTCCTTCAAACCTGCTAACAGATGTGCAAGTTGTTAGCAAGCAAGTGAACAGCACAAACCAACCAATTGGGTGTGCCAAGATTTTTTTTGGCACACAGTATACCAATTGTTTTCTTTTTTTTCTGAGAACTATCCCATTCAATGCTGTTTCGATGGTGATGATAACAACAAAGTTGGAGAAAATCACCGATTGACTCACCGAATCCCGGTTGCAACCACAGTTTTGAACATTGCTCAATCAATGTGTTGAGAACCGTCCGCTGACCTTGCACCAGGCGACAGCCGACAGCCGATCTCGTGAGGCACTTGTGGCCGATTCCGCCGCCTGCTACGGATCTCACTCAGGCTTGACGCTGAGCTGACGAATCCTCGCGGAAGCTGTTGAAGCTGGAGCTTGGAGCACGGTTTAGGATTTCAGATATGATCAAATATGATCAGATATGATCATTTTTTTGTAGCTGTTGATTGGAACAGAAAGACCTTAACTATTTAACTGATTTCTATAGGCTATTGAAGATTCTCTTTGGTGGGTTGAACTATACCTCATCTTGTTGGTTGGAGGTTTCAATCATTGGTACTGGAGCAAATTTTAGAAACCATCTGAGCCATGAAAGATACCACTTTCCCATCCCATTAATACTAGTTGGTTCTTAGGTATCCCTACGAGATCCTACGAGTATGGATTGTCATAATTCCCTCATTTGTTGAAATGCAAACTTGCAATCCAATTAAGACACCGGGCTGATGAAACCAGTTTCAGTCAATGTTCGCATCTGGAGCTCAAAAAGATTCAAAAAGTATCTCAATTGCCGGTCAATGAGGTCCCAACTTTGAGCCAAACCCGGAAATAGTTCACAAAGCTGAATTGTCGTGGGCCGTATTGTGCCAAGGCGGTATAAGGCACGTTGTCGTTCGCCGAGGTTAAGTTTCCAACCCAGCAATGTGCCACAAGATATCATGGTGTTTATGCATGTTTATGCCCTGCTCAAATTGGACATGGAATCCCAGAAAATGGGTTTGGAACATCAGTTTCTGCTTAATCGCCATGTTTTGAAGTTCACAACGATACTTTGGAGTAAACCAACCCCAAATATTGGCAAACACAGTAGCTACCAACTGAAATGGTTTCATATTTTGCAAAAGACGACAACTGGGCCTATGGACAGTTGTCATTATGAAATCACTTGCTCGATTTTTCAAGAGCTCTGTTAAATGTATAATTACATATAATTACACAATATTAGCAATTTAGGCAACTATATATGTAATAAGCAGACTTGTACTACAAAATCTTGATACAGGATTCGCATGCAAACACAACTCAAACCCTTGGATTGTTTCTATTGGGTCTATGAACAGGGATTCTATGAATTGTAACAATTCCCCACAAAACCAAGTAGCTAATAGTGCACCCAGCAACCCATCAAGAAGCAGCTTTACTGGACCCATGTTGAACCCCCAGCCTAGGATTTAAATGCGCACTCTGTGGGCGACACAATAATAAACCATCCCCCAAATCACCATAAATAGGTTGTATACACCATTCCCAAATGGGTTGTTCATTATTGTTTTAATCACATTATACCCTCAAAATCGCTCAAAATATGAGATATTTCCCAATTCCATGGATCCAGTCGTCATTCGAAGTATGATCCCCCTGACCCTTCACGACATGCTGCTCATCTTGCAGGGCGTTGGTTTTTTCCACCTAGCGGCAACGACATAGCTGGACCAGTCGTACATAGCCGGGGACTGGGAACATATCACATGTCGACTGGATTTATGAATGTGATTGACTTTATTTTTAGCCAATTCACATCATCTGTAGGCCCATTCTGGTCCTACCATCAAAGAACAGATTCAGCGCTTACCGCTTTACTAGCCTCCGGTAATTTACATAGCTATGGAACATGAAACATTTAGTTCGATGATAAATATATATATATATATATCTATCAAAAAAACGTGATTTTCCTTGCAAACTATATTATAATTTAGTTATTGCCAGATCTTGAACTTCCCACCTTTAAACCTTTATAATCCTCAGGATGCTTGTCCTTACTTTTGGGACTTCAGAGGGATCCCGATCCCACGTGTATGACCAGTGATCCCATTCCCGCAATGTCCAGCCCGAATAACGAACCGCAAAATGAATGGTTTCAATACCAAAACAGGGTTTCTAGGACATGGGAATGAAATATCAAGGGGAAGAGATTAGCAAAACAATCTGGATGTAAATATGAATAGAGATGATGATTGGGCTATACTCTTTTGTACCATAATTCAAGTCCTCCGATACCTAATCAAGATCAATCAATATTCCCTTCTCTCAAGCCAAAAACCCTCATTACCTATTATTTACATGGTCAATTCTAGATATATAGAATATCCCAATTGGTTTTTAGCGAATTTTAGCGACTTAGTTCGTTTGTATCCCCATTGTGGCCAAATACTCAAGTATTTAACTACTTCACCAAGGTTTATCGGCACAATTCTTGACCCCGATGGACTGATGGTTGAAATTCTGGTTTCCATTGGTTAGCCCCGGGCCCCCGAATCATTCCTTTTGGATCAATTTTGTTCCTAAGCATGTTATTCAGGGTTGATCTCCCATACTTGTTGTTGCTGTGCATCCCCTTTACATGGTTATATACATACATTTAAATACCTGATTGTGACCTGGGATATGAACCATTTCTATCCGACATTTCACTCGGTCAAATCGTGCAAAAAAAAGGATCTATCCATTACAAATATATCATTAATGATAGTTGAATGTTTGGCCCTAACTTTATTCTGATGCTCTTAATGTTTGGGGGGGTGTTTATTAATACGATGGTGACATTAATGTCTCAATCTATTTAGGTGCTGTTTTTCAATGCCCTAATATGTTCCATGTGTGGATGCCGTGGGAATGCCGTGGGAATGCCGTGCCTGGTGCTGCAGCTGCGTGGCAAGATGCGCCACGTTCTTGGATAAACGGGTGATCTCGTCCTTGATCGTTGCCATGGCTGAAGGCGTATGCCGATTTAACCATGGAAATGTCACCAAAATTATGATAAAGATCATGTAAAATAGCATGATAATAGCATGAACATATATACATATATCATGTATATATATAGAGAGAGAGAAACAATAGGAACACGTGATTTTTGCTGACATCATCATGGCGATTTCATAGGCATTCATTGATTTAAGCATGAACATTCACTGATTTAAACAGCAAAAATGATGATATCATAGGGACATTGATGGATATAGTGGGAACATATAAGCACCAATACATGGTTGAGAACATCATCTACCCCTTTTATATTGGGATCTGTAGTAGTATGTTCCTGTATGTTCACTATCTGGGGGGTGATTAGATTAGAAATACTATCTCTAGAGATGATGATGATGCTGCTGCTGCTGATGATCATGGTCATAATGATTAAACGGGTTTCAAGATCGTACTGAAATCCAACAACACTATTTTGAAATAACTACTCTGGCTAGAATATGTCTATTGTTGACGGATCATAACTGGGTCCATGTTCAACCCCGCCCCTAGGATTTAAACGGATTTAAATCGTTACTTTCTATTTGTTTGAGATATTCCTTAAAAAACCATGGAATTTTGCCAACATTGATGAAGATAATGTTCATCATAATCCAAATTGACCGATTGATGTCAGTCTTCAATTGACATAATAGATGATTGAACTGATGGATCCACAATCGATATGGCTGTGGATCAAAATCTGGTTTGGTGCACATGAATTGTGGGGAAATGACGGCAAATGGATGTTCATCCCAAACAAAATGAACGTGTTATAGGTTTGAACCATCTCCAGTCACAAATGGATGAATATGATGTGGTCTTCTTGGTCCTAAATTTTGAACAATCCACCATCGATTTGGGTAAATTATGTTAAATTATACCATTCCTATAATTTGTTAGTTAAATCACCATGATATTCCCATTCTATCTCCATGGTGAAATCTGATGTCACCGGCCCAAGAGGCCACTGCCAGCGACATTTTCTGGTTCGTCTCCACGACCTGAGGTTTCCAATCCCGGATCAGGTTGATTTACCATCAAAACGCTTGGGATTTACCATCAAAATTGCATGGTTTTTAAAAATCCATGATGGGGTTGATTTACTAAAAAAAAAGATGAACAATGATGAAAAATGCATGGTTTTACATGGTTTTACCATGTTCTACCAACCAAACATGGGATTTTGCCCGCAAAACACCGAGGTTCTAGCACGAAAACTTGGGATTCATTGGATTAATGGGATAACCATATGGACATCTTCGGGTCCTTTAATGTGTGCGATACGAAACTTCATGGGGATATGGGCTCTGGCTGGGTCTGACTTACCACATGTCTGGGTCATTTCGCTATATATTATATATATATATACACTTATATAGTATAATTTTGCTGGCTGGCGCCATTATTATTATTGCTAATCAAATCAACATGTCTTCCAAACCAACTCGCTATTTGAATGAATCAAATCCCAATTTTTGCCTATGAAATCCGTTGTTTCCTTGCTTAAACCCCAGCTTGTGTTCGTCAAATCACAATCTTTGCTGGTTAGATCCCATCGATCCATTTTTGCTGGTTAAATCCCAATTTCTGTCCATTTTTGCTGGTTAAATCCACATTTCACTAGTTTTCAAGACCCTCCCCGGCCTCCCCTTGATTTTTTTCCTGAAACACGCGTGCTAGGCTCCCGCTCCAAGGCTTCGTTGCGCTGCTCGAGGGGCTCCACATCGTTCGCCTGTGGATCAACAATGCGAGTAAAACAATGCCATAAACCACCCATTTGGGAATGGTTTTTATACCACCTATAAACATGGTGATGACTGGGGATAGTTTATGATTGTTTTACCCACATTACTGTATGCTCTATATACACATATAATCACATATACTGTATATTAGAGCTGATTACTTGTTTATATAAAGTAATTAAACACTTGTAATCAATAGTTACTAGTATTTATAGTTGACGATAGTGTATATCCATATCAGTTGATGATTATTACTATCATTGTGATAGTTGATTGTTATGTTAATGAAATTAGACCATCATTGAATTATGTAGCTGATTGGTTATAGTTATAATCATACTCAATATTATACAAATCAATATCAATATAACTATAACATACTATAACTATATATCAATTTTGGTTATATATTATTAGTTGATTGGATATTTCAATAGTAGATTATGAGATTAACATGCGGAATCGTGATGTGGGTTGACGTACAACGTGGATTGACATACTATAACCAGGTTCAATATTAGATATTAGATTAACATGGTTTGATATAATCAATAGTTGGATCATTATTATATATATATATATATTAATATTACCCTCTGGTTGTTTAACATAGCCAAGGAAAATGGTCCATTTATGGCCATTTATAGATGGTTTACCTATTGAAAATGGTGACTTTCCATGGCTATGTTAAATAACCAGATGGTAAACATTAAAAAAAATGTACCCTAGGTACACTAACATAGATGTGGAAAATCCGTGGGGAAATCTTCGGACAATGATCTACACATGGTGGGTTTTCCACATCTGTATATTGGTTTAGAGGAGGGTAGATATTATTACATATCCAAAAACACATATACTCTAAAACATATCGTTTGTATGTACGTATGAGATTGCTGAGAGATTAGATTTTCTGCAACATAGATCTCATCAAACACATTGTTAACAGGTGCATGTATTATTATATATTATTACCATTATAAATTATTATGAATAATAATAGTGTTTGGATGTATTTGGCCCATCGCTTCCGGTGAGTTGAGGTAAAATGTCTTTTCCCCGCATCTCCAATGCATCACGGCATCAGGTTCTAAGTTTCTGATTTTGTTGAATCGCCAATATTGTTGGAACACTCTGTTGAATCACCATTGAAGTGCCATATTGTTGAAAGAATTGTTCTAAATGTGTTTCATCTCCATTGTCTAAAAGCCATGTGTAAATACAGTTGCTTAAACACAGTATCACTTTTTTCCCGGCCCCAATGATCCACGATGATCCACGATGATCCACACCTCCTGCTCCAGAACTTCCTTGCAAACACTGGGCGCAAGGGTTTCTTCAAGGGTTTCTTCAGAGATAGACATGGGGAATTTATATGTATATACATACATAATATATGTATACATATATATATGTAACTGTATACAAATGTGTGTATGTATATGATTTACCACTGATTTACAGCAATGTGTAGTTGCTTGGTGGGAAAAAAAACCGTCTGAAACATCAACTGATTTCATATAGTGAATGGGGATCATCTGAAGTTCGTAGTGTGGAAAATATGTCAAACCACCATGTTTTTCTTGCTATTGTTTGTTAATGGTGCAGCAATTCCCCTAAATATCCTAAATTTCACAACCTGAAAAATGCCCATGGTTAAATGGTACAGCAATTCCCCTAAATATCCTAAATTTCACATGAACCTGAAAAAATACCCATGGTTCTTCCATGGTTATATCCATTGACCCCGCCATGGGCCATGCACCGCGTCCTGTTGAAGAAAGGCGATATGTCTCTGCTCCATGCGCGTCAAGGGCCGTGTCCACGAGTCCTGGATGAAACCGCAGTGGTTTGCCACGGCAGCCATGGTCACCAAACGTATAGGCACTAGAAAGGCCATGGAAAACTGGAAAACCACTATTTTTATCTATTTTTGATAGGTAAATCATGATAAATCATTTCTTATGCAAATGTTAATTTGGGCCATTTTCCATAGCTACGTTATCATGTTAGATTAATCGGTGGACTCCGGAGTATCAATACGCAACAAATGGAGCAGCAATATAATGGATTCATTGAAAGCAAACAACTCACGTTGTGATCATATCTATTAAATATGGTTAATATCCAACTGTGATATATGGTCATATATTACTATTAGATATTTGATAGATCATATATGGTCATATGACCACTATCTATTCATATGATCATATGAACCACTATGAAATATGACTGTGGACTGTGGACGCCAGGATCAACTCACGGGGAATGTCCGTTGTATGCCTTTGTCTACTTGGCTGTCCTCGATACAAATCTGTACGGCACAAATGGGATACAGTGTCGAACACTAGTGTCAATTGTATGTTTCTATCACATACCAATTATTGGATGCATCCACAGTTGAGAACTGAGAACGTTTGACACAAGTGTTGTAACCGTCTTGACTTTGAACACACCTGGAAACATAGCACTTGATCGTCTCTAGTTGAACTTGGAGTTATAGCCTACAGAACTCAGGCAACCAAACTCATATTCGGTGGTTAGTTACTCGAACTTGCATGTGGCTAGATTTTGCATACAATGAAATATAATGATATTTATATATAAAAAACAAATAATAATAATAATACTACTACTAATAATAATATATAATAATAATAATAAATAATAATAATATTTATATATATATATATATCAATATCATGGAGGTGTATTTTGGCTAAACTAAATGCGTTGATCTTTACTAGACCTCGGCAACAAAAGCAATCAACACATTTTTTCCAGAATTCTGATGGAAATCGCATTCCTTGATGTATCTCCATTTTATATCAATGTTGTACGTATCCATTTCGAACATTTTTTAACTAAGCATACCCATCAAGCTACTACCTGGCAAGGTGTGGCACCCATCGGTATCACCCACCTCGTCAAGGGAAACTTGAACCGTCTCATAGCCGCTGCCCTGTCCGCAACGGTTTCGGATCCGGGAACGTTGGACAGAAGGGCCATGGAAAACCATGGCAATACCGGAAAACCCATGGGAACAAAACACAGAGATGTGGCAAACCCAATAATCAACGGACGATTTAGGGAAGGTCTAGTCACAGTCTGTACAACCCATTTATATCCATTTGTAGGAATACTGGGGATGGTATACGGTATATATATATATAATATATATATATTGTTGGTTCAATATAATACAGTGCCAGAAAACCATGGAAACTCTGGATCCACAGTCCGTCACATGATGTTCATGTTGTCGTAGTATTCTTCTCTGCCATCCCAATGTGACAAATAATAATGTCTTATCCATACATTCATTCCCCAACCAAAATAAACATATATTCTCCACACTCCACACCTGCAATGTTTGATCTTGGATGTATGTATATATATATATAATATTAATTGTGTATAGTATAGTGTGTATATATATATATAGTAATATACGTACTTGTATACTTGTATATACACATTCATATGTAAATATGATGTGGCCATTTCTTCAGATTCCACCGCTTCAATTCCCAAGGCGACTGCCCTGCCTTACCAGCGAAGGTGAAATGCAAAGGTTTGCACAGGACCACGTTGCGATAGACCAGGACCTAGGATATCTTATGGCGATATTGTGGGATCTATACATGTATAGTATACTGTATGTATACTGAATTATGAATGTATATATATATATATATAATTATATGTCACCAGCTTGATATGCTAGTTGTTCGTGTCTGAATGTGTCTGAAAATAAACATAAATAAACTATATATTAAATTTACAGCCGTTTTAATGGGAACATGATGCTGAAACATCAAATTGTAAAGGACCAGAGTATTCTTTTCAGTCATGTTCAGACAAAACCTTGGTTCCACAAAGCTGGGCCCTGATTGTCATGGGATTGCGTAGGATCAAACCACGAAAATCAGACGGGCCATGTGATAGTGATCTCACTACCATAATTCCTGAGTCTTCCAATGGAAATGATTGGCTCGTTGGTCAACAGGAACCATCATCCCATTTGCACGTATGGAACAGAACTGCCGTATTGTAAGTACGTACACTAAAATATTCAGTAACACTAGCCAGAAACATACCCATAATCTATTTGTGATTTATTGATTAATCCCAATCTTTCAGTGGCTAGAACTCCGGTTCATAAGTGTTCATGTACCCATTTTCGGTTGGTTACATTCCCTATTGTTGGTTTTACTGTATATCCCACGTTTGTCCCCTTCATTGCTGTCTAGGTGCCAGTGATCCGTGAAAAGCTCACTCCCACTTAATTACATCACGATATCATGGTTCTCCCCATGTCTTGCCTAGAAATTCTCCACATTTGGTGCTTAAATGATCCTGCAAAATGTCAATCTTTGCCCGTTAAATCCCCATTTCTGGCAGTGAAATGTCAGTTGTCTTTGCTGATTCAATCTCTGTATGTTCAGCTGTTCATCTCCACTGTTGGTTGGTGAACCCGATTTTACAAAATCTGGTTGCTTCCCAGCCTCCCAGCTGCTGAAAGTTTAACTTATAGATACTTATAGATACTTATAGTACGTTTGTATGCAATTGAATTACCACGAAATCCCCGAAAAAGCCAGGAGCATCTATGGGAATGGATGGGAAATGCTGGGAAATGCTGGGAACCAAGGTGAATGGTGGTGATTTGATCCATATGTTTCCCTGGTTGTTTTGAAGATGATACCCTCTGGTAATTTAACATAACTATGGAAAATCACCATTTTTCATTGGAAATTTCACTATAAATGGTGATTTTCCATAGTTATGTTAGTTTACCAGAGGGTACCAGTTCTTGGCTCTTCAGCGAGTCTGCTGGGTCTCTGCACGGCAGAGTTGCATGTCTTAGCCACCGCCGACACTTCGTCGGGGACCATGGTGACATCCTGTCGCTGTGCTGAAATGCGAATGGAGATGCCGTTTGAAGGGATTTCAAGAGCAAGAAATGGGAATTATGGATTAAAGATAGGGAAATCAGCAGCGTTGGCAGCAAGAAAATCAGATCTTAGCAGCAAACATGTGGGTTTTAGCATGTTTTAGCAACGTAAAGTAGGATTTAAAAGAGTTAAACCAACACAAACTGATACAAATTGGACTTTGAGCAGTAAAACCAGGGACTCACCAAAATTTGAGGCTGGGCCTGACCCACAGAACGTTGGTCAACTTGTTGTTCCACCTGTAAAAAAAACAACAAATGGTCAAATGGACACTTCGAGCAACGCAAATGGGTTTGCAGTGCAGAGCACACATCGGGACGTACCCTCTGGTAAACTAACATAACTATGGAAAATCACCATTTTTAATGGGAAAATCCACTATAAATGGCCATTTTCAATAGCTATGTTAGTTTACCAGAGGGTAACTTACAAAAATATGAGTTTCTTGTGATCCCTCATCTTGGATGACTCTGTTACCTTTTGGTCTGACCACATGGTTCTCCGAGACTTGGGCACCAACAGAAACCATGCAGCCAGGCGAAAGAAAAACATCATGGACGCCCCCACTAGGCCCCGACGTTGGCACCTTTTGCTGCTTAAGAATATCCCCAATTTCAGGATTTTCAGTTGAATAAATGATGCTAATTCACTGACCTGAAAAGTTCGGCCATTTGCGCCTCCCAGGCCAGAAGGGAGGAATCAGCTGCCTCGTGATGAAGCACGCGCAACAAATATTGAGAATGTGGACCAGTTAAGAAAATGGTGACTTAATGTAACGTATGTAGTGTGGGATTCGATCGTTTGCTGATTTTGGGAGGTGTAAGAGCATTGTCTCATCTAAAATGGGAACTGACTCCCGGATATATCATTCTTCCCACATGCTGTGTAGGGTCTGAAAACACCAAAAATACGTAGTGTAAACATGTGTAAACAAAGGTCTCTCCTGAAAAAAAAACATGTTGGTATGATCGCTACCCTGAACTTTGGGAATGGTTCTTCAGTGTTGCAAAATCTCATTTGTTGTCCCAACTTTTGCAGCGCATGTTTTCCGAGAGTCCCTATGATCTTAAGGGATTTTGACGCTAGAATCCCTGTATCCGCTGCAATCTCCGGAGCAACAAACACATTTGAAAATATGAAGCCATGGAACATATACCAATCATAGAATCATAGACTATCCCATCTCGTGAAAAAATCTTCTGATATTCAAAGTGTCTGGGATATAGCAATCCCCAAAATAGATCCTTAAAAAATGGACACCTGGAAATAATGGGGAAAATCAATCTGATTTATCCTGGTTGCACACTTTTCCATCTGTTTTTTCTTCTTCCGATGGATTTTCCATGACTTTCCACATGATTTATCAATGATTTTCAACTTTACCCATGGGTTTCTATATAGCAATCCCTCTGAAAAACAACCTGGATGTCGCCGCCCTTCACATCGATGGTGATTTCCACCTACGTGACGTCGCGTCTAAACCCCAGCGGGTTCCAAGAGAAAGACGGGTGATAAACCAAATCAGAAAGCATACCAGACCAATTGAATCCATTTACAATGCTTAGTATTTATATTATCATATAGTAGAATCTATACCGACTCAGTAGGATACATGACCATGATGTTTGATACCACATTGAGTTGTGGACTTTGTGAGAACACACTCATATGTATCTATGGAATCACCAGCACGGGATTGATGGATGGTTTGTCAAACTGTCGAAACTTACTTGATCTTACTCAAGAGGCCCAGTCTGATCCCGTATTATCCACATGGATAAATCATGATACTGTAAATCTATCCATGTGACTGTGTCGAATACCAAGATCGCCACATCATTGCCCATCAACATGGAGCGATTCTGTCCTCAATTCTTGGCAGCATCTGTTTGTTTCGTGAACATCCCCAGTAGTTGTGCCGGTTCCAGTGTCTTATGATTTTGAGGACGAAGCAAAAAATCGGCAGAGGAACCAACCGGCAAAACTATTCCCATTTTTGGGGAATCTTCTCACATGGCTCAAACCATTCCCAAGAGGTCAATCATGCACATTGGGTTTTGTTTACATACCATCTTTGCTTGCCACAGTGGAAATTACGAGTTTTGTTGGATCAATCCTCAGTTGTTGGTTAAATCCGCATTTTAGATACACATTGTCACATGTTCAAA
The DNA here is from genome assembly GCA_947184155.2 of Cladocopium goreaui. Taxonomy (NCBI): domain Eukaryota; class Dinophyceae; order Suessiales; family Symbiodiniaceae; genus Cladocopium; species Cladocopium goreaui. Next base: position 196,491 of record CAMXCT020006750.1, on the reverse strand, counting down.
TCATTAAATATCACGAAGTGCTAGTGGATTCCCCAATTTTGTGAAATCTCACAGTGTTGTTGGATAAATCCGCAGTACCAGTGTTGTTGCTTCAATCCCCAATGTAGATACGCAAATGGGTATGGATCAATACCTATATTAATACCATTTTAATGGGATGAACATCCATAAATCCCAGCTATTTTGGGGTTCACTAGGTACCAGGGTTTTGACCCATCCCCAAATCACTAAATCCTACTGTTGGGAACTGCCTGCGCAACTCTCTGCCTGCCCCGAACAACGGTCGCCCAACACCTCGTGGGGACCCAGCGGCACCACCGACGTCAGGGTGCAGTAATGCAGCTGGTCCTGGGGCAAGCGTAAACAGGGACCTGGTTTCTTTGCTAAGTTGGCTTAGAAGATGTTCTAAGTATATAATAAGTGTATAAGTATATTGCGATGTGTAATATTATGTGTATAATATAATACTTCTATGTACAAGTTAAGTACAGTTTATGTTCGATAGATCTATAGGAATATAGATGGGCCCATGGCTGGGGGGCGGTCTATACACCAACTAATTTGGTGGCAACACCTTATTTTGCACCTTCGGACTTGTTATAACAGAAATGTGACTATTTCAATCTATTTTATAAGTTAAACAAAACTTAACTAAACACAGACCTGGATCAGATTGTCAGAAAACTAGAAAACTATGACTGTTGGATCTAAGGGAAGGGAGGTTCAAGATATAGCCTACAACCAAGCAAGTGGCCAACAGCGGATCTGCTGCTGATCTGCCCCTAGGTTTGCCCCTGGGGAATTCACTCTGTCAATTTGACAGTGAATCTCTGGCGCCAATTGCTACCCTCAATCTTCCTTTAATGTATATATATATATATCAGATCTGCTTGCCTATTTTTTCGGTTGGTGCTCTCAACCCATCCCCCCAAAAAAATGTCAATTGGGATTGGGATTGGGATTGGGATTGGGCTCATCATCATCATCATCATCATCATCATCACCATCACCATCACCATCACCATCACCATCATCATCATCATCATCATCATCAATCATCATCATTATCATAATTTTCATTATCATCATCATTACCATCATCATTATCATCATCACCGTCATCATCATCATCATCATCATCATCATCATCATCATCATCATCATCATCACCATCACCATCACATTTTGTGGGGATGAACAATATCCCAAACCAAATACCAGTACAAATGGTTCTATGGTTGTTTGCATCCATATTTATTTGTGACTAAATACAATGTTTGTTGGTAGAGTCACCATGTTTGTTGCCCAGAGTGTAAAATCCTCGTTCTTGCTGACTATCATCATATCCAATTTTCTTGCTAGATATCCCCATTCTTGCTGGTTGATGGGTTTCTTCAGTGGATGAAATCCTCAGGTTTACTGCCAAATGTCTGCTGAATTGCTCTATTTTGATATATTTCATGGGTGGATGACCTCTTCTCAATCTGGATATGTATGTATAGTACATGTGTATATATAAATATGTATATATATATATATATACACATTCATAAATAATCCAACAAACTTGACCATGGCACACATATGATTATGAGGAAAACTCACCATCTGTCGCACACCTTGCGGCTCAAAGGCTTCGCCGCACCACAGAGATGTCTGATGGACCTGAGGGCAAAAAACCCAGGAAACACGTGGCAAGAAAATGGGGAACCACTAAGGAATTGTAGCGAATTGGCCAAAAACTGAATGCAACAATTTGGGGCTGAAAATGATAAACACGTCGGAGTTCAGAGTTCACCAGCGAAAGCTCATGAAAATCGCGGCATTCTGCGTCTGAAAATTGGGTACCAAAAAAAAACAAACTTCATATTCCAAAATCATGAGTTCCATCATGTGAATTGCCAATCTTGCCATTTTGGGCGGTATACCCCATCTTCAGACAAACTCAGCTACAATGTGGGGCCACCCAGTTATAAGTTGGGTTATAAGCCCCATTAACTATATAGTTACTATAGTTATCTGTAGTTACAAGTATCATAAACCACAATGGAGTTCTTGGATGTTATAGGTTGTAAACCAACTTAGTTGTCGAATTACGGGGCCCACACTGTATCCTCTTTGCTCTAACTGCTTTCCTCTCCGTGCTGTGCGGAAGACACGAGGATGTCCAAGGGCGGAGGCAGGATATGCGCCTCCCACAATGAACGACCGGGAAAGCCGTCAATTTGGATCAGGAGATACCCAAACAACTTTGATTTAATTTTACCACTAATTTAGCACTAATTGGTGTGATTAAATAGTGGTAATCGCCAATCATTAGAAAAATGATTCACCATTAATAATGTACATCCCATTAATGGTGAGTAGTGGTGAATCATGGCTAATTGTGATGTATTGGCGATTCATGATGATTACTGGCGGGATATACCCTCTGGTAATTTCACATAGCAATTGAAACTGACCATTCAGTTCGTTGTTTTGCCTATTGGACATGGTGATTTTCCATAACTATGTTAGTGTACCAGGGGATACCCATCTATTTTGCAAGGTTTTTGATGAAGGGAAAACCACATTTGTAATAGTGAAATGGACAGAACTGGAAGGTTCTATTGCCAGGGTTCGGGATTCGCTCAAGAAATACTGCTGCATCCCACTTCATTCTGGTCCCAGTCAACCAATATTCACTCTTGTCTGGTACTTTATACCTTTCACCGGTTGCATCCCCATATTTGTCTCCGAATACCATTCCTGGTGATTTTGAAGGTCTCAGAGACAAACGCCCAAATGTTTGGCTAAAATGCATTTTTTTGCTGGCAAAGCCACCTCTTGATCTTCTATCTTCATAATCTTCCAACAAGCCAACACCACATCACAAATAGTTCGGAATTGTGGGTCAAAATTCAGGTACAGTATACACCACCAACAAAAAAACATCATTTTCTGGGTATCATTTACATCCCCTCTTCCGCCCTGTCCCACTAGCTCTGGGGAGTTCCCAGCGGATCGATTGCCGGTATTGCACCCTGTTTCTCCGATTTTTTTGGTTGATATCCCTATGCTTGTGGTTGATGTTCACCACAGTGTAGGCATAATCCCTATTGAAGAAACGAAAAAACTGTGGTATAATCCTATCTTCAAATATTTTTCTTCAATATGGCGATGACATCGGATCTTTTGCTGGTAGAATCCCATTTAAATCCACTTGTTTGATGGTAATTCCACATTCGCAAGCAGGTTCAGTCCACATGAATTGGTTGGTAAAGCCATCAAGAGAATCAATAAAACCATCCTAAATCCATCCTGGATCCATCTAAAACCAGATCTGAAATCGTAAAGGTTAAACATCTAATATCCCCAAAATCCCCTTTTTTTTCGGTGTTCACCCCACCAACGCCATGACCTCAGGCGATGCGAACTCCAGGACGGCATCGACGCGGTTGAAGGCCCACTCGCGCTTGGAGGAGTCCTTGTTGGCCACCTGCGCCAGGAATAGGGAGGATGTAGAATATGTATATTAATGTATACTAATGTTTATCTAATGATGCAAGAGTTGTTTTTTTCTAGAGATAATATATACATTTAATATGTAGACACATAATCATGGACCATGTATGTATATTTATATGTATACACATATATATATATATACATATGTATATATATATATATATAATGAACCAAAATGGACATATATCACCAGGTTTCTCGCTTCATGATCCAAGGACTTATCTACACAATCGATACATCACTCTCTACGCCCCTGTCTGGAGATCAAGGACCCAGTAGTGGGAAGATATCGCAATACCCAAAATCCATTGGTGAATTCCCATTGGTTAAATAATGGGTTCACCTCCACCAGTGGGATAATAATGGATGATTATTATGTTCAGTTCATTGATATCCCATGTACATATAATATCCTCCTATACATCTCATGTTCATTCAGTTTTCCCTTTAAACTTGCCACTTGAGGGGCCAATCCCCCATGTTCAGATGCACCATGATATCCATGATGCACCCGCCACGGGTGGACATTTTAAGGCTCCCCACATAAGTGTCGTTCCTTAGCGCCAGGTGCCGCGAAATCTCAAGGTGATTGACCATAGAAATACCCTTTGGTAATCGGTAATCAAACATGGCGCTGGAAAATTCCCGTTAATAACTTCGTTCCATGATTTTACCATTTATAGTGATATCTGTTCTATCTTCCCATATTTTCCTGTGATTCTTCCATTACAACCTCCATTGAGTTCGGGGATTTCCCAGCCATGGTATGACCTTGGACCTGATCCTATCCCCCATTCATCATGCCGTATGGAAACCAAAATAGGGAGAATCCACACACTGTACAGATGTTGTTCTGGATGAAACTCCCATATGGGGATATGGTGATGGTTGCGAAAACCAGACGCATGAAGGGATGAAGATCCAAACTGCCAGTTCGATGTGAACACTGATGGCCTTCCATGATCATATAAATATACCCAATAGCCTCCAGAACATTCCAAACGTGGATTTTGGTAGGATTTTGTAGTTGTGCCAAATATGAGAGGTATCATCCCCCAAAAAATAATCATCTTTCCTACGCAAAGTGCCATAAACTGTGAGTATGCCTCAGTTTCAGACACACCCATATCTAGACATTGGCTGGTTAGATATCATCGATTCCTATATTCCATGATATATATATATATATATATATATAATTTATTAATTATATAATTATATATATATATATTATATATATAATATATAATATATAATCTATGTGAGATAAAATATGATATACTAAATACCTTTCTAATTTATTTATAATTTCATATTATATATATATATATATATCACACCTATCTACATATCTACTATAGATGTAATATCCATCAGATATATACATCTCTATATATAATATAATATACCGAGAGCGTGCAGAAGGGCACGAATTTGATTTTGGCAAAGGCGGCCACTTGCGGCCACTTGCGGCCACTTGCGGCCACTTGCGGCCACTTGCGGCCACTTGCTCTGGCGGCCACTTGCGGCCACTCGATTGGCTGCAAGTGGCTGCAAGTGGTTGCCGATGAAAAGAGAATGCGGGCGGCCACTGGCGGCCACTCGAGTGGCTGCAAGTGGCTGCAAGTGGCTGCCGATGAAAAACCAAATGCTGGTGGCCACTGGCGGCCACTTGCGGCCACTCGATTGGCGCTGGCGGACACTGGCGGCCACTGGCGGCCACTGGCTGCAAGTGGCTGCAAGTGGCTGCCGATGAGAAGAAAATTCTGGTGGCCACTGGCGGCCACTCGATTGGCCGCAAGGGGGTGCAAGTGGCTGCCGATGAGAAGAGAAGGATGGCGGCCACTGGCGACCACTGGAGTGGCTGCAAGTGGTTGCAAGTGGCTGCCAGGCGTGGGTGAAACTATATGTTTCACCATTCATCCTCTCTTGGGGGGAGAATATTGGGAATTTTCCGTTGCCTGCGCGCTGCGCACGGAAAATTTATAACATTCTCCGTGGGCGGAGTCTTGGCAATGTGAAGTACTGTACTGTCCTCATTTCTATGTTGAGGGAGTTTCTTTTGAGTGAAGGACGGCCAATATGAAACGTTCTATAGGTCATGTGGCTTCTCGAAGGTGTGTATCTTCGAATATGGAATGACGCTAACCCGAAAAAAACTTGGATAATGGAATGACGTCAATTTAGAACTCTGGAGTCAGGACTAGCGGTCATCTATCCTTTGCCACAACCAATCATCATCCATCATTAACATTCAGCCGCCATTGATGAGCTTCACACCTGAAGCGCCCTCCAGCATTGCAAGGCAGGCATATCCAAAGATTCAACCAAGGTAATATGTTTTATGAATGAACCAGTACGGGTGATACATCGGAATTAAAAATACTTCACAGAGGAATGGCAATGATGATGATGATGGTGATGATAATGATGTTGATGGTGATGATGATGATAATGATGATGATGTTTCGACTGAAACTGTCGCTGGTGTCAGTATTGCTGTTGGAAGCTGGCTGACCATGCTGCAGGAAGCAGCATGTCTTCTGCGACAGGTTCTTTTTACTCGCCGCTAGAGACGCATGCAACGCAACGCTGCAGGATCTTGCCAAGGTCACGTTTCCGCTCCGACAGCGAGAGCAGCATGATTATGCAGTCATCAGAGGAAGGGTTCCACTGACAGCTAAACGTAGTGATTTATTGGTATTAAACCATCCTGCAGAGGTCTCACCAGTTGCTGTCGTTTTGGGCCCATGTCTTGTAACTTTTGCTCAATGACTCGAAATGGAGCATGAAAACATTACCCCTGTGGATATTTAACAAGGTTATTTTTCCGACTCCCAGGATTACGAAAGTTGAGTCTTGGATCAATAATGTATGACAGAGATTCGCATCTAATTTCATTATAGAGGTGAACGTGCTAGACCACATGATGAAGAATCATCAATCCTTCGTGTCACCTTAAACGGGCATTGGTATTGATGTTATCAAGAAGCATATTTGGCATTTTGATTTAATGTTTTTCTCGTAAATGGAAATTCCAGTCCGCCACCAGCCTCTAAGCCTCTAAGCCTGTAATGTCTGGAGGCAGCCTGTAAGCCTGTAAGCCTCTAAGCGTCTAACACGCGATTGTTGGACGAAAGCTCTAAAGCCTCTAAGCCTCTAAGCCTCTAAGCCCGTCAGCCTCCATCACGCTTCTCACGCTTCTCACGCCTCTAAGCCTCTAAACCCCTCTAAACGCCTCTAAACGCCTCTAAGCCTCTGAACGCCTCTAAGCCTCTAAATGCCTCTAAACGCCTCTAAGCCTCTAAGCCTCTAAACGCATCTAAGCCTCTAAACGCCTCTAAGCCTCTACACGCCTCAAAGCCTCTAAACGCCTCTAAGCCTCTAAACACCTCTAAGCGCCTCTAAGGCTCTAAAGGCCTAAGCCTTTAAACGCCTCTAAGCCTCTAAACGCCTCTAAGCCTCTAAACGCTTCTAAGCCTCTAAACGCCTCTAAGCCTCTAAACGCCTCTAAACGCCTCTAAGCTTCTAAACGCCTCTAAGCCTCTAAACGCCTCTAAGCCTCTAAACGCTTCTAAGCCTCGAAACGCCTCTAAGCCTCTAAACGCCTCTAAGCCTCTTAACGCCTCTAAGCCTCTAACGTCGAAACGCCTCTACGCCTCTAAACGCCTCTAAGCCTCTAAACGCCTGTTCATGTGGCGATGTATAACATGCTGATGCTACGCGAGAGGATGGGGTGGGGTGGGGCGGGGCGGCGTTAACGTTCATGTGACGGTGCACCACATGTTGACGCTACCCGAGAGGATGGGGTGGGGTAGGGTGGGGCAGTGTTAACGTTCATGTGACGATGCACCACATGTTGACGCTACCCGAGAGGATGGGGTGGGGAAGGGTGGGGCAGTGTTAACATTCATGTGACGATGCACAACATGTTGATGCTACGCGAGAGGATGGGGTGGGGTGGGGCAGAATTAACGTTCATGCGACGATGCAAAACATGTTGCTGCTACGCAAGAGGATGGGGTGGGGTGGGGTAGGGCAATGTTAACGTTCATGGGAAGATCTCAGTCAGGGAGGCCTTCACAAAGCTGAATTTTTTGAGCGCACTGACTGTGTGGTTTTGGTACCCTCACCAGCGTAGCAACATTAGGCAGTATGGTTTGCGTTGGCTTCTGGCATTTTTCAATAGTCTTCGACGTCAAATGAAGCCAGGCTGACATGAAGTCTGCACCCAATCTTGTTGCTGCTTCTTAATGGGTTTGCGGAAAACATTGCAGCAGCATACATGAGGAATCCGCGGGCGTGAGCATATATTCCATAAGTGTTTGCATCTTGTCATCAAACAAACTGATAAGTCAAAACAAACCAGTTGCTCGCTGAATGCGAAGTCTCTTCAGGAGACACGAACGAATTACACGCCACTTTTCACGGCGCAGTCGCTAGCTATTCATCCCAGTCTGGCTCGAGGTCGGGCTCTGAAGCCAAGTGCTGCTCATCGTCGGATGCTTCTGCCAGCGGGTTGAATATGTAGTCTTTGGCCATCCTTGGCAGGAGTGCACGCATGTGTGCTCAAATGTTTTATGGATGTTTTTGGCTTTTTTGCTCACAATTGGAATTTCTTGAATTCCCTCGCTGACAAATTGCTTTCCATGTGTCAAATTGAAAAGACCTCCTTACATATCTCCACATCTGGGGCTGAAAGTGGAAAAAGGTGACGCTGTACAGGAATGAAGGAGTGAAGGAGAGTGATTGACTTGAATGAGAGCGACTGATAGTCAGCAAGTCACAGTCAGTGAGAGCCTATATGAGCTGAATGAGAAACCACTGACAGACATTGGGTGAGTGAGTGAGAGGCAATATATGAGAGGCTTCGAATTGATGAAGAGAGCGATGGAATGAATAAGAGGGAGAGAGCAAAGGAGGGAGAGGCGACAGAGGAGCAGCAGGAGCAGCATCGCGATCAGGAGCAGGAAGTGAGATCTGGAGCTCGAAACCAAAACTCTCACGCTAGAGATCTTGCGTGCAAGCAGCAGCGGCTCCAAGCGCGTGAGCTCCAGCACTCGTTGTATCACCAGGGTGGCTTGACCGGCGTCATAGCTGACACCGGCACTTTGGGGCTGCCAGATGGCATGCCTAATGTATATACAGGACGTGTGCATGGCACCGGCAACATATACCAGGTGGGGTCAGCCAACGAGGTCAAAGAGTGGCACCGGCAACATAGTGTTGCTGGTGTCAAGCTTGGGCTGCCAATGGGAAAATTGGCTAAGAATAATTAACCTATGTCGGAAAATTGGCTATAAAGCATGCGCCTATATAAGCCTATATATACCACGCAGCTGCCTGGACAACCGGGTGGGTGGGAATCACTCGGAGTAATGGCTTGGGATTATATTATGTTAAACACTGACACCCTTTTTTTTTTATCACTGTATCTATATATGTATGTATATATATATATAGATATAAAGGCAAAGGTTGTATCTTGATGTTGGGTCATGTTGGGTCATTAAACTATGATATAAGCTTGCGCATCAAATGTGGATCCATTAAAAACAATTTTCCAACAATACAGGTATGGTGATTCAGTGATGTATGAACTATTTGCCATCTAATATATTCCAAGTACCCCAAACAAGATTGGTGTTTTACCCCAAATTCTTCATAATGTTTTGACCGGTTTTTGACTTATATAAATTATATACATTGTTATGTTGTTTGTTTTCATGCTATATATTCCAAGTGCCCAAACAAGAATGGTGTTTTACCTCATACTCTTCATAATATTTTGACCGTTTTTTCGACTTATGTAAATTATATACATGGTGATGCATGAACTATGTTAATTGCATTTCATTTACCATCTAATATATTCCAAGTACCCAAACAAGAATGGTGTTTTACCTCATATTCTTCACAATATTTTGAACATTTTCTGACCTATCTAAACTATACACCTGTAAACTATAGTGGTAAACCAAGACCCCTGCACAACCTGGTTGGCCAGCCGGCCATAGCGGCTGTCCCCTTTTTTCGTTTGGCGGTGTTGATCTCGAATGCCTTGCCCTATTTTGAGCTCCTGGGTGCTGTGTGGCTCGATCACGGGGGGTCAACTATAGGTGGGTGCCATGGATATAAATGGTTCTGCCCTACATTTGAAGGGGCTCTTCATAGCAGATGCCCTTTACAGGCACTGTGTTCTTCCTGATGGTGGGAAAAGATTGAAAAAGTCTGGGGCAATTAGCCCTGCAACTTCCCTCAAACATGTAGCAGCCCGAAAGGCTTTCGCATGGGCAGGTCACGTGGGAGAAGGGAAAAAAAATTTCACTCTAGCTGCTTGCCGAAGAGGTGTCCAACTGTTGTTTGATAAGCCTGATATGGTGATTCCTTTAGTTGGCCTTCCTCACCATTTGTGGGTTGAATCTCAAGCGAAAACTGTTATGCGATTGGCTCAGCGGGCCCGGAAAAATTGCCAAGCTAGCCTACGCTTTTTGGGCTACCAACAGTCGAAGTACATGGATTGGGAGGAAACCCAACCAGTGGAGGCGGGGCCTGGGGCCTGGTGGTCTTGAAAAAACTAGTGCAATCTATGTTACATACAAATACATATATGAACATACAACCATATCGACAGAAGATTTGTATATATGTGTATATATATAAATACAAATCAATATCAATATCTATATATTGATATATATATATATATCAGTTATTTACAATGTATTGGTTTTCCCCCGTTTTCTGTACATTACATGTCGATGTTCGTCCCGCATAAACTTCCCTTTAAAATCATGCGCGGCCCTGCAGGATCGCCCCTACGAATCTGATGGTGGCAGCATGGAGTGGGAGAGGCCAGGCTGGCCAAATTGTTGGGGCCATATTTTTTGTTACCATATTTTTTAAGCCTAAATGGAACATCTAAACTATATTTCCCACATTGAACCTCTTAACCGGTCACTACATTTATACATCCTGTTTATATCATCTCGATCCACATATTCTTTAGACCCTGGACTGAACATCAATTCCCATAGATCCCAACAATGAAAATTTGATCTAATCCCCATAACCAACATCGTTACCCAAGATCATGCTCACCATATCCCAATTTTCTGTCCTCTCACATCTGTTGCTGCGCCAGGTCTGCAGTGGAAGAATCCTGGGATCGAGATGGCTCGGTGTGTCTGGGCCAGTGCGAGGTGACCCTGGATCTGTGTTGATTTAAGGGATGTTGGCCCTGCATGTATCATTTATGGGTGGGTCCGAAGTACCAGCGCCAGAAAACGGTGATATATGAATTTTGAACGTTGTTGTATTCAATTTATTCAAACATTCCAATATTGCCCTGCATTGGGATTGCTGTGGATTTTGGATTCGCTTTCAAAATTTGAAGAGTAGACAATTCCAGTGCATTCCCATGCATTGCAGTTTCCAGAACATTTTCTAGGTGCAGCCTGCTGCAAAAGTTTTAAAAGAGCTGTGGGGTAAAAGAATAGCACTCGCCTAGTCTTAAATCCTGACACCATATGCTAGCTTTTTTGTGTATATATACTACAGTCTGTTGCAGTGAGCTTGGGATCCCACACCTTACAATCTCAGGAAAAACAGTGGCGATTGGGCTGAACACGCAGTGTGGGATGAGGAGAATATGTGGGTTCATTGGGGTCCTGCAGGTGTTTCTAAAAAAATCTTTTTACACGAATTAACCAATGGGAATCCTATTTCGTAATTGCATACCTATATATACTAATTCCCTGCCTTACCCTGCGTTGACTGTTGGCCCATGTTTGTTTTAAGACAATCAAGTTGGTAAAACAAATTGTTGGGAGATGATCGTTAAGGAACAACTTTTCAATCATAAATAAGTAATTAATGACAAATAATGCTCAAATCTCACGGTTGTCAAGAATGACATTTCCTTTTGATATTTCCCCGAACTGGACTCACATCTCCTGTGCCAGGCGGCCAATGCAGCGGTTGGCCACGATGCTAGTCCTGGAGAGCTCGCGAAGATGGATTCAGCAGAGTCTTGTGTGCGTTAAATGGGCAGGTGTTGCAGGGAAGCCTACATGAACAAATTCCTGAAACCTTTTAGAGCTGGTTTCATAGTATTTTTCTGTGTTGTTATTTCCTTTTTGTTTTGTCAAACAATCTAAACATGTAAGGACTGGGACATGGCTTCAACGGCTACTCCTGGTTCATCCAAGAACCCCATGTACATCAGCCCTGCTCCCACGGAGCTTGATCGACCCCCTGTCTTGGACTACTGGTCCATTCCTAGTGGTGATTCCATGGGAATTGTAGGGGATTCCGACGAGGATTCTTTTGATCTCATGGCTGAGATTACAAGGGCCAAGGAGCACCCAGGATTTGGTGAATTCCTTCAGTGGTTAGTTGCCCGGTATGATCTTGAAGATGATCTCCCTGATGAACACACATGGGGTGCAGCTGATGGCGACCCGTTAGAGGATTTCAAGGACTTTGCCAGGTGGCTCGTTGAGACCAACCAAGGTTGCTGGGACACTTCTTGTGATGACAACCCGCAGCCACTTGCAGACCTTGACAAGGTATGGCCTGACAACCAGTTAGGCGACTCTCAGCTTTACCCTCCCGAGGATGCCCCGTACCCTCCCGACAACTCTGAGGTGACTGAGGTGGTGGTTGGGTATATCCCATACACCAAGACCTGGCCTGACCACATGGCCCATGTGATGGAGGGTTGGGAGTGGTCACAGTGCTTTGTGCGTGCTGGTGGTTTCATCATAGATTTTGTCGGGCCCAGTGAGCTCAAGCATGTACCAGCCAGGTGCCAATTCCCCCTTACCATTTGTACTTGTCTCCCCGTCGAAGATGGGTTGGAGGAAGGAGAATGTGAGGAAGAGGAAGGTACCTATGAGGACTACACCGAATTCCCCGAGCAGGATCCCAAGCCCACAGAGACCAATGCAGAGGGCCATGATGATGGCATGTGGGATGGCGATGATCAGGATGGTGGTAAGTGGGGTACAGAGTTGGGGTGGGATTTTCGAGACGATGATTCCTCAAACCACAAACTTTGCACTTACCCTGGCCCTGAAAGCGATGATTGCCACCATGTCGAGACAGAACTGGAGCAAGTTATGGATGCCCTGGTTGCCAGTCCCTTGAATGAGATCATGTGTGAACACTGTCATTGTCAATGAAACATGTTGTACATCAATAAGTATTGATAAACATCATGTTTCATGTCCAATTTTGATGGATATTTCTTATCTCCCAAAAAGTAATCACATATTCACACTGGGTGAGGTGATGTGGAAGAGCTCGAGGCCAAACGCTGGTCTGACCCGGGAAATGCCTGCCCTGATTCTGGTTCGTGGAGTTGGGATGACGACTGGTCAAGTTCCTTGAATTTGACAATAGCAAGCAAACAAAATCAAATCAAGATCTTTTATTTAGCAAATTACCAAGTATGGGTAGGGTGATGACATGTTACTAAGGTAACCTCGATTGGGGTCAGCCTGGAGTGCCATTCAATGAGGAAGAGGACAACCTGGAGACCCATTCTGGATACGATGGCCAAGAAGGTTCTTTGATTTTTTGGGGTTACAAAGTAATGTGCATCCTCATGTGGGCTATTCACCACTAGCTCCCTGGAACTGAGGCTATCCCAATTGGATGGAAGAAGCCAATGACAATTGGCGAAAGCCAGACGCCAACTGTGATTGGGATGAAGGTCCCTCAGCCCGAAACAACACAAAGTAACACATATAGACGTAGATTATACAAGTGTAAATTTTTCAGACCATCCCCAAGCAAATTCTCCCAGTTCGCATGTCAGTCCTTTCTGTTCTCTCCGTTGGCGCCCAGGCGATTGGAGCAAGCCGGAGGTGCCCTTCGAAGAGGACAACTGCTACCCAAACACCGATGGATTCTGGAAAGGTCCCTCAGCATATGAAAAATACCAAACAGTAATGTTGAGACCATATTCTAAATCACATGTGTCCTCACTGATCACAGAATTAGGTAAGGTTAATATAGGTTAATGGAAACTGGATACCATGTTCAACATATGTTTGTCCCATTGATCTGGTAAATTATTCCAATGGGGACTCAGGTGATGTCGATGGAGATCAGCCCGATGTGCCAATGGCGGGGGAACTGTGCTACTACCCGTACGCTTATTCTGAACAGTGGTCAAGCCCCTTGAATGTAACCTTTCGGGATCCTGCAATTTGGGGTATTAAGGTTCAGTTCCATGCTGACTATCTTGAATTTGAGGCGATTTCGAATATTGGGGCCCGTCTGATGTGCCGGTCGAAAAGGAGGAGGCTGAGTTTGGATATTGGGAAGGATCCTTTGCAAGCAAAACGACCTACCCTCAGGTAATTTAACATTGCAAAACTCAACATCTTAATCGGTAAAGCATTTTAAAAGGAACCTTTTCAGAACCTCATGTTAAATTACTGGAGGGTACGGTGCTTCAAATTCCAACCCCATTCTTGTGTTCATATGAGGCATGGGAAATAAGATCAACACCAAATCATTATAGGGTCCACGGATTAAACTTTGTCTTCTGGCAGCCCTTGAACTCAGGTGATGATTGGCCCCACGAGCACTACGCAGACACCAATCCGGGATATGATGGGTTCAGTCACTTGAACCTAAGATCTTTCAAAACTTTGTTCCTATTGCTGGGTATATGGATAATACCTTTTTGATACTCAGGTATAGTTAGCCAACCACAGACAGCGTCACAGGTCCCTTGAATTGAGAATGTCTATTCAAAGTTTCAAAAGGTTTATTCCACACTCTGACCCATAATCCTATTTGCCTGCAGTCAGGCGACTCTCAGTGGAATTGGCCCGATGAGTATGGAACTGGCCAACAACCCAAAGTTGCTGAAAGCCCCTTGAATGCAATGTTCTCATACTTTGGTTTTAGATGAACGATCAAGAATCAAGAGCAGGTTACAACTTTCAAGATTTAGAACACCTTGAGATATGTCCCTTGCCTCTTTTATAAGGTGACATATCCCATGAGGATCCGAAGGACTGCTGTTCTTCGACTAAACGCCGAACATACCAAAAACATATCAGTTTTATCCCATGCACCAGACATTCGTTTTTTTTTGCAATGCAAACAAATGAGACTATATGAATACACAAACGTTTGGTACTCACCCAGATTTTATCATCCCCTCTTTGCCGCAGGAGAAGGATGACAAGAATGCCTCCAACCAGAAGCAGGGGTCTTACATGTGGAAAAGGTTCTGGAAAATTAAGGGGGTTCCTGTCCCTGCCCTATATATGCTTGCTCAGGGCCCTCACGAAGTTAAAAGCCAAGAAGGACAGAGCACATCTTGTGTTGGGACCAGCCATGCTTGCCCAATATCTCATTGTTAAAATGTACTGTATATAGAATACATGTGTCGATGGTTGGGATGACCAGGATTCTTCGAAAGAACGGACTACTGATCGCCCAGTCCCTTGATTGGATCTTAAAAAGGTCATGAACTAGCGATTTCAACAATTGATTTAGTGATTTCAACAACTGAATCTGTTATTTCTTCTTTTTGCTGATCGAACGCCACAATTGAGGCAGAATTCACTTTGGAAGTGACTACACCCATGTCTTCCATTCCACCACCTGTCCTGAAGAGGGTCTTTGGCAAGCAAAAACCAGTGACACCACATAGCCAAAGGCTCCTGGTTGCAGCTCGCAAGGAACCGCGTGCACCAGCTGCCCCAGAGAAACCCGTTGCAAAAGCCAAAGCTTCTACGGGAAAAGGACGGGGTAAGGGAAAAGGCAAAGGGAAGAAGGGTCGAGGCCGAGGCCGAGGAAAGGTTTCGACAAAGACACCATACGCCATAGCGAAAGAGGAGTTTATGGCCCAGCTGTTTCTAGTCAATGATTTGGTTTCAAACTGTTTCCCATTAGCCATCAGCAAAATCATTTTGTTTCAAAACGAATTCAAAATATTGACCTGTTCAATGGCTGACCCAGGTTGGAGTCTGGAGAGACCATGAATGCGAAGATGAGGGAAGAAAGGCCCATACAACATATTATATATATATAGAGAGATATATATATATAGAGAGAGAGATATATATATTTATACATATGAGTTTGAATTTCACCTACAATGAACCACATCACCCTCTTCAAACTAGAAGAACTATTCCACATAATTCAAATTCTTGGCCAGGTGGAAAGCCAGCTCTGCTCGAGAATCAGCACTGTCGTCTATGACACCCACTGAGAGAAAGCGCAGGAGGTTCACCTAGGGAGCCTCACTATACTACTTCTGGGCTTGGCGTGTGTGACTCCACACCCGCTTACGTTTCCCATGTTTGCGGGCTACACAAGTCCGGGGTTTGGTGATCACTATCTTGGTGATCCTTTCTTGTTAAGGGCCAATCCGGTCCGGGGTGCGATGATCACATTCATGGTGGTCCTATCGATCTTGCTACTTGCGATGGAAACAAAGCTTCTGAGAAAAGATTTTGCTGATCTACTAGCTGTTTTGAGGCATACCCGTGTTTTTAAATCTCTTTGGGGGTTATTGCATTCACTCCTCCATCGAAAGGGCAGCCCAGCATGTCAGCAGAGTTGACACCGGCCAGTCCTTGGAGTGGCAGATGTGGTTCAAATCATTGCCCCGGGGTAAATCCAGTCTCACCTGAAACAACCATGAGATATTCGCAGCTGGCGCTTCTGTTGACTTGTCTTCTGAAAAGCAACTCGGTTTTTATCTTGATGTTGAAACAACATCTTAGATAACTAAAAATCTGAAAAAACAGGAGGTTGAACCAAACAGTATGTCATCTTACACAGGGTGGCTCCTATAGCCTTAACCGATAATTTTCCGAGGCCTGGGGCCAGTGGAGCATCCTGGTCAAACCGCCGATTTTGCAGAGATATGCGCAGGATCAAAGGGAGATATCGATAAGCCTATTATTTTCTTTATATTCATGTATGTAAAGATCCTCATATGAGCTTTCTCCAGGCTGTGGTTGCAAAAAAACAAAAATATTCCATCACACGCAGTTTGCAGGAAAGCATGTTCTCCACAGTGGCATGCAGCTGATGGGGCTTGCAAGCCGAGCCTATGATGCCCCTAATCTGCAAGGTATTAATGGGTCATGAGATCATCGACCAACCCCTGTTGCTACAAACCAAGGTTGTATTTTTGAAAAAGACCCTCTATATATATATATCACAGTTTATGATATTATAGTATGTTATACTGTATTATTATATTGTATTTTATTACTATTGTATATATATATATATTCAGCTATTAGATATATATATATATATATGATAAATATTGTTTTAAAAATTACGTATATAATATGGGCCTAGTGACTTTTGAAACACTGTGAAGTCGGAATGTCTTTGAATTAGCCAACTTGTATTCGTTTTTTTGGGTATGATGCAGCGTATCCGGAATTGGCTCCATTCAAAACTTCAAAAAACCCCAAAGAACCGCAAATAAGATTCTCAACTCCCAACACAAGTCCCCTGGTAGAACTAGAAAGTTAACAAATGGTCTGTTTAAAGGTCGGGTCCAAGAAGTATAAAGTGTGCATTTCATCTAAGATCAGCTACACTCGCAAGATGGACTTGTTGTCAGCTTTCGGATTCCTCCTCTGCCTGAACTACGCTCCTTTGGCTGCATTTATTTGGGTGGAAAAACCATGAAAACACAAAACAAATGGTTTCACATCAATGCGTTGTTCCAGGGTCATTTAAACATCATCTAAGATCCGTCACATGAAGAAGCACGGCTGCATGTGGTTCGCAGTACCATGCAGCAGCTGGGTATTCATGAGCCTTGGATTATTTAATTGGTGACGCCAGAAGGTAAAAGACAGTAGAATTTCAAATGTATGAGTGAAAGTTGCCCATGTTACGAACTTAGGTCGATGGGGTCTTCCAAACGATCATTTTTACGACCCCAAGGATGGAAACATGTTCACTGCGCAAAAACTGGAAACAGAATTGCCCGCAGACTTTGCTACCTGCCGGGATCCCAGCCGGTTGACCCAATGCTGCCAAAGGGGCTTTTGGAAGTCTCGGTTGTTTCCGATCGGCAGTACCATGTGAAGACATAGACATCCGATTTCCTCAGGCTCGAGGTATGCTATGCGAAAGGCATCTTTTACGTGATTGAACAGCCGACATCGTCTTTGTTGTTTCAGTACAAGCCCTTGAAAGCTTCTCAAATGCACTATATACGTGGGCTTCTTTGACAGATTTGAGATTCAAACGTAATTTCATAATATTTCATACATCGACACCTTAACCCGACTAAGATGCTATTGCAGCGCCATCGAGCCAGAATGGGAGAATGTACCCTTGGAGAGTTCAATGCTGCAACTTTGAAGCCAGCTTCTTCCCAGCACACAGAATAACAGCGCAAAGTCTTTATATGTTTTTCAGTGGAACAGTGTCACGTCACCATGGTTTTTAGATTTGGACAATGTACCCACGAAAAAAAATAAGGTTGTCCTTTATGGGACGGCTCCATTCCTTGCCGACCTCATTCGATCCCAGCCAGTTCCATGCAAACTGAAGAGGAGTTTGCGGGTTGTGGCAGATAGTGAAATCCATTCGGGAAAAATCTTTTGGGGAATTTTAGGGGCTGACGTATCCACATTTTTTTCACTGTTAAATCATCGATAGGGTTTTAGCCAATTAAACACTGCAGTAAAAGCCCGGTGTAGCATAAGTGGAAATTAAAGTGGTTCCTCCCCAGATATGTTTTATATCTACCTTTTCCCTGGATGAAATAAGCTCAATTGATTCCAACCAAGTTTTCCAGATGTTTCTTCTTGGTACATATATATCTTTTGACATTGTTCATAGTATAAGCCCGTATGTTTTTCTATCTGGCAGGAAGCAGCTCCGCAGAGTCCGCTCCTTTCTTAAGCTGGAGATTGCCAAATCCTACACCAACCGTCAGGGGAAGAAATGTGTCGCTGGATGCTTAGTATGATAAAAGAAACCCACACACAGACATGCAATGCATATAGATATAGTGCGGTCTTCCACATGTGGTATATGTGTGGGAATAATTGCATATGAGGTGGGTGGGAAGCATCTCCGCTCCACACAGGGGTACCCAGGCCAGCTGGGCTTAAGCGCCCCTTGGCTATGTATTTTAAATATTATATATATATATTATACACAATAAAATAAGATACAATAAAATATTGAAATGACAATATTTGCTTTATATATACAATAGTATGAAACAGGCTCTACAATACAATGCTATACTAGACATATACTATGATAAAATGAAATGAGGTAGAATATATTACAAGAAATTTGATACAGTATATCTTCGTATAATATCAATACTTTACTCATACAAATGTTATATCATATTTTTGCATATGTACAAAAATATATATATATATATATCCGTGCCCACTATATATCAACCAAAACCATGCAAAGCTTTAGCCCAGGTTGCGGAGCTGATGTCCGAGCACATGAAAGGCATCCGCCCAGAAGATCAAAGGCCCGTTCCTGATCAAGGGCTTCTTTTCCGTGACTACGGAGATGATTCCAGCGACAGTGGTTTGGAATCAATTATTTAAATTAGATCTTGATCCATCGATGGGCGCATAGCTGTTTCAAGTTCACCCTTAGCTTATATTATTCCATATATATGGGGTCAGCAGAAATAGATATATAGATTTATTGGTGGTGCCCATCGATCTTGCTGCCCAGACAAATGTGTGGTTCAGCTCACCACATGCAGTACATATATGGCCTGCGCCATTGGGAAAATGGTATTGTTCTGCATTATGGGGTTTTGCAAAAGAACACATGGCAAAAGTTGACAAGTTAATGCCCGGCACGTTTGGACACGTTTGTAAACTACACTGACACAATTTGACACGCTCTAACCATGCATGGGTCTTTGACACGTTTTGACACAAGATGACACGATTTGACACGCTTTGACACGGACATCACTGACACGTTTTGACACGAACTGACACGCTTTGACACGGACATCGCTGACACGTTTTGACACGTTTTGACACGAACTGACACGCTTCGACACGGACATCACTGACACGTTTTGACACGTTTTGACACGAACTGACACGCTTTGACACGGACATCACTGACACGTTTTGACACGAACTGACACGCTTTGACACGGACATCACTGACACGTTTTGACACGTTTTGACACGAACTGACACGCTTTGACACGGACATCACTGACACGTTTGACACGTTTTGACACGAACTGACACGCTTTGACACGGACATCACTGACACGTTTTGACACGAACTGACACGCTTTGACACGGACATCACTGACACGTTTTGACACGAACTGACACGCTTTGACACGGACATCACTGACACGTTTTGACACGAACTGACACGCTTTGACACGGACATCACTGACACGTTTTGACACGAACTGACACGCTTTGACACGGACATCACTGACACGTTTTGACACGAACTGACACGCTTTGACACGGACATCACTGACACGTTTTGACACGTTTTGACACGAACTGACACGCTTTGACACGGACATTGACACGTTTTGACACGCTTTGACACGGACATCACTGACACGTTTTGACACGAACTGACACGCTTTGACACGGACATCACTGACATGTTTTGACACGAACTGACACGCTTTGACACGGACATGGATCACTGACACGTTTTGACACGAATTGACACGTTTGATAAAAAATATTGGGCCCCCCCCGAAACGTGTCAAATCGTGTCAAAACGTGTCAACGGCATCATATGGGACATGAAAACGTGTCAAAACGTGTCAGGCCTAGACCCCAAATCTGACATAAACTGACACGTTTTGACATGATGGTAGCCCCCCCGAAACGTGTCAAATCGTGTCAAAACGTGTCAACGGCATCATATGGGACATGAAAACGTGTCAAAACGTGTCAGGCCCATACCCCAAATCTGGCATTTTTGAAACTAAGTTGATCAATATTGTTCAATAGTTTTATGTCAGTCTGTTGTGTTTATATGGTCGATCAGTGCCTGGTTGGAGACATCTTTCCAATCAAGTGGGTTACACGTCCAAACCACCTAGACTGCATGCTTAGTGAAGTGCCTGCAGCGAAGGGTGGGCCCAGCGAAGGTGGCATGGAGGGCAGCACTTCCATTGCCAAAGGGGGAAAGACTAGCATCAAGGGCAAGCATGGCAAGACCGACGCCATGAAGGGTTTTCACCCAAAACGTTCTTCTGGGGATACTTCTGGTTCTTCCGAAGTTGTTTCCAAGGGCTCTGGGAAGTTCAAGGGTAAGACCACTGTCACCGAGAGTTACCAGGGCTTGGAGGATGGCAAGGGCAAGGGCAAGTTTGGGGACACCGCAAAGGGCAAGACCGACACCACGAAGGGTTCCCACAAAGGTTCTTCTGGGGATTCCGTTGGTCCTAAGGGTTCTGGCATGTTCAAGGGCAACTCCGATGTCACCGAGAATAACCAGGGCTTGGAGGATGGCAAGGGCAAGGGCAAGTTTGGGGACACCATGAAGGGCAAGACCGAC
Source organism: Cladocopium goreaui (assembly GCA_947184155.2). NCBI lineage: Eukaryota > Dinophyceae > Suessiales > Symbiodiniaceae > Cladocopium > Cladocopium goreaui. The sequence goes on along the minus strand of CAMXCT020006750.1, from coordinate 175,428 downwards.
ACCATGAAGGGTTCCCACCCCAAAGGTTCTTCTGGGGATTCCGTTGGTCCTAAGGGTTCTGGCATGTTCAAGGGCAACTCCGATGTCACCGAGAATAACCAGGGCTTGGAGGATGGCAAGGGCAAGGGCAAGTTTGGGGACACCATGAAGGGCAAGACCGACGCCATGAAGGGTTCCCACCCCAAAGGTTCTTCTGGTTCTTCCGAAGTTGTTTCCAAGGGTTCTGGCAAGTTCAAGGGCAACTCCGATGTCACCGAGATTGACCAGGGCTTTGAGGATGGCAAGGGCAAGGGCAAGTTTGGGGACACCATGAAGGGCAAGACCGACACCGTGAAGGGTTACCGCAAAGGTTCTGGGGATGATACTTCTGGTTTGACAAATGGTGTTTCCAAGGGTTCTGGGAAGTTCAAGGGTAAGACCACTGTCACCGAGAGTTACCAGGGCTTTGTGGATGGCAAGGGCAAGGGCAAGTTTGGGGACACCAAGGGCAAGACCGACAACACGAAGGGTTCCCACAAAGGTTCTTCTGGGGATGATACTTCTGGTTCTGCCGATGTTGTTTCCAAGGGATCTGTGAAGGGCAACTCCGATGTCACCGAGAATAACCAGGGCTTGGAGGATGGCAAGGGCAAGGGCAAGTTTGGGGACACCATGAAGGGCAAGACTGACACCATGAAGGGTTCCCACAAAGGTTCTTCTGGGGATTCCGTTGGTCCTAAGGGTTCTGGCATGTTCAAGGGCAACTCCGATGTCACCGAGAATAACCAGGTCTTGGAGGATGGCAAGGGCAAGGGCAAGTTTGGGGACACCATGAAGGGCAAGACCGACACCATGAAGGGTTCCCACCCCAAAGGTTCTTCTGGGGATTCCGTTGGTCCTAAGGGTTCTGGCATGTTCAAGGGAAACTCCGATGTCACCGAGAATAACCAGGGCTTGGAGGATGGCAAGGGCAAGGGCAAGTTTGGGGACACCATGAAGGGCAAGACCGACACCACGAAGGGTTACCGCAAAGGTTCTTCTGGGGAAAACATTTCTGGTTCTTCTGAAGTTGTTTCCAAGGGTGCTGGCAAGTTCAAGGGCAAGCCCACTGTCACAGAGAATAACCAGGGCTTGGAGGATGGCAAGGGCAAGGGCAAGTTTGGGGACACCACGAAGGGCAAGACCGACACCACTAAGGGTTCCCACAAAGGTTCTGGGGATGATACTTCTGGTTCCACTGTTGCTCCAAAGGGTGCTGGCAAGCCCAAGGGGAAGACCGATGTCACCGAGACTAACCAGCGCTTTGTGGGCAAGGGTATTGGGGACACCGAGACGGGCAAGAGCGACACCTGGGAGGGTTCCCACCCCGAAGGAGCTACCAAGGGTTCTGGAAAGTATACAGGCAAACCTTTGGAGGAGGACTGCACACATCCCATCCATAAGGGGTTAGGGTCATACTCTTTACAAACATATATGTACGTCAAACTCGATCCATCCACCTTTTTCTTCTTCTGATGTCATATCTTGAAGTTGGAAATATATTCATATACTATATATGTAATATTTATATATATATATATTTATTTATTTAATGGCGCAGGATTTTGATTGTTCGATGCCTACCACATAATTGTTTGCACATTCATTGATTTTCAAAACAGCAGATGTTGTTGGAATGTGTGGTATAGCCCCATTAAAACTTGTGTTTCGATTTGCATATTAGGACCGATAAAAGCCCCGATATATGTTCCCATGCTTTCAAACAGGATGGTGCTGCAGCTTTGTGGTATCAGCCGTTGCCTACCCTGGCCAGTGGCTATGGTGCCATGACCGCAGATCAATGGGGGAAATCTCCAAAGGTAATCTTGGATGAGCATGAAACAAGGCTATGGGAGTGGGTCCAACAAGCTAACCCATATGCTTTGAAAGGGGCTGTAGACACGGCCTGTTCCCATTCAGATTTTCCCCAGTTCAACAGAGACCTTTGGGAACCTGTGGAAGCACAAAAGTTCGGGACCTCCCCTGCTGAAGATGTGGTCAGATTTGATATGTGGTTGAAAAAAAAGGAGATTTCTGACAGTTTGCCTACGCCGACCATCTCGCCGCCACAGAAAAGAAGCAACTCGGAGCTTGGCCCACCCCCTGAAAACCCAGAGGCCTACAAGAATTACTGGAAGAAGTTTGAACGTAAAGGGGGCCAATCCAATCTTTCTGTTGCCAGTACAACCCCGGGGTCCAAGTCTGAAGAAGCTTTGGGGAGCTCAAGTACTACGCCCAGCTGGACCCCATCTGACACTTCTGACCCTGCTGCATCCCCGGATTCTGCAACTGGCATTACACCAGACTGCAAAAAGAAGTTGGATCTTGAAGGCTGGACTATGCATGTGGAATCAACCAAATTCCATTTCGTGACTTTTGATATATACAGAGTATTGCCTGCAATACACGATATACACAACCATGGTTTATTGATGATCTTATTGGGTATTTCTAATCCTGTTCCCCTGCAGCCTGGAGGCAATGGTGGAAGCACCCCGCGGCTGGATTCTCAAAATTACTTCTCTTCTCCCATTGAATCATTGAATCTTAAGTTTACAATGGTGACCGTTTAAAAAATGTTCTATTAAAGCTCAGCTATTACACCCATGGGGTCCCATATATATTTCATAAATATATGTTGACATTCTCTTTTTAAACGGTCATAGCAGCGGTAGCACAAACAATTGTTAAAATGCCCTCCGTCTCTCGACTTTGAGGCCAGGAATCTTCCGCCGGAGCACCAGCGTGAGATCTGATGGGACTGGTGACGTCGACATGGATCGCCTGGGGGACGGGGAGGGACCTGGAAGGGCCAAACGAGCTGGGATTCTCAGTTCACAGTGTGTGCTTGTTTTACTTTAGTTTTGCATGTGATCAAGTCTTATCAAACCCCTGCATGTGTTTTGCAACCGCCCATATAGGTCAAGCACTTGACAGATGAGGATGCTCAGCGCATCAAGGTGCCGAATCGATATTGATCAAAACAACACTGCTTTTTCTGTTTGATCCGTTTGATCTGTTTGATTAAAGGTCATCCAAAAGTTTGAAATCAAATGAACACCATATTGACTGGTATTGCAACAATATGCAAATAGGAAAACCTCAGGGAAACACCGGGCGTACAAGGTAAATTTGGTAAATACGGATCATACATAAAACCACCGTAAACCCTTTATAGTTTTTGGAGTTACAATCCAGGTAGATACATATATATATATAGTTGTTTATTTATCTATTTATTTATTTAAATCTATTTATTTGTACATCTATGGTAATGAAGGGGTGTCGCCCATTTTCTTTTGGGTTGGGTGGCCGCGTACAGGCCATGACTTGCTTCGAGGACATGCCACCCGACGAGCGGAAGAGACAGCGAGAAGCTTTGAGGCGAAGGTTGGCAGGTGCAGGCCTCCGACCAGGTCTGATTCAAAAGTGGCAAGCAGCTTCGAGCCAGCAGGCCAAGTTCGAGTTCTTACGAGCTTTCATGCTTGACCCTCAGAACTTGAGTGAAATCACCATAGAGGCCCAGTACGTTGACATGGCAGAACACGACGACTCGTCATGCTGGGTCGAATTACCCTTAGAGACGTTGCGCAAGCAATACACTACTCCCAGCGAGATCAAATTCTTAGAAGAACAAGTGATTGCAAAGCAGCCAGGACGGGCCCACCCCCAGGATCCGTCAGGGGAGAACCAGGACATGCGCATGTACTGGGTGTTCCGTGAGTCAACGGATGTTTCCCGACGAAAGCAGGCAGTCGGCCACTCAGTCAAGGCCAGTGGACATGTTCCCCAAAACAGAGCAGCAATGACCGCTGTCGCTGACAGTTTGGCAATGCGTGGTGCGGACTTTGGGGGCAAGGGCGGAACTGCCGAAGCTCACCAGACCCATTCGGGAAAGGGAAAGGGAGGCAAGGCAAAGGGAAAGACTGGAGAGCCACCAGAGAAGAAACGCAAGGCAGGTCATATATACTCATATACAAGCACACACACGTATATATATATATAATACACTTATTCATTATATACACACATATATATATGCACATCATATGTATATACACACTATATATATACACATTGATTATACATATATAGTATTTGTACACTTTATACACATATATATATTTATTTATATTCATATATATATGTGATTTTTATACATATGTGCATATACATGCACTATCAGTAAATCCAACAAAAATGTATCGGGGATTTTTTTTGGACAACACTTACAGTGATGACCATGGTTATCATTGTTTAAATGGGGTTAAAAATAGTTATAATTGGTAAATGTCCACCACTGCATCCAACAAAATGCATGGGGAATTATCGGATATCCCAGAAGTAAAAAATGCTCTTGTAAAGGTCAAAAGATTATCCGCCCCAATTCTTCCTGCACAAGTTTTCCCAAATCGCTCCTGTGAGTTCCACTGCATGGTGATCGCTTCACCTTCACCGCTCGATCCTTGGCAGGTCAAGAGCCCGGAGGAGATCCGAAAAAAGAACTTTGACCAGAAGCTCGAGAAGTCAAACCCTCAATTATTAGCACGGGCTTTGAATTTTACTTCCCGATGGTAAGGTATTTGAGACCCACTAGAAAAGCTGGTTTGGAATCTGAAAGCTATTCACTGTACATACTTTAAAGGGTTGAAAAACAAACGCCCTTGTAGTTGGTATCGCTAAGGGTGGGGAAATTGGCGTCCAAAGCCAGAACGGTTGCCGAAGCTATCACAACCACTGGCATGGCACACCAAGAGGCCAGCAATTTATCTTAATATCGTTTTACTGAAAGAACTCATCTCAAATGTTCCCCAGTGTCATGTGCTATGCAGGCGACTGTGCAGAACCTGCGTGGCATCTTCGCACAGTGCAACAAGATCTCCAAAGAGTCTGGATCACAGTTTCCAACAGGCTACTTATTGTTGATCACCCTTTGCATGCTTCAATATACATTTATACCTCGAGATGACATATGGTTTTTGGAATCCAAACAAACCGTCCTAGGATTTCGGATGATGTCTTCCGGATGGTGCAGTTCGATGTGCTCGAAGCTTCACTTGACAAGCATGATGACTACTTGGAGGCCCATTTGATCAATCTGTATTTTCTAAAGTGGGTGAGGCTCATGTGCAAACAATGTCAACCATATGGGGTTGCACAAATGGCCGGTATTAATTTATTTGTTTACCGAAGATAGAGCAGTTGAAAGTAAAATGTTCAATGTTTGGGACCCATAGCCACACCGCCGCAGGAAGCTGCGAAGCAAGTGCAGGAAGCTGTTGGCATCAAAGAGTCCCATGAGCGACGTCCACTACTAAGATTATTGGATATACATATACATACCTATACATTTACATATACATATACACATTCTTTGACCAACATGTGGTGGCATCATGTTGAACCCTCCAAACCCTCCATTTCAGCCAGCTGGGCCACCTTCATTGAGGCGTCGCTGCAGAGAAGCGCAAGCTGGAGAAAGCCTCACAGCCCAAGGCGAAGGCGAAGGGAAAGGCCAAACCGAAGGCTGCCCCTAAGCCTACTGAGAACCAGGAGGATTGGCCAGAAGAGTGGCCTGAAGATGATGATGATGAATATGATGATGCTAACAATGACAATGCCGATGCAGAGTCTCAGGAGCTCGCTGAGGATGAAGATATGTAGCTTTTAGCTTTTTACTGTGTGTAAATCATGGGGAGCCTACCTATGGTTCTGTGACATGGTGATCTACAGGGGTGTAAATGTAGACTACCACCATGTTAGCTGCGAAAGATCGAAGGCCCGTGCGAACATGAGCCCGAAAAAGGCCCATAATTTGCAGAATGCATGTGATTAGGGGGTTCCACCACTGACAAGTAAAAATGTTTTTTCAACACACACACATGTTTCTGATATATGTTGATCTGACTGGGTATAGATTACGAATCGAACCAAACTGGTAAATTGAGATGGATTTGTCTTTGTATTTTTATATATATATATATATTTATACCTGTTGTATATATTCAGATCTAGTTCAATGTGATGCAACTTAATGCACCTACCATGCAATCCAATCATTTTGGGTACCTGGCTATCGTGCAAAACAGATTGCTCATTTGATGGCTTAGACACCACAGGAACAACCGCGGCCATTCCCAGCTGAATTTTAATTCAAATGCATACTTCCTCCAATTTTGGGGACAATGGCGTTACTCCCGAAGTTTTGCAAGAAACTGTTCATGGGCTCGTCCAAGAATTCTTCGAAATGCTTGGTGGTGGTGAGGCAGGTTTTTTCTTTTTAGTGTCGTATGATCACCCAACATAAACCTGAATATACCCCATTTGGAGCTAAGCCGAATCTGCAGGTTCAAATGCAAAGAATACAATCCCTTTTGTGTGCTGCCCTCAGGGTTCAACCGAAATGGATTCCCTGCACTGTTTCAAAAAAAATCCCAGCCATGACCTTCTTTTAAATTTTGATGATTTTAGCATGTCGATTGAGGCCGTTTGGAAAACCTACCGCACGTTCTGGTGCCGCAACATGGCTTTAAAGATCCAACCAGAAAAATCAAATCTCCGTGGTCATTCCTCAGACCCGCTGCTTTTGCCAAGGGAACCAGTGCTCCAGCTCATTGAGTCCTTGCGCTGCAGGGCCAACTCGTGGGGAAACGGGGAGATTCTAGAGCGGTGGACACATGCCCAGCATTGGAGTGACTAGGTGGCATCCTTTTAATTTTGCTTATATTGGGTTATCGTCGAACCGGGTTTCAATCAAATATTGGGTTATCGTCGAACCGGGTTTCAATCAAATATTGGGTTATCGTCGAACCGGGTTTCAATCAAACCAATGCAATGGTATTACCAGAAAAATGGTTGCCCTGTTTTTACAAAGGATTTCTTTGTGATGATCATCTGGATGAACATGTCCCACTAATTGGTTTTTTCAATTTATTGGCCCACCTAAGGAAAAGCCCTTCCAATGCCTTTTCAGAATCTCGATGGCACAGCTTGCAAGATGCCTTTTCAAAATGTTGTCGCAGTTTTTCTGATAGACCCCTAATTCAATCAAATTCGTGGTGGCCAAGGTTTCCTGTCCCTGTCTACTACGAGGATGCCTGTGGAGAAAGGGAATGGACGGGAAGTCATTCCATGCTGCTCCCACATGAAATAGTTGGTTCATTCTACCGCTTTGGCCCTGTTGACTTGATGAGCCGATTGACTGGTGCCCCCGGAGAACCTTAGCTAAAGGTGCACATATACATGTATAAACAAATATATGAGGAGTTCAACATGTTTATATACGAATATATATATATGTATGAATACAGTGGACATATACAAACACATACACACACATATATATATATACATTATATATATATATACAATATGTATATATATATACACATTATATGTATATACATTATATATATACATTATATATATATACATTATATAAATACAATATATATATTATATATATACATGTTATATTCATATATATTATATATATTATATGTAATTTTGTTTGCTTTTCCGTCGGGAAATTTCCATATTCCTCAAATGCATTGTTTAGGATGATTATCCTATGGGAAAAATCCCAAGCACACAACTCAGTGATGTCCAGAGTCCTGCCGGTTGCTCAGGAACTTGAAGAGTTCTGGTCGCACGAGAAGGAGACCGCCTGGTACCGTGCGCACCCTATCTTTAAGGCACATCCGGGGGGTCTTGTTACTGCTTCCCATTTCTGCTATGACTGGATACATGTGGGATTCTTTGGAACATATTCACCTGTTTTTTGACAAGTTAGTAGCCGGCTGTGACCTGGTGAGGAAACAGAGCCGTCCCATGTAATTCCATTGCGGATCTTTGGCGATGGTGCTGAAAGTCAGAGCTACTTAGCCTGCATCCGATCCCTCAACTGAAGTTGGCTATTAGGCCCAAATGGTTTGGATCATCTTCATTTTTCGAAGTCCATCTTTGGACCCGGCAACTAATTTGAAAGTCTATTCTTGGTGACCTGGTTTTTCTCCGATGATGCTGGTCTTGAGGAAAGCAAAAGTTCGAACTAATCAGTTTGGTCTTGCCGCTGGCCACCTCATCGGCGACGATGGACACGAGGATAATGCTGCGTGGCATTCCATAGCCTTCAGCATGCTGATGTGTTGGCCAACGGGGATAGAGTGGTTCATAAAGAAATTGCACCGTTATTTTTTGGATTACCAAAGATCCCAGTAAGGCTCTCATGCATGAGCGCCACCTACTGCAATGAAGACTCACGGAAAAAAATTCTGGAAGCTATCTGCTGGAGTTTCCAAGCCCTATGTGCCTCTGCTTACTTGTTCTTATTTTTTCTCATGTTACCAACTTGGAACCTGCCAAAACCAATAGGCCCCAAAAAAATCCTGTCCCATCAACAGCCTACCCTGTTACTGGCTCAGGTGATGGACGCTTTCCTACGCATGACCCATGGGGCAAAGAGTTCACGAAGAACTACAACAAGGATCGCTGGAAACTGGGTGGACAGAAAATTGCCGGCCCTTTCAAAGGGTGTTTAGAAGGAATTCAAGGTGATCAGGATTATGTGAGGGCCATGATGACTCCAGCACGTTTTTGGGCTAACAATAGTAGCATATCATATAACTTTTTAGTTTTTTTCAGGTCAACAAATGGGGCATAATGGGGCCCTGTCCAAATTCTTTTTCTTGTGGCCCTGTCCAAGCCTCGAGGTTTTTTCTCAAAGCAGATGTGCTGTTATTATTGCAGGGCCCTGTCTTGGGTGTACACATCGAGCAATCCCCAAGATGTTGAACTCCTCTACACAAACTTCGGGGAGCATGCAGCCCATAGAAACACGCTGCTTGGGATGTTATGTTTATGGAAAAAATCTGGCATGGATTTTCAATATTTCGTCATAAACAGAGAAACGTGGGGAAAACATCTTAGAATTGACTGGGAATATGATATGCGCATCTCTATCTAGGTATATATCGTTTGTGTTTTTGTTTTACAATATGTCATTGGTTTGGACGAATTTTCTTTTGGGAAATTCCCACTTGAAAACAAAATCATACTTTTGACTTCTTTTCCAAAGCCTGGCTATAGCACACCCATGAGGTTGGTGTCTTTGGAGGAATGGCTTGACATCAGCACTGTCTCCCCCATTTGCAGCATACCAGGATGGTCACCATGGCGACACTTGTCAAAACAACTTCAAATCGTGTTGGTGCCCACTCCCTAAAATTCCATTTGGTTATGCAAATGATTTCTTTTCAGGGATATATATATATTTAAACATATAAATAAATAAATGTGTATATATATATATACATACATACATACTGTACCCCATCAAGGTTTTCCAAGGGCTGATTCTGCACAACGCAGTCTATTTTTTCGATATAGATTTGCCAACATTCCCTATCCAGGAATACTACCCGACCAAATGCACCTTGTGCATTTGACCATCGCCCCGGACTCCATCGTAAGCTGTCTACTGGATTGGACGGATTCTTACAAATATGTTGCTGGTTCAACTCGCAATGAAAGATTGACTGAATTGTGGGAGAACTACCGCAGTTACTGTGAAGAAAATGGCATTGGTGACCGGGCCCAGAGAAAGTTATTTTCTGTCCAGACCTTGACTCCGGATGCCCCTGGCTTTGTTGAAATTTCCCAGAAAAAACTCAATGCTACTGCAGCGCGTTACATGATTTTCTGGCTGGCCAATGTGGCTAAATCTTTTGCTTTGGTCCACGGAGCGGACGATGACATGCGACTTCCATGAAACATGTGTTTCGGGTTTCCATTTATGTTTTAACCCATTTTTGGTATATTCCCAACCACTTGGTGGAATTTTACCAGGGTAGTGCGGCTGCTTGCTAAGGTATCGTGCAGGGGTTGCCTGCGGCCTGGCTGAGATGGAAACAGTTTGTTTGGAAGGAAGCCGGCGCTTCAGCGAACAAGAGTGGAAACAACTGGAAGAGGGCTACCTGTGTTACAGGGCGGCCTACGACAAGTTGGCGAATTTAGCAATTTCGAGCTGTTTGCCTAGATGGCACATTCGTCCAAAGTGCCACTACCTAGAGCACGCTGTGTATGACTTCAATCGAAAGAATCTGAGATACATGAGCAATTACTTGGACGAAGACATGATTCGTCGCATAAAGAGGATGGCATGTGCTGCCAACCCCAGATGTGTTTCCAAACATGTTTTGTACAGATACTGTGTTGCAGCGACTCTCAAGTGGAGCGGCATGATCCAGTGAAAAATCGGTGGGAGAAACTGGTGGCTTATTATGTGGCAAAGGTGCCCAAAAGAAATACGTGGCTCTTAAATTTCAGCCTCAACACCCCCAACAAGGTTTGACCCCAAATGGTTCCATTTTTCTGTGGCCCTAGTGTGCAGCTGCACCAAAATAGGGAAAGAACGAGCAAACCTTCAAAGGAAGGTAAAATTCCAGACCTGGGTTGGGTTTCTAGATTTTCATCCTTACATGGGTGTGTTTGAAAATGTGGTACCCTGGTATATGGGTTTTCCCAAAAATACAGTTGATTCCAATAAATATAGTTGTGGTCAAATCTTGTCACACTACTGCTGGTACCCTATTTTCAACCAAACCCATGCCTAGCATAAATACATACAGTGTATATACATATATAAATATATATGTGTATATATATATATACATATATTCAAACATATGAGGATATACAAATAAACCAATAGTACCGCGCAAGGCGGTGGCGGAAGTTTCAAAGATAGGATATGATAGGAGGTTATAGGAGAAGTGAGTTGTTGTGATGCATGGATGGCAGAGCGAATCCAGTGATGGACTGACAGGTGGCTGTCATTTTTGTAGTGGTTGCAGTGGTCACCTCACCAACAACTGCAGATGTAGTGATGTGTGAGCCAGCACATGTTTTTTACATGGGTACATCAACCCCTGCAAGCTGCAATGGCGTTGCCATGGTATTTAAGCTTCTGTTTCTGCATGGGAGCTTAGCTGTTTGCAACAACTGCTGGCAAGGGCAACCATCGGCAACATTATGTTGCTGGTGTCAGAAGGGGGGTGGGAGGGCCACATGGCACCGGCAACATATATGGCACCGACCTTATACATGGCACCGGCTTCATTATGTTGCCTTACAAGCCACCCTGGCAGTTCTTTGGATTCTGCGCACGAATCGTGGAAGCGAATGCATAATCCGTACACCGCTGGGTGCTGCGCATGGAGGCCCATTCCCCAGTAGGCATGTATAAGGATACTCTGCTCATCTGTGGCCGGAAGAATCTCAGCGGGCCATCTGTAGCTTCGGCATTGCTGGGAAATGAGCTCGAAGCCGGCGATGCTGTGTTCCTCGGCTTTGTGAAGCTGGTGCCGGATTGTCTGATGGTCGCCCTTGGTGAGCATCGCCAGGGTCACAGGCAGTTGCTCCCAGCCTGGTGTGCTTGTGTGGACCGGAAGTGCCAGAATGCCACATTGCATCGTGATGCACGGCAGGTGGACTGCCCATCTGTTCCACAAGTTGGCTGGATCATCTGGCATTTGAGGTTCCTGTGGCGGATACCCTTGCCCTTAGTTGGAGCAAGATGCGGGTGGCCAGCTGAGTTTCAAGAGGTCAAGTCCAAACACATGGAAAGAGATTTCTGATATGAACTTGGTCCACATTCGTCACCCCTGTCGTTTTCTTCTGTTTAGATGTCCCTGCATTGACAGCGATGGACGCTGGCAAATGATTGAAACCCAGATAATATCACACGCTACTTGTGTCATTCATTGACGTGTCTCGTGCACGGCATGCTTGGTTTTGTATTTTTTGAGAGATCTTTGAAATAGACTGAAAATCTGCGGTGGTCAACTGCTGCTGGAATTGTCTACCAAACATGGATCTTTTTTTTGGGAACATTCCAACGTCAGGATCGCAATTGAAACGCTTACTGATATGTCAGCTTGCGCCAAGCGGCGTCTCTGATCCTGCTGGTCCACTGGCTGCATTGCGATTATCCAGTCATTAGGGTTCGCAAAGAAGTCCATGCATCGAATCTGCGCAGCAGCTTCCAGGTTCCAACAAGTAGCCTTCAGCATCTTATGGTAAGAATCCTTCGCAGCACCAAAGAGATCCAACATCGGGGGCGGGCACACCTCCTTGGCAGAGAGCAATTGAATTCATGCCTGCAAGTAGCAGCAACCTGTTTTAGAATGCATGATGGCAACATCAAATCTTCAGAGTTTCTACACCTAGACCTAGGGTGTGAAGAACACATATTGGAAATGCGTGGCGAAAAGTAGTTCAGATACCATGTGGTTTGGCAACGTAAGTGAAAGGCAATGATCCACTGTGAGTGAGAGTCAATCATGGCTAGCCAAGCAGTGAAATGAAAGTCATGTGAGGCAAAGGCATCGATCGGGGTTTGAACGGAATTTTCCCAAACAAAATCATCTTCGAGTGATCATGGCTGTTGGTCAGTCTCCATGATCATGACTACTTTGGTTAGAAACCCATGTGGGATCGAAGAAGGGTTCTGAAACGTTGGTTGCAGATACTTTTTGAAGTCATGGCACCATGTGAGGCCGGATACCTTCATAGAGTCGGGTCCACTCTGTAGTGCCCCCAACCCATGGAATTGCGAATAGGATGTGGGGTTCCATCTTCGCTCTGCTCAGTCCCACGGTGAGCTTTCCAACCTCGGTGAGGGCTCCGGTCGCCATGTGTTTGTCTTCCTGCCTCGGCTGGATGAACAGGATGGCTGCGTCGCACTCGCACCCCTTGGCTTGCCTGCAGTTGAGGATGCGTACGTCCAAGTGCTGCAGGCTGACCTGCAACATCTCACGCAGTGCTGCGTAGAAGACGAGGACCAGGACGCTTTCATGCGTCTCTCGGAGGAACAAAGCCAGTCTTTCGACTGCCGCGAAGGACTTTGAGCAGTAGATCCCTCCTCTTCCTGCTGATCCATGTTGAACAAAGTTGTACCTGGGAACTGCATGCCACTGGTTGTATGCAGGGCGTTTCCATAACGCAGGCACGCAGGAACTGATATCAGGGACAATCGCGGGGCCAACCAGAGTCAAGAAGATGTAAGCTTTTAGAGTGTAGATGTATAATGATACACTTCCCCTTTTTTGGTGACGCTGAAGATGTTCGGATGGATTTTGACGATCACAAGAGAGGGAGAACGGAATGTCGACGTGTCAGAGATAGAAAGGGACAGAACCATGAGACAGAAAGAGGGTAAGCTGAAAGACAAATTGCAAGATTGCCTCCGTCGGTGAACAGCTTGGTAGGCAGACAAATACAAAGATCGACTACCCAGGAACCTTAGATACACAGACACATCGATAAGTATACACGACATTTGGCCAGCCAGGGTTGCAGAGAGGAACATGAATAGATTGGCGTATAATCTCATGGCCGCTTCTTTTAATAAGTCCTTCCGAGTCCTTCCTCTTAATTTCTACTCCTTCATGTTTGTTTGAACTCGTGCGTTTTCGTTGTGGGTCTTCCCCGTAGTCTATTATTTTTCGTTGCAGCGTCCGCTTCTTTTAATAAGTCCTTCCTCTTAATTTCTACTCCTTCATGTTTGTTTGAACTTATGCGTTTTCGTTGTGGGTCTCTCCCTGTCGTTCCGAGTGTGGGTTAGCCGCGGAAAATGTGGAAAAGTTTCCGTGGGAGGATGTCAGGCGGCCACTTGCGGCCACTCGAGTGGCTGCAAGTGGCTGCAAATGGCCGCCGGAGACAAGAGATTGCTGGCGGCCACTTGCGGCCACTTGCGGCCACTTGCGGCCACTTGCGGCCACTCGAGTGGCTGCAAGTGGCTGCCATTGCCAAAATCAAATTACACGCCCCCTGCGTGCTCAATGTAATCATATATATATATATATATCATTATACATCCCCCACTAAACCCCATGAATCTCCCATGAAATCCCTATGATCCCAGATCCCCTCACCACAAAAAAAGAGTCAGCATGGCAATGAGCAGGTTCACCAGCAGCACATTGGATGCTAATGACAGCAGATACTGCAAAAAACTCACCTGATGGCCGCTAAGACGACCGTGGGAGTTTTTTTTATGTGGTTTTGAATGATAGATATTTAAAGGGGGTACAAAACACAATAACATTTCAATAAGAGATAAACCATGATCAACCAACCGAAAAGGTGCTTATGGATGCATATGGGGATATTCATTGGGAGATATTGAAAGGGAGGTTGATGTAATGTATGTGTCTCTATCAAGAAAAGATGATCCAGACACATTCAGACATGATGTTTAGCTTATAGATAAGGACATTCATAGTAACCAATGAAATCTGCGATGTTACTCCGCGAGTAAAGGGATTCAACCTCCAAAAATGAGGGCATGATCTACAAATGATGGTGGTTTGATGGTTAAAAAAATGGGAATGCATTCTTTTGATCGAGTTGAGTGCTTAAAATAGTCCAACATATAAACAACATCTGCGTTCCCCATGGAGGTTCACTGACCAACTACTAGAACCCATCTACAATAGATGTTGCACCTGCTCACCGCTAACCCCCGCCCCGAGACTATCATAAAGGAAGGAGAGGTACAAAACATGAAATCCATATGAAACATCCACCATGCAATAAATGATGGAAACCCGCCAACCTTTTAAAAAAATACTGGAACATTACCTACCATTTCCTTCGTGGGTGAGGCAACGGTTGCCTCAACCAACAGGATCAACCAACTAGGTCGCCGTCAAAAACGATGCTCTTCGCAACTGGTTAGTGATAGGGATCCGCATGGCCGTATGGGATTTGTTTCCCTAATTATGGGATTAAGACTCGTTTAATCCTCTCTGAATGATGCTGGATGGATATGAATCCCCACAACATTACCAAGTATGCAATAATCAGCCGTTTTTCATCAGTTTTTGCTGGTTAGATCCACATGAAATCCGATGTGGTCATTAAAACCCAATTTGTTGATTGTTAAATTTAATTTTGCCTGCCAATTCCCTATGCTTCATGGTCAAATCCCTGCTGAAAATACCCCAGTCATGTTGGGCTGTCCTGGAGTCCTGGCCAAGGGACACAGATCTTCACGGTCCAGTGGAGATCTTCCTCGGTGCCCTCAAGGTTCACATCCCCTGAGCACGGCTGGTTGCTCATATGGGATATATTGAAGAATAGTGGTATAAAACTAACCAAGCAAAATAATGGTATGGTTTATCATATCACCAACAAAATGGGGTATGTTTTTTCGTTGGAATATGATTAATATGATGGATTAACTGATTAACACCTGATATCTGGGTGTCTGGAAAATGTGATGTACCACACATTGAATTGCCATTTTTAGAAGGGAACACGCAATTCTAAGAAAGTGGACTTTAGGTACTATTCTATACCCGTGCTTGGACCCATATCAAGGAGCCTCTCTCAATATGAAGGGACAGTTCAGGCACAATTCATTTGTGCAAGACATGATATATGATTGTATTATGTATTGTATATCTAATGTATAATATCATATATCATGTATTATATAGCATATATATTCATATATCATGTGTACAAAAAAGAAGACTTTCCAAAGACATGTTTGTTCTGTCGCCATATTTGTTCTGTCTCCTCGGGACATCGCTGTTTGTAGTGGAATCCCACATGCTGCTGGAGAGTTTTCTGGAGTGTTTTACAGGTGTGGTAACCGCAATCATAAACCAACCAGGTTCATGTTCAAAAGTTGTTGTTGTCCAAAAAATAATGAACAAACCAAGCAATCCCTTCCACTTTCTATCAAATCCAAAAGAATAGAAACACACCAAGTAAAATTCCTTACCCCGATGTTTAGAATAAACATCCATCAGAAACATGGTTTAGTTATGGATTGGTTCATTTTTGAGGCCCATATGAGGCTTTGAATATTCTGGGGATGGGATTAGATGGTGGTTTACGGATCTCATCAACTCCAATATTTATACATAAAATACATATGTATGTGTATATATATATATATAAAACAGTACATGATTATAGTTTCAATAGTTTCAGGAAACCCATGGAGGCTGCCAAGTGGCCGAAGATGGCCCAGAAACCCCACGTCACGCCTGCGGCTTGAAGCCCAAGATATGCCCCAAATGGGTTGCAACTGGCTGTAACATGTTGCAACATGTTGTAACGTATATTATGATATGTAGATATACATTAGATATACAATACATGATATATGATATTATATGACATATATATATATGGTAACGGGTGGAAAACCGTGGGGTTTGGGTGGGGTGGGCTGGGGCAATAACGCTCATGTGACTTGCGTGCACAAATGATGCTACACTACGGCTACGTCATGCCGTGTCAATTTCGTGGAGTACACGCAAAAATGGAGCTGTTAATCCTCAGTTGCTTCAGGGAATTTGCATTTGGCAATGGAGATGGCACCATGGAAATTCACAGGACTACATGAGTCGCCTTAAGCAGGCGCTTGGCAGACTGAAGCAGCTAAACCAGTAGTGAAAAACGACCGTCATCCCAAACCCACAAAACCCTGTAAATGACTTGATTTTGCCCGGAAAAAAATATGGTAAAGTTGATCAAAAAACGTGCACGGCGCCACAGCGCCAAGCAGTTTTTTTGTTTTTAAACGTGCTCAACCGCTAGTGCGGTTTCCCACCCACCGGGATATATATGATATATATATATATATATATATATAATGTGTATGTATGTATGTAATGTAATGAAATGTAATGTAATGTAAGGTAATGTAATGTAATGTATGTATGTATGTACGTACGTACGTACGTACGTATGTATGTGTGTATGTGTATATATATATGTGATATATATATATATACATATATATATATATATATGATATATATATATATATCATATATATATATATGTATAATATGATATATGATGTATATATATGATACATAAATATATATGATATATATATATATATATATCATATGTATATATGTAAATTATGATATATGATGTATATATATATGTATATATATGATATATATATATATATGTATGATATATATATATGATATATATATATGTATAATATGATATATGATGCATATATATATATGATATGTGATAAATTGTGGGAGGGTTAAGACTATTTCGACAGGCTTGGCATCATATGAACCAAGTAGTCAATACATGTTACTATTATTGACAATTATAAAATATAAATATGTTACATATATGTTCTGGTTGGTGGTTTTAACCATCTTGAAAAATATTAGTCACTGGAAAGGATTATCCCATATATTATGGAAAATAAACAAAAATGAAACCACCAAGCAGTGTTATATATATATATATCCCAGGCAGAATGATTTGGTAGTTGTACAACGCCTTACCATCAGAATTGGCGACAAAACTACACAGTTGCGATCGCACCGGCGATCGGTGACTGTTTTATATATCGTAGCCACAAATCTGGTTGTTGGTAAACCTACCCCTCTGAAAAATATGAGTTCTCAATATATGGAAAAATAAAAATCATGTTCCAAACCACCAACCAGCAATGTTTATCATCATTTTCTCAAATGAGCTACTCTATGCTAATCTATGCCAATCTGGGGTACACCCCGTGTCTGGGCAAATCCATGTATATAAATATCCCGCCGGACCGGAAACCGTTCCCATAAAACGCACGTTTTTTAAACAAATGGTGATTTTACCACAGTGCCGTGCTGATTTGATGATTGGAAATCCTGGAAAAACTTGGGGCGCGTTTTTTGGCTTTTTAGCGTCATCGCAGTAAACGATCCCAGAGTAAACGATCACGTAGCAACATTTAACGTAGTAAACGATCCCAGAGATCTCAGCAGCGTACAAACATGTAACGTAGTAAACAATCCCAGTGATCTCAGCAGAGTAGAAATATTTCATGTACGAAGTACAAGGAACGTTAACATGCCCCCCCACCCCACCCCACCCCAACCCCACCTCAGCCACCCACCCACACACCCATCAAGCAGCGTAGCAACATGTAACGTAGTAAACGATCCCAGGGATCTCAGCAGCGTGGCAATATTTCATGTACGAAGTACAAGGAACGTTAACATGCCCCCCCACCCCACCCCACAATCGCGATATTCAAAAACGTGCGTTTTACGGGAACGGTTTTCGGTCCGCAGGCATAAATATGAATGATAATGAATAATATATGATATAACTCAATCGTTGCGGGTTCCCCCGACCATGGACAAACCATTTGTTCTTTGCGTTTGGAGCAGCTAGTTTCATACTGGCATTGATCAAAGACGAAGACAACCTATAGAAATGTATACAGATCTCATATTTGAATACAGTTAAGCTTATTTTGTACTATTGTACACCATCACATACCAGTCGTTGTGGAAAGAAAAACAATGCTGACCCATCCCCAATCTACTTTGAGTATCTTTCAGTACAGTCTGCTAATCGAACATGGCTTGCTGTAAAGTCCCCCATTTAGTTCGATGATGTTCCCAGAAAATCCATGAAAATGCATGGATTTCGCATCCGCTAGAATCCGCTAGAAGATTTCCCTTGGATTTTCCCATTCCACTTGTCATTTCACGGGGAAAACTTTCCCCGAAAAAAACATCCAACCGCCGAAAGGGCGGCCTTGACTCCAACGAGCCGACCGGCTGGGGTACAAGATGGGCGTCAGGGAACAGCTGAAGCCCAGCGAAATGATCCCCAGCAGCACCAGGAACTGCGTCCTGAGTGGATCGATTCGGAGTTTTTCGTTACAGCTGGTGTTGCGACTTGAATCAGGATTAAACACCATTTAACAAAAAAACAAGTCCAGCTTTGTCACCAATTATGATTAAAAACCATAATCTATGAGTTTTGTCCCCAATAATGATGGTAAAGGCAGGTACAACTACCAAATTAAATCATTCTGACTGGGATTGTACTATATTACACTATCCTGATTAAAAACACCCAAACCCCAATCCCAGCGATGTGTCCCAAGAATAGATCGTTAATACATGTCAATAAGCCCATAAGCACTTATTAGATATGATTCGATCTTGTTGTGGTGGGCTTGTAAGCCCTTTTTCTTTCGATATGGAACATGTCCTCATTTGATGCCACACATTATGTATTCACCTACCCAACCAAGGTTTACCAACTTTCCTGGATTGGGGAAGATGGTGGACGATTCCCAAACTATCTTATATTTACCAAGAATCTGGGGAATATTGATGAAACTTGGTAGATTGAAACGCATGTATACACATGTAACATGCATTGTTGTTTTTTTCGTTGGAAGAGTGTCTTGGTCTTCAAAATAAATAATGAAAAACACACACAAATCAAATGGACCACGGCATACTCGTATGACTATTCCCGAGTGGGTCATGAAAAGAAAGCTGTCAATCAGGCCCTGAGGTTCGAGTGAGATGGTCCGGACCCAAAAGTATGAACATTGACAATCATTAAAACATGGTACCCCCCAAGAATAAGCTTCACATAGCTTCACAATCCACTGTTCATTGGCAGTGCAAATCTACCAATGAAAACAGTCGGAGCAATTGGTTGCTGCCACTAATTAGATCTAATTTAATTAGTAAGTCCCATAGTTAAGTTGAAGCTGAGACTGGAACAAACAAACCCACAGCCACAGACTGTCTTGGTTTGGGCTGGGGCTGGGGGTAATATAGTACTGTGACACAATGTTCTTCCATCGGACTTCTGATCAAGGAGAATTTGTACCCTGCGACCTGCCTGCACTCAGCGGCCACGGAAACCAATCCTGGAATGCACATGATCTTCCAGCTACCTGGAACAAGCTTGTAACTGGAACATGACACCACTTCAATAGAGGATGTCTCCTGCTCAAAATTCAGGAATTCCAACAGACCAAAGTTATTCTTTCCTCTTGTCGTGAGTGATATTCCCATGAATTCATAGCTTCTATAACTTCTATCCTACTTGATGTCGCTCAATTCGAACCACCGGCCTGAAGATTGATCTTTAAAGACTTTTAAAGTCAACCCTGAATGTCTGCTAAAGTGTGGCTTCGTATCTCTACTGGTGGCTAACAAAATCCTAGATTTACATTAGCACCTGACCTATCTCCAGCATCAAGCGACGTATCCTGCGCCATGCCGAAGACGGTGAAGAGAAGCGTGCCGAAATACTCCGAGAGTTCGAAGATCTGCAGCAACCGCACATAACAGGGCAACAAGTTCCTGGGGCAAGGCTGGAGCTCACGAAATCCTGAAGAATTTTGCTGGAAAAGGTGGAACCTTCCCAACAGAAAATAGCAAACACACACTATATATATACACATATATATATATACATAATATGATATAGTATAATATAACAATAAAGTATAATGTAATAATATATTATAATATAATAATAAAGTAAAATGTAATAATATTTTATAATATAATAACATATTATAATATAATAATATTATAATATAAACATATATTATAATATAAACATATATTATAATATAAACGCATATTATATTATAATATTAATATTAATACATAATTACCCGCAGGCCGGGGGTGCCGCCCAGAGGTTGATCATGTGACCAACTCTTTAGGGTTTGTTTATGGTTTGCTTAGGGTTTGTTTAGGGTTTCATTTAGGTTTTTGTTGTTATTTATCTTTATTTTTTAACCACGGTTTGAATACAATTTTACTTTCAAGGCTTACTTCACTGTTATGTCAGATTTAGGTTTTAAGGTTTAGCATTTGTGTTTTGGAAACAAATCTCATCAGCCATTTGGGCGATCCGACGACATCCCCAAATGCGTAAAACACTGGCCCTGCGCCGCAGGGCGCAGTCAAAACACACTTCCCCGGGCAGCACCCCCGTCCTGGCCGTATAATTATATAATAATTATATGCATATATATATATGACTTATGACTTATGGCATTGGATTTGGATATATGGGGTTACAACCCCCACATCCAAAAAAGCAACTGGATACAATAGGTGGTCAAACCAAGTCGAGGATTGGATCGGAAAAAAAAAGAGAACTGCAAGGGTGTCTAAATGAGGGTTTCCTGAAATAGGGGTACCCCTAAATCCCTACTATATTCCCATTGAATCCCAAGTGAAGCCCCATTTCTCTTTGGTGAAATCCACGATTGGATCGCCGAGCTTCAAGGCATGAAACGAGTTCACCGCGTGCTCGGACAGGGCCCAAGGCACCAAAAACCACCTGCAATGGCGAGTATCGGGTAGGGTTAGGATGCATTGCTCCATTCTGTGTGAATCTATATTATAAATAAATATATACATAATATATATATATATAAATTTAAATAATTAGCATACAATTCAAACCTGCACGAAACCTACACACAGACACACCTGAGGTCGAACCCGCGCATTTTGCGGCGATGCGAGGTTTGGGGGGGCCCCCATACCATTGGGGGGGTGGGGATTCTGGGACCGCACTAGAGATGTTGTTATGCGAGTTGTTAGCATGACGTGCATGTACGATCATGTACGTACAGTAGTCTATATATAATGTAACGTTATAAAATTGACATATAGATGTACAATGATGTAATTGTAATGCAAACAAACAACAATAAAAGGCCCTTATGCATAATAATGACAATAATGTATACAAAGCATGTGTAAATCATGAATATGACTGAACAACAAATTACATAGATACACAATATGATACATCGATGTTTAGATTCAGGTAGCCAGTAAGATTCCATCCCCGTTCCGAACGGCCGAAACGCCGCCAAAGCACCAAAGCACTAGCCCAATAAGCAAGGTGAGAATCAGGATCACGTCTAGACCGTTCCAAATATTCATGTACTGACCTCAGTATGAACAAAGCTCCAACGAATTTCAGGATCAACAAATCAGTGAAATGTATTCGAACAAGGTCAACTAAGGTCAACCACTTTAAAATTCAAAACCCGCGAAAACATCAGTTAAAAACATTCAAACTATATAGAATATCAAAATGTGCGTATTGGTCCTATACGGTATGGGCACTCACTTGGCTAGGACGTGTTTCAAGCGGGGCTTGAAAGCCACTTGGGTAAATTTGAAAATGAAATATACCCATCAAAATACTGCTATCTCATAGGGAAAGTGATGAGATGATATACCATTGGATTTTTGGGGTATCCCGTTTTTGAACAAACCCACTTTCAAAGAGATGAAGAGTAATGTTTCCCACCTCAGGTATTCAGAACATGAAAGTATCTTGCATTGTACTTGATGATTCTTGATCTAGTTGAATCATATTAAATCTAGTTTGCGAAAATGTTGATGTTCCCCCCTAAAATATAGAGATTTTAAAAAATAAAACTGAGACCGAGACGGAGTTCTGTTGATGTTCCCCCCCTTTTTAACACTCGCGAATTCTGGCGTCAACATGGCGACAAATTCGTGTTTCATCCCATCCCCTTAGACGTCAGGGATGGTAAAACTCCCAGATATTCCAAAGGGAAAACATGAAACAAATTGCTTGGGATATGAAAGAAATCTGGAATTACAAAATTGGATAAGGCTTTGATCTTGAAAATTTAACGTCATATAGGCTTCTGAAAATGGGCCTCCACATCCATGTTCCAGCCATTTCCACCCCAAAATCGCCACCAATTGATAGCGAAGTTCAGTTTTAAAACCGCGGAATATTGGGAACGCAGTTTCGCAAAAAATGCTAACACAAACAAAAGTAGCTATAAATAGCTCATATCAAGGTGGCTACATATACTCACATATATATTTTATAAACACATACATTGCATACATCTAGATATATACACATACATTACATATGTATATATATATATAAATATGTATATAAAATTATATAATATTATATGTGTATATATATATAAATCCCATAGATATCCCCCTATCCACATGACATGTAGCATTTTTGCAGCGAACTCCGGCCAGGGATCCGATGGAGCCTTTGGCCTGAAGCTGTAGGACTTCGATGAGAGCCAAGGAAATGCCCCAGAAAAGCAGCACGCAGCTCTCCAGAAGCGCCTGAAAGTCATGGAGCTGTCCCAGAAAGTCATGGGGGTAGCAACCACAATCATCCACTTTACAGTGATAAGTAGGATGTTCCATTATATACCATCCAGCTATTGGGGATCCCCCATTTATGGACACCTCCAAATATGGCGTGGTGTTGTCACCATGTGATCAAGCATCAATTTTTGGGTACCATACTCTCTGAATTTCTCTGACAGGTTGCCATATCCAAAATCGAACACGTCGGACGTTGGGAAAAGCTTGAAATGGGGATCGACTCAGTCATCAGCACGAAAAGAGACTTTAGCAGCAACTACGGCAGTCACCAGCAGTCGCCTAGACTGGTTGTGAAAAATGGAACATTACAATACCCAGTAAATTCACGAAAGAACCAGTTGGAAAAGGCAATCTGCCTGCATAGAGCACTGTGATCCTTCTGATCATCCCAGCTGCGGAGCTTCATCCCTTTCTCCAAGGAACTTTGGATGAAACGTGATGAAACCAAGATCAAAGAAGGATGTCACCAACAAGCATAGTTGACATTGGAATAACCCACACGCTTTCTGAACTCCATCCCCAGCTGTGTCGACAAGCTCACTATGCCTCGTAGCCCGCGGAAAAAAGGACAAAGTGCGAGTAGAGAAGCACAAAGGTGACTCCTTAGGCTTGAATTTGATGGATGACCTTTTACTGTCGGATCTCCCGCTCCAAGATGTGTGAAGAACAGGGCAGTCTTACACGTGCTGCATGGAAGACCATTGAGAACCTGGCTTCGGGTGCCAAATTTCTAAAACTAGTAAGATGAGAAACCTCACTACTCACACAACCATGAAGCACAACTATTTTTTTGTTAAAGCACCACCCTGGGCTACAGAATATCACTCTTAATGCTTAATATCACCAAAAATTTGGTGTGAAAATCAACCAACCAAATCCCCCGTTTTTGATGCAAAAAAAAGTCCCAAAATTCTTTCCGCTGGGTCACTTGAACCCCATCCTTAGTTTCTGCATTGTTCATTTTCCGTGAGCCCTAAAACATAGCCCTTTTCCACTATACTGCTTGTTTGATACATGTAGATAACATCATATAAATATCCAAAAATATATGAATTACATACATCCCACCACATACATCCATATACTCATTATTTTTGTCCCCATTAAATCATATAAATATCCCCTTGGGATCCCTTGGGTGGGCTATACTCATCCCCAACAAATCAGGAGCACCAAGGAGCTGGATCCTCCATGTGTGAGTGCTTTGACCCTGCCGAAAAACCACGTTTTTTTCTGCTGGAGGTGCTGCTGGAACTGCCCAAGTGATTGCTTAATGGGGTGTGTAGGCGTGTATAATAAATATAAAAAATATAATAAATATGATGAATACAATCAATATAATCAATATAAAATATATATTAAATATATTTAAATATAACAAAATTATTTGTATATATATATATAAATAAATAAATACATATATATATATATATATTCAACGAGTGCATATGTGGTGGTTTGGCTTGGTAGTTTTGGTCTGGGAAATTGAAGTTTTCTGCGTGTGAACAATGAAGAAACTTGCCGCGGCAAGGCCTGGGAATGGAGCTCAATTCACGCAAACTCAGTTGGTGTCTGGAAGAGCTGGTGAAAAGACGTAGGAAAATCCTGGGCGAAGAGGGGAACCATACGGATTTATGATGCAGGATATATAATTATATATGTATATACGTAATTATATATATAATTATATCTATATATGGATTTGTGATATATTGTATGATAATGTATGATATGATAAATTATAAAGCTGTGTGTGGGATTG
Organism: Cladocopium goreaui; assembly: GCA_947184155.2. NCBI lineage: Eukaryota > Dinophyceae > Suessiales > Symbiodiniaceae > Cladocopium > Cladocopium goreaui. Next base: position 150,624 of record CAMXCT020006750.1, on the reverse strand, counting down.
TAGTGGAATTAACTATTAGAAGATATCCACAAACTACGCTGGGATGCTTCAAGATGGGCAATGCATTTCAAAGGTCTTGGAGTCTGGATCAAACTTGGGTACTTGATTGGGCCTTTGCCCAGGTTGGATCCCCATAACATGTTGGATGCTTCCAACCGCATTGAAGCGGACTATGAAGGAGAAGTATTACTTCCACCAAAAAATCTAAAGGGTCAATCCCAGTAACATGAACTTCATTGTAGCTCAAACACATGCTACCAATGGAATGCGAATGGCTGGCCATGCTTCAGTTCACCATCCGTTGTTGGGGATTAATATTGTTTGAGCCATGGCAAAATCTTACAACAGTCAACAGATCGTGGGAGTCCTCAGAGTTTTTCGCTGACAAAAGATGAAGCTGTCGAAGGCTTGAATCAGTTGATTGTGAAAAGATACATCCTTTATAGGACCCGCAAAGCCATAGCAGACCGGGACATCATACAAAAGCTGTTGTAAGTACATAGATTGAGTAGAAACTGGATGTGTTTTTCTGTTTTTTTCATCTCAGAAGATTTAAGAAGCATCCCCAAAAAAATACGTTTTCTGGGATCCGGGACAAAAGACTTGCAATCCTCCTCCCCTTCTGCTGGCTCCAACTAAAGGCCTAGTGGCTGGAACCACGCAAGCATGAACAATTGGGTCACTACTCAGGCTGTAGTTTACCACTTCATGTCGTTAATATATAATAATTAACTACTTATATGTTGATCAAATCTTAATTTATATTGCCTAACTCCCAACTTCTTGCGAACAAATCCAGATGCTTGAGATTCTGTCTAAATTCCCCATTGATTCTGCTTTTTTTCCACCAAGTCTCTGATGGTAGGGTTCCATCACCTGCCATGATCGGAGGTTTCAAACTCATGAAGGGCCCATATGGGGCAATGTAGCTAGGATATGAGCCCCCCCAAAAAATGGAACATACCTCCAAATGGCAGTTTAGATCATGTGACGAAAAAAACGAAAATGATGGACATTGATAGACCATCAAAAATTGGGGTACCCACTCTTCAGACTGGCTGGTCCTGGCTGGTTAATGGGGATTCCTAGAACGGATTGTGAAAATACCCACTATATTGGGATATATTGGGTAGTATCATGTAGTAATGTAGTATAACCCCTTACAAACAATCATCAACCAACATCGGTTTCGAACATTGCTCAATTCATGAAGGGATTTTTTGAGTATCTGAATGTATTTTCCCTTTCCAATCCCGTTGCGCTGCAGGCCTTGTTGGCTTGCCTTCGCTGTTCATCTTTATCAAAGGCAAACACGGCAAAGGGGGTGGGTGTGACACAAAGCCTCCAGTGGCGGTGGCGAAAGTTGGCACCAACTGAAAGTTGGACTGCTGCACTCCTGAAGATTCACTTGGACTTCCAGGGATTCATTCCTGAAATGTGTATAATATACACATGTATAGTATATGTATCTATATGTAATATACATATGTGTGTATATATATATAAATATTTAAATACCTACCCAACACAAATATGCTGATTTCCTATCGGAGAATGATCTTGCAATCCGATTTGGGACAATTTTGCATTCGATTTCATTGATCAACCAGTTGGTTTAGTTTACCCGACTTCCCCCGTATGGCTCTGAAAATAGGCTACCCAAAGAAATCCCATGATTGCTCATGATTTTCGCAGAGTCAATACGTAGCTATTTAGAGGATTTTAGAGGTTCATTCATCATTTTTGCCGCCCTATTTTGCATGCATCATATGGGGATGGGTCCTATGAAAAGCGATAATCTTTGGGGAATGATCATCCAGTAACCATCTTTTTGATGGTACCCGGTATGGTACCAGGGTTTTGACAAACATAACCCCAGCTCGGCTCGTTTTTTACCGAGGAACAGGTCCACCGCGGAGTTGTAAAAATGCTGCGAGACAAACTCTTTGCCTTGCTGCTATGGCTGCTCCTATATATATAATATATGTGCATGTATATTCTATATATATATATACATATATATATATATACATATCGAATGGGTATGCGAAATGGGTATATCATGGGTACATAATCATTTATACCGGATACATACATATATATATATAATTATATATCTATACAGTATACATGTGTTCTTCCTGTGTATGTGTGCGCATATGTATACAGTATATATATATATATATGTATTTATATATATATAGGCATGTATTTATATATATATATATATACCCTATGATTCCTCGACCATATCTGCCATGGCCTAGGCTATACCAGAAATGAACGACTATAAATGGATTTTGAAGACTATACGGGGAATTCTCATCGACTATACCAGTAAGTCATCTAAGGCTATACCGGCACTGTGGCCATCTGTGGCCCCAAAGATCCAGATGTAGATTGTTGGAAACCCCAAGTAGTATAATAATGTTCTATGATGGGGGAATCACAGTGTATATATTGAATACTCAACCCACTGCCGGGATCTCCCAAGTGCCTGCCGCAGCTTCCCACAGGGATGTGAATCAACGCGAGATAAGGAAATCAGGAACCAAACCAATTGTGCCACTCAGGGCCATTATATAAATTAATGGTATTGGATTCCAAGAAAATTTGCTCAGTTGGATATCGATACTTTGAAAAATTCTGTGGCCACATGGCGCCATGGGATGAAAGCTGCATTTGCGGCAACTTTTGTGGATGATTTGGAAATTGGAGAACCTTTAGGTGCGAGCCCCCTCTATTTGCCCTGCACATATCTGCGTGCACCCGTCTTATGACATTCAACCATTGTGTGATATGTCGTAGCATGCCAGCTTCATCAAGTCGATTTGGAACGATGCCAAGCTGTTTAATTCATCTTGCGATTGGGCTCAAATAAAGACTAAGGGGGTGTTTTGCATGTATTTCTCCAAGCCCCTTGTGCCACCCACAGCTGATTTTTTTGCTGCGGCATGCCGACGCAAGCGCGTCGGGTCGTCATCGAAAACCTCAAGGATCGCTTTTGGGGGTGCAAGAGGGCTGGTGTTGCAGCTACAATATGTTGATGATGCTAATCCAAACCTTTTTTGAACACATTACATAATTAATTTTGACATACAGGCACCCAACTGCCTTCAGGAGTTCTACAGGGAGATTCTGAACGATAAAGCGTGGATCTCTGAGAGAAAAAGGGAACTCAGACTAAAGGCTGGTATTTCTCCCCAAGATTCCAAGGTTGCTTGGTGCAATCTCATATGTGATTAGAGTCTGTGAATGATTTTTTAAGTGGCATCATGATATCAAATCATGCAGCTTTCTCCCGTAAGGTTGTGAAGTTTAGCTTTGTGGATGTGAAGCGGATGAAGGGTAAGCTCAAGCACGGCCAAATTGGTGAAAGAGATGTTGCCTAGCCAAACAATTAACATGTGCACATTTGAATGCTCTGTCATGTCAGTTGATACTGCTACGATGCTCCTGGTCTAGGGTATAACTGCGTTTGCCCAGGTGGAAATGGATAGAAACTTCAACTTTGTGGCTGCCTACCTTGCGCAGTTTGCGCACTGTTTGCCTGGGAAGAATGAGATTGAGGCCAATGATCCTCACAATTCCTTCTAGGATTGTCACAAGTTCCAAAGTGCAGACTACAATGCATGGTTGGTGCCATCTTATATATTTCGGTGAATGTGTTTCTGGAGGTTGTGCTCACTGCGATGTCGATGGAGTACAAGCTGAATACACATTTTCGTGATGTCTGGGAGCATGAAGCCATTGCCTTAGCTATATTGAATTTATGGTATATTATAGTGTACATGAAATCCCTCCCCAAATTGATTCAAGTTTTCGGTTTAACCTCCGATCTCCCGAAACGAGGTGTGGGCATCAGTGGAGGGTGGCCTCCAACGAACCTTTGCCCAGTACTGCATGACGAGGTTCCAGCGCAATCCAACTGCCAGGCGTGCCAGTCGTGCTCGTGCCAGTCGTGCCACTCCTGTCCAGCACAATGCACAATAGCCTCATGTGTTAGAAAACTTTGGTTTTCAATTTCATCAGCTTTCACGCAGAAAAAGCCACCCGAAAATGATCGAGATCAAGGGCATCATCAAGGAGGTCTTGGAGGTGTGGACCCACACTTGTTCATCATTGTTGACTTGTAGAGTCTAGGATATAATTTCCATTCATCATATCACGGTGAAACACCCAGAGCGCTGAAGGCGCATGGAATGTTGGATGAGAAAGGGAAAAAGTTGCAAAGAAAGGCCCATCACGCGCAGCCTCCCAGGTGCGCACCATGTCAAAACCATCATTAATAGTCAAACCGGTACAGTATTTGATTAGTAACAAACAAATGATTGTGTTTCCGTGTTTCCATTCCCCTATTCGTTCATGTCATCCCTATGGCCCCTATGATTCCAACAGCCCAGGCCAGTTTGGCAAGCGGAAGCATTACGGCCACCGAACTTGAAGTTGAACCACACGATGATGACGACGTTTACCCTGATTCCAAGAACGTAGGGGGACAGGAACACGGAGAAGAGGAAATCCCGACAGAAGATGAGTTTGTTGATGTTTTACCCCATGATGAGGAGCAAGAGGAAAAAACGGAGGAATGTCTAGGTGAACCAACTGGGACTCCGATGGACAATATGGACACTTTACCCCATATGGAAGAGAGCTTCTTTCACAGCGATGATGACAAGAAGGGAGCACACAAGGTAGGGTAGGGGAACTGATCACTGCATGATTTTGTTCAAAAACATTCACGTATGATCGATCCATACCTTTGCCAATTTTATCCAGTTTTACACATTAGATCTATCTATATATCGCTGCACGCATGACAGGACCATGAGCCCTTGATTGCAATGCCTGCGCAAGATGAACACATGGAGCGGCGTGCCCAGGAGGTTTCCGAAGCACTGGGGAAGGATGGCAACAATGATGACATTTTGAAGGCTAGAATTTACGCTGTTGCATTGGATTTCCAACTTGAACACTCTGTGTGAAGTCATTTATATTCTCCATGCTTCATCTCTCTGTCTCTCTGATCTTTCGCGTCCGACTTAATATGTTTTCTCCATTGGGTAGGCTCAGAAAGCCCTACGGGCAGCGTCCAGAAAAGCTGCAGCTGAGGAGGACTTCGAGGATGAAGACAGAGAATATAAGGAAAACCAAAGTGACGAAGACAGGGATCTCGACAGAAAAGGAAGAGGTCGGGGCAGAGGTAGAGGTAGAGGGCGGCCCCGTGGGCGTGGGAGAGCTGGGAGAGGAAAAGGTCGAGGGAAAGGCCCCTCCAAGGTTAAAAAGGCTGAACAGAAGGATGAACAGGATGACAATCAGGACAACAATGACCAGGGTGAGGATGAGACAGACAATAGGAAGAGAAAACGGGAACCAAGGGCAATGAAAAGGCCTAGCGGAGCTGCAGCTAGCAAACCTGGACCTGATTCGCCTGGAGTGACACCGAAAGATCATATTGATGAGAAGGCTTGGTATAGTTCACAAACATTGTGATACAGGTGTGTTACATACGGTTTGCATACGTGGTTACAGAACAAGTGTGCATGTATGCTGCATGTCTATTTCAATTCTTTACATGCGGTGCCAATCAACTTGACAGGTACGGCAGAACCTGGAGATTGTGCGGGGTATCGCGAAGGAGGACCCAATGATGATCCTTCCATCTGATGAAGTGCTTCAAAAGAGAACGTACTTTGCCTAATCACTAAATCAAGTTCAACACTTGTGATTTTGAATTCCGGTGACAACACTAGCATGCACTGGTTTGATCAAGGTCGTTCACATTGAAGCCACCTGAAAAAGCCTACACGGTCTCCTCCGAACCAGCCACCATAGGTGTCCTGCAAGGGGCCTAGCGGGCTGATCAAATTTGGAAGCCACTGCCACTGACATTAAACAATCTTCCCGTGTTGCTTCCATGTTTGAGTTCCATTGCAATCATGAGCAACTCTTACGGTTTCAACTGGTCCAGGGTGTGGTCAATAATGGGCTGCTCAGTTCATCATAAGGTACAAGAGGGCCGGCTTCTATGTGAGTCCAGTGAGCAAAAGCACCGTGTGGCAAGTGAATCGAACTCATGGTCTCAACTTGCAGGCTAGGCAGTCAACATTTGCACTTTATTTATTCACATGAATGGTGCAACCGGAATGGAGCAACTTGGTCGACTGCCATAAAAATTTGAAATGCTTTGAACCTGGAACCAGGTCGACAAGACTCCAAAGAGAGGCCTTTCCCTTTTTTGGGGAAAATGCGGAGGGCCTTCAGAAGCGCCGGGGTCTCAACCATGATCATCTTCTGGTCACCCTTGACGCACTGCTCACCAATCCTCAGGTGGACGATGGCAAAAAAGGCTGGGCGATGGATGGCGGCCGAACCTGAGACTGAACAGTCTGAAGAACCTTTTCGCGAAGGTGAAGAGGAACAGGAAGATGAGAATGATGAAGTGATTGATCCACAGGATGTTGACTAGAGAGTTTCTGTCGGCTAGTTCAGCAAAGCTCAAACATTTTCATTAATGTTCATCGCAATCGATCGAAATAGCTATTGAAGAACCAAATCATTGATTTGATCGTAGAGGTCCCAACTATATAATAGGAGTCCCGAATCATTGCAACTTTTTGCGCTGCTCTGGCCAGAATCCCAGTCTCAAAATTTTCGAGTTGCAATGGTGCGAAAATTGGGGCCCTGGAATCTTGGAAAGGAATCAATTGATATAATTGCTTGATGGTATCCAACGAACTCGTATATTGTGACATTAATCAAAGTAAAATCTGTTTTGCCATGCATGGCTCAGACCTTTTGATGTTTTGGCGCACAACCGACGCCAAGAGTCTGTTTGTGTGATGGTTGCTGAATCGAAGGGCCAGGGTAAGCCTGCCTGGGCTAGCAGCCCTCTGGCGTTGACAAGGGCCCAGGCTTTGCTGCTCAGGCGATTGGGCGCACCCATACTGTTGCTACTTGATTGAAATTTCACTAGGATGATGAGAGAATATTATACATAATAGGCCTATACAATCACTGAGATGAGAATATAAAACCAGACCCTTACACGACTGTCCCTCAGGTTACACATGTGCGACTTTGTGGCATCATTGAACCCTTCAGTTTCGAGGGCCTGGGGCTCAAAAAACCGAAGTGAAATCTGTTCATCATATTTTACGTGCACTTTGAAACCCTGAAAACCTCCCATTCAGATATGGTTCACGTCGAAACCATATTTCATTTTTTTACCATTGACCCGACCATCCGTTCCTTCTGCCTAGAACATGGACTTTGTCGACTTCTTCAGCGGTGGTAGATCTATTTACAATGGATTTTGTCCAGCGCTCAGCGTTTGACGTGGCTGATGCCTATGACATATTTTGGGTTCTGAATCGATGCTTGACAACTATATTTTTTTGTTATAAATCCTAATGCATATATTTGCACTGTTGTTTTGGGTTGCCTGGACGAATCCAATATTGAACAAGGCAGTCATTATCCTCTAATACAAAATATATGGAACAATTCAACTGTGTCTCAAAATTGCCCCAATTCCCAAACACTTGCTCTCGAGGTGCCGAAGGATGCCGTGGGCCATGGGCTCAGTAATGTAGCCACCAATGCCACCAATGCCGCCACTGCCACCAATGCCTCATTCGGATGTTGGCTTTGCAAAGGCGATTCTTTGAGATTGTGGACCGTGGCGAGCAGAATGATTTGACCAGCACGCCAAAACCCCAGGGGAAAAGGGATGTTAGGAATGATCATGTCATGCTAATTTTCCACTTGGGTTGGTCCCCCAAAAAAGGCCCCCACAAGTCCATTTTTTTTCATAAAATGCAGGGAAAACACTGTTTTGTGGGGACTTGTGGGGGCCTTTTTTGGTGAACCAACCCAAGTGGAAATTTACCAGCATGTCTTAATATTTTATTATTTATATGATATGATGATGATGCAACACAAATATAAAACATTGATCTTTTCGAAATGCTCACCATCATTTGTTTGAAAAGAAATCATTGGAACCGGTCCCAATGTCCAAATGTGTGAGGTTTGGGTTTCTGACGGCCGTGAAGGACATTTTATCCATTCGTGAAGATGGGCTGGCAGCAGGGGGGCCGCCCTGTGGCCCATGGGTTTGGTTAAACTCTGCCACCCACTGTCGGAGAAAGGAACCAGCTGATGCAATCTTTGGCGATACCAACAAAAACTATGTGAAGGATTCGAACTTGTTCCCTGGTGTCTAATCAAAGATATTATTTTATGTTTTCTTCAAACCGTTATACCATGTACCCATCATGCACCCCTGCCTTTCAAGATTTTATTCGGCCCTGTGATCATATTTGGCCTGGCCGTGTGGCCTGGCACAGCTCAGGCTTGTTTGCCGCTGGGCTATGCTGATGCTTCTAGCCACTGTTCGATGCGTTCACACCATAACTGAGCAGCCAGGTTCGAGCTTGATGCCACGATATGACTACATCAGATACGTGAAGACCTGTGTTTCTACTCTTCTGGGCTGCGATTGGTTGGACGTGTATTTGCCCTACCCCCAGAAACCAATCTGAAAAACCGCACAAGTAGTGTATGATGAATTTTCATTAATATCTCCCACTTGATGTTGGTTTCTGCGTCCGTGCTGCCCAGTTACATGGGAGCTCACGGACACTTCTCGCTGAAGCCAAGCAAGTGCTTTGGTATCGCGCTACGGCCTGAGATCGGCTGACAAGTCTGTCTGGATGCTGCTGTCATTGGAGTCATTTATTGTCACATGGGTGGCACACTTTGAACTAACTGACCAATGCCTGAATAAATTAGTACTTATAACGTTGTATCACCAATCACTAATTTATGAATAACACTTGATCCATGAGGGACCTCCAAAACACTACCCTATATAGGTTGCTGGTATGACATCTCTAGAGATCAACAGTCCATGGATGCATCATGATACCTGTGCTGAGGCCCTGGGGTATTCGATTGAAGCGAACGATCTCCATTGCAAAGAGGGCGTTGCTCCGTTTGGGTGGCAAGGGTATGGTGAAAATTTCAACCAATGCCCAGGGCAAGACCATTGTGAACCTCGGTTGATTAAAATCTATATAGCTAGACGGCTTAGTTAGCCCCTCAAAGTCACAGGGGCGAGTCTAGATCAACCACAAGTATTGGGCATTCAATGTGATATATTGGATGTATCAAATGGATCTCTCACAACTGTAGTGAACCTTCCAAACACCTTTTTGTAAAACCCATTTTTTGAACCATATCACTACTAACCACCCAAAAATATATTATCACAAAAAACCGTGGTTCGAAAGGGTCACTAGTCAATCATGGAGATGGCGGAAGATGGCCTCTAGATTCCTGTTGCCTCGGGATGTGACTCAGGAGCGGTGGCAAACTTCTGAAGCAGTCTGCTGAGTATCCGCGGCTCTATGGACAACGAGTGGCGAAATACCATTTGAAACATATTGCATCTTGATTTCACAAGCTCAATTTACCAGTGGTCTAGAAACCCAACCAGATATGGGAAAATAAACAACAGCATCCGTGATATTGATGTCTTTTTCAGATGTTCATTCAGGGTTTCGCCATGTTTCACCTGGATTCTCGACTGTATCAATCTGATATTATAGACTTGAAACTTGGAATTGAAACTTCTAAGGTCACAGGCAACCCCCACACCGGCACTGCAGCCCAGGCTGCCAATCCAGGCGATCTTCGCGCCAAAGTCTTTGGGAAGCCGCTTGCACAGATTCCCAAGGCCAAAGCATCCTCATCTCATGCATTTTATCAAGATGGGTCGGGTTAGCTACCACATATCGTAACCAACAAAACAAATTATAAACTTATTATGATACAGTATTAAGATCAAGATGGGGCATGATGGATTTGATTTGGTTTTCATGATATGGGTATGTCTCAAAATGAAGCGCCCTTTTTTTGGTTAAAAAGGTATACTTTAAGGGGGCAAAAGGACATCCCCATATGATCTTGGCAAAATCCGTGGTAGGTGAAGCAACCTCATCGATGGGCTCATGCTGGTTTGACGCCTGTGAAAACCTTTCTTCGTGAACAGGTTTCAAGGGGGGTTTACAAACCCATTCTTGATCAGGGGTTGTGAGCAAACCCGTTAGCCTTGGAAATTCAAATTCAGTTTGAAAATTCAGTTTGACTTGGCATGATATATGCCTGGGTCAGCTATGCAAATTCATGAGAACCCTGACCTTAGGGATTTAATCATTGCGGGCTAAAATAATCCGACATCCAGCTTCAGGTACATGATTGATCAGATGCATTAATATGGTATATAACATGGCTTTTGTAAACCATCATTGCGTACGAAATAGTACGACTTGCGATGATTGACAAAAAAATACGAAACATAGCTGGACCGTGGACAACCCGTGGACAGACCGTGGAAAGGATATACTGGCACGTGGAAAGGACATACTGGCACGTGGAACGACCATACTGGCACGTGGACAATGGTACCCAGGATTTCGTATAATTTGCATTGTATTGGCTCAAAGGCGCCATCTGTTCACTGACTGTTGGGTTCATGTACGAAAATGTTTGAGTTAAACCAAACAAATCATCGGCAATTGTTCCAAATGGAAAGGTCAAATACACAAGGACCACCTTTGCTAATCTCCTGGTGGTTCCCAGGGAATCCCACGTTGGAGCCATGTCTAAGTTCCTCGAGGCGGCCAGGAAACGCACCGAGAGAGCTCAGGCAGCTTTAGCAACCTTGGATGCACAAGAAGGCCTTTGTGACTCACAGGCAACTGTGCCTGGAACCCCGTCAGATCCTCACTCGGTGATTTCTTTTCAAACTTGAGATGTCATAGAATGAGCTGGTTGATGTTGTAGCGTATGATGCAGATCAGTGATCATCATCAGGTACCGAATATCACTCATGTTTGATGATTGCTATACCATTTTTATGCATATATGCTATATATGTATTAATTTCTAAGGCGAGAGCTACAGCTACAGCGGAAGAATGCCACATCCCTCAAAAGTTCCACTTCAGGCTTGGTGCAATATATAGTATACGTATAGTACGCATGTGTTTAAGGGGCCGGACTAAATGGCCTGAATCACCATGATGTTGTTGAAACCGGGATCCCATGCTGCATTCATCCTCACAAACATTGAACGGTCATTGGTGTCGCAATCCACTGGCGCAGGTTCTCAAGTCGATCTTTTGACACCACCACCAAAGTTGAACCGACGTGGGAGTGTGGATGGCTCTGGGGGCAAGGGGACACAGAAACAGCCAAGCGGATACTTTCCTGACAACCAACTGGGGTTAGAGGATTCGCCACCAGGGGTTTTTGCTCCAAGTCCAAACACACAGCCAGAAGCTGGGAAGCCAAACACGCCCAAGACCCGAAAACATACAGCAGCAAAGTCCCAAGCCAAGCCAAAAGCAAGGGCACCGGCAAGTGTTCACAAAAGGGTTAGAGGAAAAACAAGCCCAGTGCATGGACCTACAGGTGAGAGCGAGCAAACAAAGCCGGTTCACAATGAAGGCACAGCAGGCAAGGATGGACAGGAGACACAACAAGCAAAGAAAACACCACAGAAGGGCTCCACAGTCAAGACACGCAAAGCAAGCAAAGGAGACAAGGGAGCGGCCGTCAAAGCCAAGACAAGCAAAGGAGACAAGGTCAAGGGAGTCAAGGATAACAAGGATAAGGCATCAGCCGCCAAGGACAAGACAAGCAAAGGAGCTGAGACAAAGCATATAGTTGAATATGATGGCACACAGAAGGTGAGGAATCCTGGTGGGAGATCATCATCTTCAGGCATCAATAAGAAGAGGCATGCAGAACAAGAGACGCGTGACAAACAACCTGAGAAACAAGCAGCAAAGACATTGAAGATCAGTGACAACAACAGCAACAAGGCGCCAGCAGAACGCAAAGAAAATGATGAGACCGCAGTGGTTGCAGCATTACAACGGGCAGACACGCTTGAGCAGCAAGAGAAGGCAGCAGCAGAGCAGGAGAAGTTAGCCAAGCGCAAAGCATACAAAGCTAGGAAGCAGCGCTTCTACAATTCTCTCTCGAGTGCGGTCCTCGTGGTTTAACAGTACATGTACTTGTGCACAAACAGTTGAAGTGTTTGACATTACTCACCCTGAACAAATCACGCTATGGATCACTACTTAAGGCTCACGGACCCCCAGCGCGTTGCGCAAGAAAGCTGACGAGTCTCGGGGAAGTCCCTTGGGCACATCAGTTGTGGAGACATGTTACACAGCAGGTTGTTGTTTTTTTTGCATTGCAATGCATTGCCTAAATTATGGCCACCTGCTATGTGCATTTGTAAACATGTGCAAATGCAGCATGCGTATATACCCTTCACATGGCCCTTTCTCTTTAGGCCTCGAAGATATGCAGAAGTTGTACGAGGAATGGCTTGCGGCCAGTGAGTGCTGGTCTTCCAGCACTTATGTGATTCAGCTTCAGCAAACTTCGGAATTCATCAAGATGGGAGCTCGGAGGTGGATGACATTCAGTCAGATCTGTGAAAAGTACAAGTCCGAAGATGTCGCAACATGCATCATCGAAGAGAAGAAAAAAAATCCAGTGTTAGCAGAAACGCAGATCAAACGACACCCTGACTGCCCCAGTCGTGATGAAACTCATCTCAAACGAATTTAAACGGTATAGCCTAGCCGTAACGGTATAGGTATAGATTGAGGCTGGTTTTTTGACAGACTTGCTGTGGGTGCTTTCATTTGAAGTGGCATCCCCTTTCAACTACCAATCAAAAAAGATCTTGATCATTCTGGGCTGGCAGTGAGTTATTTGTGCAACGTATTGAAATCCCAAGGTGAACCATGCATGTTGCCTTATCAGTCGCTTACTCAGGACATGGTGCTCTATCTTATCTGGGATTCTGAGTCAGAGACGAGCAAAGATTGCACGTTGCTCTCTTCCGGCATGTCTGCTACTGATGCCCATGATGATGAGTCCAAAATCAAAGAGAAAGAGATCCAAACGAAGCAGCACTGAGTCTGACAGTGAGACGGATGGTTCCGCCGAAAGTGAATCTTGTGAGGAGGGTTGGGGAACATGATATCATGATCTGTGATAGGTACAGTGCCTTACTTACACAGTGTGATAAGGGTCACTTCCGTTCACTTAATTTTCATTGGTTGGAAATGTGCTGTAACATGCAATAACCTTCGAACATTTGGTTTCTTGTATTAACTTAGCTGCTTCATAGGACACCACGAAATCGAAAGAGAAGAAAGGCAAGAAGGAGAAGAAGCAGAAGAAGGATCGCAACGGTCGTAAGTCAAAGAAGACAGGGAAGAGCAAGAAAAAGAAGGCGCTCACAGAGGAGCAGAAAAAGAAGAATGAAGAACGAGAAAAACAGAAGGCAGAGAAGAAGGCAGAAACGGAAAAACAAAGGGCTGCAGAAAGGGCAGCAAAAAAAGCTTATGCCGAAAAGGTTGGTGAGTCTCGCAAGGTGGGGTATAGTTTCAGGTCACACAACCCCATTCCCTGCCAAGTAGCCGCTCTTGACCGGAGGTCATGACCCAGTTGACCAGCAAGATTTCTGATGTCCGATCCCGTGTGCTTCGTGCCCAGCAGTTGTACCTTGGATAAACGGGTGTGCATTGGAGGAGGTCGTTCAACAACTACACAGCTGAATTCAAAACCAGTTTTGGGTTTAGGATGGTTTAGGTAGATCATGAAGTCTGATCGAACAGTCAAACCCATCTTATCAGTGTTGGGGATTTGTCGATTGCTTCATTCCTAAGGAACCCTGCTTTGAGCAAAGCAATCTGTTCCCAGCTTGAGCACCAACGACAAGCCTTGCAGCAGTCCCGTGATGCTTTGCAGAGCTTGGTGGATAACTTTGAGGAGCAAGTTTACGGTTCAAATCTTGAATGAATCAGAAATCAGTCTTTACTTTCAATATATCCAATATCACAAAAGACCATGGTCTCTCCAAAATACGTCTAACATGCCCCAGCTGTATCCCCAACCCATCATACCGTGGCTATGCTTGCAGGAGAAAAAGGCGAAGGCCGTGACAGCTGCTGGTGAGAAAGCATTGGCCGACTACAAAAAGGTGTTGGATTCCATGAAAGTCTAGTCGAGTTGAGCAGTGGCCTTGATCTATTTTGATCCATTTTTGATGTTGACAACCTAGCCAGTGATTCCATCGCATCATTTCGAACATCCTACTCATCCATTTGCTGTCTGGTTGCCGCCAGTGGTGGCCAATTGATGCCAATTGTTGGAGAAAAAATACATCACAACTCCTCGGTGGAATGCGGCTGGGCTTCGCTGTGACCAGTGCAATCGCTGGCCCTTCTCGGGGGAATGCTGGTAAACGGAGAGGTGATCACGAATTATTTTAATCTTCTGGGGTACCACATATCATCTAAACTATATCAATGAGTTCTCTGGTTTATGATCATGTTTTTTTTTCAAATAAAATCAAATTGATTGATGCTGGCCCTTCTCTGTGAATAGCATTCGTTAGATTTGGGGTCCTCCATTGCTGAAACGCAATGTTGAGACTTGAGACATTTCGTTTGCGGTTGGCCTTGCTTAGAACCAGTAGCTCACACTAGTGAGGCATGGGCTGCAGGTGGCACGGCATCAATCTGACCAGACTAGATTCGAGCAATCCGAGCGACATGAAAAGATACTAGTACCACATATGACATCACGACGGTTGCAACAAAATGCAGCCCATTACTTTTCAAGGAGCTCGACAAATCAAAGTAGATCGAATGTTTGCCCTCCGCAGGTGAACATGATCAACCAGGTCATGATAACCAAGATCCTGCGCCATTCTTTGACCATTTGGTGGACGAAGTTCAATCTGGAGCATCTCAGCCAAATTGACCCAAAAATGATATCAACCACGGTAACCGTTAACCATTTGTGGGGCAACCATCGGTCATGACATATGACGTAGTTACATGTGTCAGAGAAGACTACCCTCATCCACGGTCCAATGTCAACCAGCCATTCCCAGGCAAGAAGCTTGAGAGGCGCCGCTCGAAGTGCACGTGCGCACGTCAAGGAGCAGCCCGAACGCCAATGGATTGACCATGCATGGCTAAGTAATGGCTTGAAAAGTAGTTGCAATGGTAGTGAGAATTGTTGGCTATTGCTGTAATATACTTTGTAGTAGTGTATGCCATCAACAGTTTTCCAACAACTTCAGTCCCATATTATTTGTTATTATAACCCTATGCTTCCAAAGGATGTTTTTGCTATTGTCGCTCCCACTTAGCCAATATTATATAATATAGGCCCCCAGTTAAAAGTTAATTTATATACCCCATTAACGGATATTAACGGTATAATAAACCATAGTTATTGGACTTATAAATAATAATTATAGATAAACCAATTTAGCTACCTAGGGGGCCCCACATTAGTTTTCCCGCGCTCCGCAGGAGTCTGGTGACCATGTTCATCCAAGAAGCTTGCGGATCGGGAGCACGAGTGATGCCAACACCAATGCAACACGAGATTTTATGAGAGCCTCTGGTATTGCGAAAGCATTAGTCTCTAGGCTCTAATGTAGCCATTGTTTTGGCAACCTTTCCAAAACATGAGTTATTTGGAGCTCAACCACGTGAACCTCACATGTTTACCCAGTCTTCCCCGGGAGAATGTAGAGACTAACGGTCTACCTCATATGAATCAAAGATCTCCCTATGCTTCCAAAGGATGTTTCTGCTATAGTCACGCCCACTTGGCCTATAACAGAATTGAGAGGATATATCAGGATTTTCACCCGTATAGTCTTATGACAGTTATCATATATCGCAATCATTATGTTCAATTTTATAAACCCACACAATTTAATATGAATGGCAATCTGGCGGCTTTTGTTCTTCTAAATAGATGATAGGGATGACCATGCGCTAAGGAGCACACACTCATCGATGTGAAGGTTGCAAAGCTCAATTACACCAATGGATATGAGGTTGTGACGGTTCCCCTTCTGGACCCTGACAAGTTGGTAGCATACCTATTCAAACAAGGATTGACAATTCCCCAAGAGCTGGTAAACGATTTTTGGGAGAAAAAACGGATGTCCGGAGAAAAATGGGTGACTGATTGCCCAGCATCTAACAACCACATTCCCATAGCGTTGTATGGTGATTCCTGCCGTTTGTACCCTACGCGAGCTGATTCGAAATATTTGGGCATATTCATATCCTTTCCTCTTTGGCGACCTCGATCGACTCGATACAGCCGGTGGTGCATTTTCAGCTTAGAAGTTGCGAAGCTCTATGGCAGAGAAACCTTACAACCGATTCTTCAAAGGATAACTTGGAAATTAAATATGCTGTTTGAACACGGGATTGAGGGATTAAATGGTCAGAGGATGAAGTTTTTCTGTTCGGAGCTGCGCGGTGACTGGGAATGGCATAAACAGCTATTTGACTTGACAAGCAGTTGGAAGGGTGCCAAGAACAACGTGTGTTTCCGTTGCGATTGCGCGGCAAAGTCCGACGACGACCCAAAAAAACTGTATTATTGCTTGGATGATGATCCTAATTGGAAAGAGTACAGCCTGACCGAATTTTTGGCATCCCAAATTCGACATTCCCCACCATGCTCCTTGCACTAATTTGCTAAGTTTCAACTCGAAATTTTACTATTTCATTGTCCTGTTCTATGTGGGTTGTCCTCGAACATCCAAAAACATATGTATACTAGTCAGCCTTGCAACCGTTCAAGGCCCGCTGATTTTGTTGCACGGCTTTCATCCGGGCTTGTTGCAGATCTGTTCAATGCATGTTTTGAACATTGGCCTCATGTTCGATCTGAACGGTTGTGGATTGATGCTTTGATTGATATGTTGTTCCTTTCAATATTTTCCCTATGCTTCCAAAGGATGTTTCTGCCATAGTCGCTCCCACTTAGTCTATATAACAGTATTTTATGTTTACTTGCACCTTTGTGTTCCACCAATTTGTACTCCTAACATGTGCTTAAATTATGAATGGATCTGCTTGCAGCTAGCCCCTAGGAATTGCCTCTTGCGAGTCAACTATTTTTGCCATGCGGAGAATGCATCGCTCCAGGACCAGCTCAACCTTGCTTATGACAACTTCCAAGCGTTTTGCAAATCTAAAAAAATCTACTGCTCACAACCGAGGTTTCGACACTATATGGCACCTTGAGGGAAATCAGAATCTTAGGTTGGTTTTCTTTTGTTGGTGGGCAATCAGGAACACCCTGAAAAATACTGTGGTTTGTTCCTTGCACCATGTTGCAACTAAGATTTACAAAAAGACGGGTCAAATCTTATTCACCTCGAAAGCTTACAATGGACGATGCATCGCGGAGTGGCTGCGATCTTGCTTTGATCGAGCCATGACTATTGGCTTCCCTGATGATGAGAACCAAATCCCTTTGCTTTACTCTTGCTTGAAACTGGGACCCAAAGATGAATTACCATATGACCATATGTTTTTTTGTGTGTTTACTCGCCCCCCCCTCCAATTCTTAAGGGTAAACCAGGTGGAAAACATGTGTGTGATTTTAAACTTTCATCTCTCAGGACAGCTTTGTCAAGATTCTTGGGTCTACAGGAATGCGAAGGACGGTTTCTTTCTCGAAAGAGGGAGGCATATGACTGTGGCATGCTGCTGTGCAAAAGATACACTGACCTAGCTTGGCATGCCATCAGGCAGGTTGGTGTTGTTTGATTTTAAAAGATGTTGGGTAAGGGTGCCAAGCCACGCTGAGCCGAGTAGTCTCTATCCCTGAGGCTTAACCGTGATGAATTGCGGCTACGACCAAAGCTGCATGATCCTTGCCATTTTCTACATTTTGTTTGGCTGTTTGGTTTGTGAACCCAGCAAGATTTGATTCAAACATGATAATGTTTTTCAAGTCCAAGCATCAAAACTAAGATGCTACTGCATTTGGTGCATGACTGCAAATTGGGAAGAAACCATCGCTGGTTCCACTGTTTTACGGATGAGGACGGCATGAACTGGTTGAAATGCAACGGCGGCTAAAGTTTGCAAACTTTTAGTTTGTCATGTTTGCCAGTTTTTTTTGGAAAGAACCATGTGATGTAAAAGATGTGGCAACAGTACTGCACAAGTTTTGTGAGGTGTGGCATTACGAGCTCATCCCAATCGACGTGCCAATTTTGTCTTGAGTATGACAAAGCTGCGTATCCTTGCGCTCAAGTCCAAAGTTCGAGAGTACTTGCGAGATACATTGGCCCGTTGTTTTCAGTGTTTTCAATTTTCCAAGTGCTTAAATTGTTATGATAAATGAAACAAGATTAAGAGGTTTAACACGTTGGATTTTTGGATGTTTTGCTTTGGAAGCAACGCAAGGTTGAATTCTTCTGCGCGACGAAAGGTTCTCAAACACCAGTTGAAGTAGCCAGTGCAAAAAGGATTGCTGTTACGCGTGCTAGGTTTGGATGTGTGGTTTGCAAGTTTCTTGGGAATGCATTTATCATCTAATGGTGGTAAGGTCATGTCGAACGCCTATACCAGGAAATGATGAAGGACTATACGGGCAAAACCCAAAAGACTATACGGGTGAAAATCCTGATATATCCTCTCAATTCTGTTATAGGCTAAGTGGGAGCGACTATAGCAGAAACATCCTTTGGAAGCATAGGGTATATGTACAGTATATGACAGTTTGTCAAAATGTATTCTTGTTTCGTATGCAAAACGATGACTTCTTGAAATAGCCTGAAACCCTGCATTTTATCTTGCATGTTTGAAACCGTAGCTAAAACCTGAAGGAAATGCTAACGCACGTCTATATGGAGTGGGTGCCGCTGCTAGTTATCAGTCGTGGAACTGGAAGTTTTTTCAATCTGCTGCAGGGCTTGTCGTTGCCTTTGCTGTCACTGTTGCTTGTGTCAAAGGTCAGCAAAAGCCGCTTTTTGCAACTTTTGCTAGCGCATTGCTAGCGGGTAAAATTACGGACAAATTCGCAAAATTGAAAGACAACGTTAAACATATAGTAAAATGTTTGGCACAGAAATTCAGTAACACATGCTTAGGTTGAAGGCGCTGAGCGTTACATCGTAACTAACTTTATGTTGAAATAACAAGCAGTCAGGAACCCATAGAAAATATCTTTGAACATGTGGAAATCAAAAGAAGCAGCGGCTAACTAGCGCAAACCTAGCGGGTTTGCTAGCGTTGCCTTGCAGAATTGGTGAATTTAGTGGCGTGCCGCCTCATAACGACGAGGAAAAACATCTAGATCCACACAAATTATCAACTGCTGGTGCAAAATTTCTGTCATCTTTGTTGGCAAATGGTCGTACATATATATGTATATATATATATATCTATTATGTATATATATATATATTATGTATGGTTATATATGTATATGTACCTAATTATACATACAGTACATTAATGTTGGAGGTTTTGAGCTTCAAATCTTCTGAGACAAAAACTCCATGGTCTT
Organism: Cladocopium goreaui; assembly: GCA_947184155.2. Lineage (NCBI taxonomy): Eukaryota > Dinophyceae > Suessiales > Symbiodiniaceae > Cladocopium > Cladocopium goreaui. The sequence goes on along the minus strand of CAMXCT020006750.1, from coordinate 131,182 downwards.
CAAATCCAATTTCCAGGTTCCATTGAGAAAACAAGGAATCTTTGGGGTTTATTGTGGTTTATTGTGGTTTATTGTGGTTTATGTTCCATTTCCATCTTCTTGGTTTACTACTGTTTAACCTATGTTCTCCAAGAAACTGGTTTGTCACAATGTGTACATCACATTATAAAGACAAATTACGCTTAAATACTGCAACATATAGGTGCTTCTCTCAACTTCTCTGAAACAAACCCTGGAATCCCCATGAAATCCCCCAGAAGACTGTCATTAAATTCCTATGAAATGCCCATTATATATTGATCTTCGTTTTTGCTCGTTAAATCCACATTCTTTGATGGCCAAATAACGATTGTATCCCGATTAAATCATCACGACGGAATCCCAATGTTCAATGGTAAAATCACCACGTTCAATGAAACCCCTAGTTAGTAAATCCATAGCAAATCTTCACTAGATCCACTTAGTTCAATCCCCATTCAATATCCCCATTCAATCCCTATTAAATCCATATTAGATACCAATGTTCAATGGTTACAATCCCCATTCAATCCCTATATTTTAACTACAGTAAATAAATATCCATTAAATCACATTTTTTGTTGCTTCAATCCCTATAATATAAATCCCTATTATATAAATCTCCATGTTCCGTGGTTTAGACTCCCCATGTTCAATGCTTAAAATCCCCATATCAAATCCAGCAGAAAGTTTCTCCAAGATGCACTCCAGGTGATGCGCCAAAGAGATGAGATGATGATTTCCCCATCGCCAGGAACGCCGGAAGACGTACTCCAATGGGTCCACGCGATCCAGACCTGGAGGGCGCCCAGGGCGGGGGGAGATCATGGGGGATTCAACGGGAGATCATGGGGCATACTTTAATAGGATTTCATGGGATTTGATAGGAATATGATGGAGATGTCGAGGGGATATCATGGGGATGCAATGATGTGTGTGTTTTTTTCTAATCAAAAGGGGGATAGACATCCAAACATGCTGCAAATCTGATGGGGAGATGATGGAGATTGGGATATCAATGGGGATGTAAGGGATTATATATAATTATATATATATATATATAATTAGATATATATATATGTATATTATAACCAACTTGATGTGATATCTTTTTGTGCGTCTGAAAATGGGGCCAGCAATTGCCATCGCCGAGAAAAAGATGCTATGGGACCATTGGATTTGGAGGTCCCACAACCCGCCCGCCTTGCAACAGCCGGATAGCCATGGCCTGGGAGCTGGAACCCCTTCCCCCCAACTTCCCTAACGCGTCCAAAAAAAAAAAGACCAAGTCATAGACCTTGAAAGTCAAAGGATTCACCACTTGAATTGAGGTTTCTAGATTTGTTTGTTACGATTCCTGTTCTATTGTTCCCCACCTGCCAGGTGAGGGTTGTTAGATTTTATGTCAGTTGCCTCCTCCTCCTCCTCCTGCTCCTCCTCCTCCGCCTCCTCCTGCCTCGTCCTCCTCCTCCTCGTCCTCCTTGTCATCCTTGTCGTCCTTGTCGTCCTCGTCGTCCTCGTCGTCCTCGTCCAACTGCGACCCGCGACCACAGTGTTCCCTGCCGGACCTCAACCACGACCATCCACGCCCAGTGTTCCCTGCCGGACCTCAACCGCGACCATCCCCGCCCAGTGTTCCCTGCCGGACCTCAACCACGACCATCCACGCCCAGTGTTCCCTGCCGGACCTCAACCGCGAGTATCCATGCCCAGTGTTCCCTGCCGGACCTCAACCGCGAGTATCCACGCCAAAAGATATGCCACATAGAGTGCCAGAAGATATGCCAGATAGAATGTTAGAAGATATGCCAGATAGAATGCCAGAAGGTATGCCAGATAGAATGCCAGATAGAATGCCAGAAGATATGCCAGATAAAGTGCCAGAATGTTTGCCAGATAGAATGCCAGCAGATTTGCCAGATAATATGCCAGAAGATATGCTAGATAGAATGCCAGATGGAATGCCAGAAGATTTGCCAGATAATATGCCAGAAGATATGCCAGATAGAATGCCAGATGGAATGCCAGAAGATATGCCAGATATGCCAGAAGATATGCCAGAAGATATGCCAGAACATCTGCCAGAAGATATGCCAGAACATCTGCCAGAAGATATGCCAGGTAGAATGCCAGAAGATATGCCAGATAGAATGCCAGATCGAATGCCAGAAAATATGTCAGATAGAATGCCAGAAGATTTGCCAGTAACAAAATGTATAAATTTCATGGTGGGGATCACACGAAGTAAAGTAATTTTTACTTTAGAGCCATAGCCGCTTGATGTGTTGCTTGAAATGATATTCCCGTTCATGGTTTATCACCAAATAATACCAAAATCTGGTCCTTGGGAACCATCCATGGGATTCCCAGCTGGATTGTGATAATCAATGATGATCCCCAATCTATATCAATCTATTGGAAAAACTAATAATATCATGAGTAATTCCCTAATGTCGGATGATTGTATATATCATATCCTCAACGATACGGATTCCAACATGGATAAGGATCGTATAGCAATCATCCAGGGCTTGAAAGAGCCACTGCTCCCTGGTGGCGCCGTTCCGCCTCAAAGCGATTCGCACGTTTCAACAAGCGCTGGGACACCATGGTCTCACCGTAGCTCCTGAGTAGAGCGACCCAGGGAGGCCATGGCTACAGTGACCGATGAACTGAAACAAGGGTGATCTATTTTGCAAACTGTTAGTTGTTACCAGATGGTATATGGTTTCACGGATATTTTGTACATATACATGTCTGAATACGCGTATATATATAATATTATATATATATATATATGTATATATATATGTATATACTGGCCTACATTTCTCCGACCGACCTCGTTGCACCTCCCAAGGGAAAAACAACCATGGAGAACCATGGAAAACCTGACATGTCATAGTTAGGAAATGTTAGACCTGCCAAGGCCTGCCATGTTGGAGTACCACAGTCTAACACCAGAATTGCCATGTCCATCTCAACCAGTGTGTGGTTGTGTGTGGTTTGTAATGCTAAAATCTTCAGATTTCAAAAAGGCTTTCTGTGCAGAAATATGTCCAGTTGTTTTCGACAAAATATCATTGTTTCATGTATCATAATACCATATCATACCATATCATTTGGTATCTGCTCGTTGTTCTTGGCCCAACGATCCCCCATTTGGGTTTGTCTGAAAATTGTGTGCCCTGGATAGATCCACTTAGTTTATCGCCATTTTCTCCATCGAAAAAACAAAAAAAACACTTTTACGGGTATCCATTGTTAATTCGACGGATCCAAATTTGATGTCAAGTGGGTTACAATATATTTATGTATTGCATTATGTCCATCTATATCTGCATTATATCCCCTTTAGGTTTGGTTAGAAACCACAATATAATCCAATTCATGTATACCTCCATTCACATCAATCCTCATTAGGAAATATGCAGGTATATACAAGTCATTGCCCTCTGGTAATTTAACATAGCGAACTGGAAACCATGGCCCATCAAGTTCGATACTCGTACCCCATGTACCCCGTTTCACCTACCATGGAAAATTTGCCTTCTATGTATTCCCGTCAATATCCCCATGTACCACCATTTTTGTTGGTGAAATCCCAATTTTTCATGGTAAAACCACTATGTTCGCTGGTTGAACCATTCATTCACCCCTTCATTTCAGATAGTTCATTGAACCCAATTATTCGGTAATTGTTTTTGGTTTAACCGCATGGGTAGTGAAGTTCATTGGATGTTGCTTCAACTTCAACTCTATTTTTTCTTGATTACACCGCATCTTTTAAAATGTGTTCGCTTCAAACCCCAATTTTTCTTGCTGGAACCACACCGTCTGTCATGTTTGATGGCTAGATCCACTATTTTTCAGTTAAAGTCTACATTTTTCTGTTTCGGTGAACCCTCGGCTTCCGCCAGGGCACCCGCCACGGCTCTGGTACTCCTCCGCCGCGTCGCGACAGACGGAGGCGGCCGCCAAGGCGCCGTGGGCCGGGTAGTCCAGGCATAGCCACCTGGGCGCCATGCTTCACCCATCAAAAATAACCAAAACCATGGGGGTCGCCCATCAATGACCAAAAAATGAGAGGGTATGAGGGGGTTAAACCTGATTTTTATATGTTAAAACATGGTGGTTATACGATGATGTTTTGCGCACTGATATCTTTTTGATGAGATTGAACACAACATGACAGGTTCAAACAAGAAAAATGACCCAAAATGGGATTGACCAAACAAACATGAGGGGTAATGGATTGTATAACCAGCAAACATGAAGGTTTAACTATGAACATGGAGGTTTTGGTGCGAGATCCATCACGTTGATTGTGGATTTAACGATCACAATGTAGATTTGAGAAAAAACAATTAAGTCATCAATGATGCATATGTAATATATATATATATATATTTACATATTAAAGTTATATTATCCTGTCCTATATTATACATATTGAACACCACCAAGCAGATCATCATCAGTCATATCTCGTCATAGATTAGATCCCCATGTTCGTTGCTTAAAGTGCCGCCCCAGCGACAGCACGTCGGTCACCGACTCCGGCGCCATATTTTCCACCTGAAGCCGCAGCAATTTCTCGGTGGTTTGTTACCCCGGCAGCAAAAAACAGAGCAGCTATTTATAAATCTATGATAATCTATATATATAATATATATATATATTTGTTGGTAGGACTTTAATAATTTATATCTATATATTTATATTATTTTATATTGTTATGTATGTTTTTTCTATATTTTTTGGGGCGTTGATATACCTTGCACCGCGATAATACTATGCGGTTGTATTATCATTTTTTGTACACATAACAAGTGGACTTGTACCGACACAAAAAAAGTCAACACCATATATAAAACCAACCAAACGAACTTGGTCAGCAAGGATGGCAGGTTGAAAGTTGAAGTCATAGCAATCACCAAACTGCCATTGCCATCAACATTGCCATCTTATCATTATATTTTATGATGTGACTGACAATTGGTCAGGATGAGTGACATTATCTGTCTGGTAGTCAGAACATGACAACGGAACATTGCCAGTTTGAAGACAAAAACAAATTAAATGCTTGATGGTGTCATTATAAATGGACGTTTGAATGGTCAATTCATGGAACATCATATAAATATAATCATATATATATATTGTACATATATACATATACAATCATATACATGTGTAACCATCAACGGATGTTCCATGTCGATGTTTGCCAGACGGCATTCAAGCCTTGGATGCTAGAAGCTGATAGGCGAGGAACATTTGGGCCCATTTGCAAGCCTTGTTACCCTCCAGTCACGGGGCTCCACACTGAGCCTGCCCTATAGTTATTCATATTATATTGAAATTATTCTTGTATTTGTTAATATAACATAATATAACTATTTTTAGTTATATAGACATTGCCCTAAATGGAACTTTGACATTGCATGAGAGTTTCTTTGGAAAAGACGGTCCGCTTCATTCCGTCGGATTATCATCACTGACCCTTTGAACTCGGCCATTTGGCGGCACACGCACCATTTCTAGAGATGCCCATCCGATGTCTTCGAACTCCTTCGCCGAGACCAAGCATTTTTTGGCGCTTGCTCAGACATCTGCTTCGCAGGGGGCGTTACAAAAAGCAATGCTGTTTATAACTTGGGGAGGGAACAGGAAGGGTGGAATGATAAATAAAGCGGTGCTTTTTGTAACAGGAGGGGGGAAGGAAGGGGAAGCAATGCTTTTTGTAGCGGGGTTGAAGAAAGCGGTGCTTGTATTGGTTTGGGAAGGACTGCTTTTGTAACGGGAAGTGGGAAGGGAAGGGTGGGGTTCCAAAAAGCAATGCTCTTGCGACGGGCTTCGAGAGAGGGGTGCCTTTTGGTTTTTGGGATGGAGGGAAGGGAGGGGCGAGCGTTACAAAAAACACCGTAACGCAAGAGGGGAACCCCCCTTGTTTTGCAAAACAAAATCTTTCATACAGTGGCACTGAAACTCAAAGATTGTTGCGGTGCTGAACAGGCTTGCAGTCACAGGATACCGGCTCGTAGGGGGTGAAGCCGCAGCCGGTTGATTTTGATGAGACACCGCAAAATGGATGGGCTCACTTTTCTTTCTGAACTCCAGTGCTGGCGTGAACTGTGCCAGCCAGTCTTGTGTTTAGTATCGCCGGGGTCTGAAGAGGCCCTCTGCTCAGCTTGGATTGATGGATCCGTCCGCTGCAAGTGAGTGCGCGAATGAGAAATCTCCACAGATAGAAATAGGACACCTACTTGCAAATGTCCGCCATTTGCTTCGAGATTTGGTGCATGTTGCTGAGAAAGGGCAAACAAATCCTAATATCGACGTACAACATTAAACAATTTCCTGTGGACATGCCGTATCCTCTCCAGTCTCGACCTATTCTCTGCAATGTTTAAGCCACTGTCTTTTGCAACCAATGAATTTGGGATGATATTTCCCGAAAATGGAAGAGCATTCTGGTGCCAAAGAAGGCCTCATGTATTAGTGTGGAGCCTCCAGTAATGTGCGTAAAACAATAATACACCACCCATTTAGGAACGGTTTATGCCACCTATACAAATGGTGATTTGGGGGATGGTTTATGGCATTGTTTTACCCACATTACTCAAATATGACAATGGAAAACCCACAAATTAGAGATTACTTTCCCAGCAAGTCTCCAGTGGGGATCTCCCATGCGCTTCCGACATGACCAAAATTCCATGTGTTTTTCCTCGTGGAAAGCTGCACCATTTTCCAAGTTTCATCTGGGGATAAATCGCAAAAACCAAATCATGGCCAAAAAACAATGCAATACCCTGCATAATCTCATTTAAGCTGGCTAAGAACTGCCAAAATCTATTGACCAGCTAAGTATCTATTAACCAGATACCCTGCAAAAAAAATGCTTAGCTGGTTAGTAGATAATCTCCCATCCAAGATTGACCTAGACATATCATATCAAGTTGTTGAACAATTTTCAGTTTTTATCCCACATAAATGTCCTCATTACATAGACCCTGCCATAGACTCCGTGAATGGTCTCGAGGTCCAGGTTAGCTGGTGGATTGTAAATGCCAATTAGGATATACCGATATACCGTAAATCCAACTTTTGATCATGACACCTATATTTGGTTGGTGGATTTGAAAAAACATCCTGTCCCATCTGTCCCATAAAAATTCAATCCTTTTGGATATCCCCATTGTCTCCCATATGGCAGTGTGTCAAAACCTTGTACCCCTGGTGAACCTCAAAATAGCTGGTAAATGGATGTTCATCCCCCTAAAAATGGTATTAATAGGTATTGATCCATACCGATATAGCCCATAGTTCTACTTTCCATCATATCCCCATGATTTCAAAAACCCCCCACTGATCTCCCAGTCTGAATTTCTCTCAAGGAACGAGCCATATGAAGAGATGTGCTAAGGAGGACACCTCCGACTGTAGCTGCATCTCCACCTTTTTGCACGTCCAACATACACAAATGTTGGCTGTTCGCCATCAGCAAAACACTTAAGTTTTAATGTGAACCAAAATTCGGATTTCACCAGTCATGGAGATTCTGCCAGCAAAATTTGGATCCAACATGTTCAACCATTGAAGAAGGGGATATGCAGAAGGTGAACGCAGGGTAATAATCTGCTGATAAAATTCTCCAAACCTAGCTGCTTTTGAAAATGGCACATAATTAAGGTGTTTTCTTTCTCAATTATCTGTATGTTTATTTGCTATTCATGCTTGCAGTGTGTAAATATTGTAGGTTGCTGGGGTCATGCATGGCTTCCTGATACATCAAATGTCATGACATGACATGACATGATATGGTTATGGCATGATATGATACGGCGTGGTATCATATGGTGTTGTGATACAATATAACATTATATATTATATACATAGTTCATAGGATATTGATATGGTTGTATAAAGTTTCTAACATTTTCTAACTATGTAGGTTTCGCGCGTGCACGTATTTGTATGAGTATGGTAATGTATGTACACATAAAACATCATAAAGCAATATAAAAAAAAAGGACAGTATGACATCATACAACCACAAACACACACACACATGTGTTTAATGCATCTTTGACCATCCTGACACATTGAGCTGCTGAGAAGTGCAAATCACGAGGGCTTTAAACCCTTGGGGAACTGCTGGATCAAGTTCTATTGCCGGGAGTTGTGAACTTCGATGAGAACCTCTGGCAACCTAGGATATCTAATGGGATTCAGAAACCCTGGGTTCGGGAAAACAATCTATGAAAACAACAGCTGCTTGTGTTTGAAACCACTCACTAACATGGTCGCTTTGTTGATTGGCTGTTAAAAAAAAAACAAGACAAAAGAAACTGCTTGCACACTGAACTCAAAAAACACTGGGAAAACTCAAATATCATGACGGCAACCTCGTAAACTCAAGGTTCACGAAAAGGACATCAAACAATTTGGGAAGGTCCCATCGCTTACTACACGTCTGCACATTTGTACGGCAAATTTGGGTGGCATCGCTTGAAGGAAAATTAAGTATAGTATGTGCACAGGTATTACGGTCGGTATGATGACATAACCTTAAACGTATGTATCGCCATTTGAGAAGGTCCCATCGGTTACAGTACCTCATGTTTGCACAATTTCTGAAAGCCAATCTCCGTCCCTTACATGTTTCCTATTGCCCGCGTTTTTTGCGGTGGCTCACATTCAAGTTGGAAAGTTATATCCCACAAACATCCTCATTTTATGGATGATTTTCCCATCTTATATCATATCCATCCTCATTTTATGGATCACCCAGCCATTTTGGGTTTACCGGGTTGCGACGGTTACCACTTTCAGGGGTTTCAGGGGTTTCAGGCTCCTCAACGTGACAGCTTCCGCACCCGGTTCCAACGTCTGCTGGGCAATTCTGAAAGGTCCAAACGCCTCGGCTGGTGGAGCTGGGGGAGAAACCATGGGATCCAACGGAGATTTTGGATATGTTTGGTAGATTTGCGGGGTCCAATTTTTGAGACAACCCCATATTCATTTGGGAGGGTGGTTGAACACTTTTTTTGTGGCTGATAATCGATCCCAAGCTTAACCATACCTAAACTTACCCTTTGGGCACCATTCTACCAACCTCATACAGTGTTTATCATTGGGCGTAACGCAGTATATAACACCGAACTTGGAATGAGCTCAAACTAGGAGTTCACTACAAATACAAAAGTTGGCTACACAAAGTTTGCATTTGTTGTTGCCTGCAACAGCGATTTAACCACAGTACAGGTGGGCACCAAGTAGAGAGATATGATTCTATGTAGGGTGTCTTGATGGAAATGAGAATGTAACGAAGACATGTTCGGACATCTTCGGATATATCAGGATATTTATATATATATGGATATGTACATATATATATGTATATATATATGTATATATGGATATGTACATATATATATATATGAATATATATATATATATGGATATGTACATATATATATATGAATATATATATATATATGTATGTATGGATATAATTATATGTATATGGATATATATATATATATATGGGTATAATTATATGTATATGGATAAATATATATATTAGTATCTAACCAACCCACGTTTTTTTTCACCCAGAAAACCGGGCTGCTTCAGTCCAAGGAAGACATGGGATATTTACCCATTGGTTTCCCCAATCAAAGCTCGTGGATTTCTCAATTAAATGAATTTGCCCAACTATAGGGTCTATATAATATATATATATATATACCCGGTATACCCTCCAATCCATTGATTGATCATGATGTTCATCATCAACATTACCGTTCTGGGGTATCACCCATTTTTGCACACACAAACACACAAATATCACATAACAAGTTGATTACATATATATATATGTATTATTATTATTATTTTTCATTATTATTATTAATTATTAATTATGTTTTTTCATTTTTATTTATTTTTATTTTTATTATATTATACATCCATATCGATGTCCCCATGCTATTCCATTACAGGTTGTCTTTAGATCACTCCATATTTTTTAATGTATCCATATTACGATTCATTAACACATACTACAGTAACAATGTAGATACTGTAGTTATACACCAGTTTTTAACACATACGAGTACAGCATATTCCATATGAACAAATAAAATGGAACATATATTGTTAACACAAAAAAAAAACACTAATTCTACCACAAAGAACAACACTTAAACAATTGATTCATGGCTCCAAACAATTCCAAACATACCCTCTGGTAATTTAAAATAGCTATTGAAAATGGCCATTTATAGTGGATTTAACCATTAAAAATTGTGATTTTCCATAATTATGTTAGTTTACCATAGGGATCCAGAGGGTATATTTCATGACCAGCCAGAGCCCCGTCGCCCCGTCGACGTCACGGCGCTTCAGAGAATCACTGTAGGTGGCCACCAGCCAGCGCATCAGGGGAGCCGACTCAACCTACCGCGGAGTCGACCCGAAAAAACAGGGGAGTTTGACCAACAGCCATTGGGGATTTCCACCCAAAATGGCCGGATTCTTATGTCTGCCGGAAAAATATGGATGACCCATGGCACTAAGCGAGTTGAGAATTTCTCCATACAAGACCAGGAGAAAGCCATCCGTCTGGCTGGTGATGTTCAGATCGCGGGAACCGTTACAGCACCTCTGTTGTAGCATCCGGTAATCAAGCATAGCAATATACATTTCCATACACATAGAGTAGAGGTTTATAGCTGGGAGCATCATTTATAGACGGGGAATTTTCCAGCAAGCCTTGTTTGACTACCGGAGGGTAAATATCCTATAAATACTCCATAGATATCTCATAAATATCCCTCTACTCTAAATGAATGATGGAATTGTTGATAGAAATAAGACACTATTCCACTATATGTTGTATTGGTACTTATTGGTATTCTATCCCATAAATATTCCATAACATATCCCATAAAATATCCCATAAACTTGTCCCATAGACCTACCATAAGATTGTAATAGATGGAATCCCATAAGATATCTTATAAATACCCTACTGTAAATCCCATATCCTTGTAGATATTCCCTAAGATATCCTATAGAGTGTATATAAATCCCATAGTTTTAACGACAGGTCCACCGTGGGCTCAGGAGCCCGGAGCCCGGAGCCGTTTCAAACGCCTCCTTTTCGGACCAGTCGGAGCAGAAGCGCTGCAAAATCCAACGTGCCACCTGAACAACAATGCAAATGTCAATGTATATACTGTATACATATATATATATGAGTATTATATAATACTATACAATAAATAATATAATTATAGCCTTATACAATAAAATTAATAATGCTAAGAATCATTAATAATAATTATTATATAATGATAATGAATGTATAATAGAACAATACTATAAAATACTATACATAACACTATAAATAATGCTATAAATAATATCATGTATATATATATAGTATACATATATATATAGATAGATTAAGTACCATGTTTCATTGGATGAACTATTTCAAAGGACAAATAAAAACAAATCCTGAATCATTATGGTGCATGGTCCACCCAAGGCGGGACTCTTCCACCAGGTTCTCACGAGGGTCTCACCAGAATTCCCAAGCACCGACCCACACCAGCACCTCAGGATTGGTTTCTGGGAACATACACTGGAACACACTGAATGTATCCCAATGTAATGTTGAGAAACATGGTGTCGAACACACCTTTATCTGATGGTTCAAACAAATATTGGTTCCCATTTTTTGTGCACTCAAATCAACACAATGATTCGCCCCGTTCCCATGACAAACAAGAAACAACTTGATACACACCCAAACTTGGATGAAATGCAAAAAAATGTGAGTTTTGGCTGCTTATAAAGTACATATTCCCATAGAAGTTGCAAGCAACTAAAACAACATGAACTATCCATCCAGTTGCTTCTTTTGATGATTTATGATTTATGAACACATTTGGTCACATAACCCTCCCCTGTTGATGCCCATTGTTTTGATGGTCAGATTCCCGCGTTTGATGTTTGAAACACCATTTGGTGTCCTTGCTTAATTCACAATTCATGGTTAAAACTCAATGCTTGATGGTAAATTACCATAAATTACCATAAATTACCATAAATTACCATAAATTGCCATAAATTACCATAAATTACTATAAATTACTATAGTTTAAAACAGTTTGGAGCTAAATCACAACTGGATCCTGGCCGCTGGCCCCGCTGGCCCCGCTGGCCGCCAAGCGCGGCCTTGGGAAATCCACAGACCGCCACTAATCGGCGCGCAATGGTGACCTGGATGAGGGGGGTCAGCATTTTTTCATGGGTAGATCTGCCATTTTTTAATGGAATGATTTGCCATAAACCAATGGTGATTTTAATGGTAACCCATCTATATTAGATGGCTGTAATAGTGATTAACCATCTATATTAGTTTATAAACCATAAACCAATGGTGATTTTAATGGTATTTCATGGAAACCATCTAATGGTAACCCATTAAACCATCTAATGGAATGATTTTAATTGTAATGATAAACCAATGGTATGTTAAACCAATGGTGATAAACCAATGGAATGATTTGCCATAAACCAATGGTGATTTTAATATATTTTCATATATTTTCATGGTAACCCATCTAATTAATAATGGTGATTAAGCATCTATATTAGATGGTGATTTTAATGATTTTGAATGGATGGATATCTGCCATAAACCACAAACTACAATAACTTAGGTACATATGTAACAGATATGTGAAATATCCATATAATCAACTTTGATGTTTCACCGCAAAAGCCAAACTCCCTTGAAAAAGAACTTCATTTCAAGCTGGTCCCCAGTAAAAAATCATCTCAGAAACTAAACAAACATATAACTTACTCAAGCAAGGTTTACCCAGATATGTACATATTGTATGTGTAATTATATGTATGGTTTTTGATGTAATCACGTGTATATATATATAGCTTAATAATGTGTATGTATACAATACATACAAAACTATGATGTGTATATATACAATTAGCATATATTTATACATACACAATCATATACAATATATATATATATATTATATTGGTGTATGTAAATACTGTTGTTATTATAATATATATATACACACGGTGCATATCAATCCAACAGCACCGTTTCTGCGGTTTCTTCGAATTAGGACAATCCATTGCGCAAGAGTCAGGAAATCGTCCGTTTTCTGCTAGAAGTCAAACACCATGTCTATTTCAGTTTGGAAAGGGGGGAACTTCCGGAAATCTGAAACTCCATTTCCAGAGGAAACAGTCGCCAATAAGGGTATCTCAGCAAAGTAATAACAACCCATTAAATCCCATTAACATCCAGCTATATTAAATAACCCATTGAGTGGGTTAATCATTCACCAGATATCGTGAAAACCGTTATCAAGCACCCCGACAACAGCAGTGGATCTCACCAGACCCTTAGGGAACTTGAACAGGAATCAAACTCTTATTGACATGACAAATAGAGAGAGGTTTTTCTGATGTCACCAAACCATATTCCATAATGTATGGAGAAAGTAATATTGTGTTTTTCTCCTAAGTTTGACATCCAACCCCATCATGCTTGTTAGTTAAATCAAACCATAATCAAATCCCCATTCTTAATCGTTAGATCACCAAAATCATAACTACCAATGGTTTTCAGGCAGCATGACCATATGGGTATGGGTCAAAATCAGGTACCCCATTAATTGGATGGTGAATACTAAACTAGACTAACATCTGTGGTCCCCTAGGTCTTCCATAATGATTATAACGGACACTTTTTTTGTGCTTGCCATCCTTGCCATCTGATCAAATTCATCCAGCCACGTAGTGTTTCTCGCAGTTCCACTGCACGGCCAATTCCAAGAGCCTCTCTAAGGAGGCGTGCAACTCCTGGCGCTTGGAGATGGACCTTTTTTGTTCATTTTTCATGGGGATTGATAGGGATTAATGGTGATTTTTATTGGGATTAATGATGATTAATGGGGATTAATGGGGATTAATGGTGATTAATAGGGATTTTCATGGGGATTTGTGGGGATATACTGATTGCCGGGTCTGAAGATGGAGTTAACCCATGCTTTTTCTGAGGAAAATGATGAGGAAAATGATGCTAACAAACTAGATGGGACTATATAATATATATATATATATTATTAATAGCCTTAGATGGAACACATACGCGCTAGGTCAAAACATGGTGGGGTGGTCTTCGATGGAATTGGAATCCAAACATAATGGGTATATCATGGTATATCCCTATGAAAATGGATGGATGACCATCCCCGATCCAACTTTTGACCAACAAACCGGGTAGTGCAAGCACCTCCTGTGTTAACCCATCAACAGGGGAATGTGTGATGGCTCAATCCTGTAAGTTCATGTGTGTACATATATATATATACATATACATATCTACCCTCTGGTAAACTAACATAGCTATTGAAAATGGCCATTTATAGTAAGTTTTCCTATAAAAAAATGGTGATTTTCCATAGTTATGTTAAATTACCAGAGGGTATCTGGTTGGTGGTTTTAACCATCTTGAACAATATTAGTCAATGGGAAGGATTATCCATATATTATTGAAAATAAAACATGTTTGAAACCACCAACCAGATATGTATAATATGCTAGTATGGGGTGTTATATCCCACTAAAACAGTGATCTATCACTGGGGTACTAAAATCCCACTAAAACAGTCTTAAATCACGGGTCTAATTTTTTGGGAGTTGTACACATAGATCATGGATAAGTTATCTTAGTTCACGACCCGATTGGCATCATTCCAGTGACGTCACGGTGAGGTAGGGGAGTAATCTATCCAAATATATACTACCATCTGGTTATTTAACATAGCCATGGAAACTCACGATTTTTCATGGGAACATTTTACTATAAATGGGCAATTTTCAATAGCTATGTTAAATTACCAGAGGGTATAATAAGCAGTACTCCGGAGATGTAATATTTACATTATCATTGTAGTTTATCCAACTACTTTTCCACATACTGAAAATGTAAATGGGCCGACATACCTGGTAAGCATGGAGAGGCAACACTCCCAAATCGATAACAAGTGAGTCTCTATGAAACTCATGATGCGTGAAAGCCTCACCAGCAGCGGTGGCAAACGCTTTTAGGAGATATTGCGATCTAAAGTATATAAACTTGCTAATGTACTCCTTTTGTTTTGGCGAAACATGTCCAAACCTCTAGATTATATTACACTGAAAACTGAAATATGGTGGATCAAGAATGATCACTATGTTTGTGTATCTGTATAATATATATATATATGTACATATGGAAGTGTACATGTAGTAAACTTAGTAAAAAAAAATATACAGTATACAGATCACGAATACACAATAGCTATATCTTCAGGTGCATGTGTATAGATATATTACAGTATAATGTACATGCCACCCCACTGTATTGTCAGTGGCCACTTTTCTGTTTTTCCAAGCAGATTTTCCCGACTCCCAGTGGCCTCCTCATCCATCTCTTGATCCTGCACAGCTTGTCCCCGCAGCGCAGCCAAAATTGTGTCCTCCAACCTGTTGAAATCAGCAGATTCAGCAGGAAACAGCCCTGTTTTTTTGACGGTGAACATGGGGAAACATATGCAACATGTATTATCTAAAACTAAGCATTTGTTCAAATTTGTTCACTCAAAAAATAAGGCTGGAAAGTCTTCAATGTGGTTCAAGGGCTTCTGGTCGCTATTTTGAGTCCAAATCTGACCTGTATTCTGGTGATTCTTGTGGCAATCGGGAGCAACTCCGTTATCATCTTTGGAGTCTGAAGGAAGCTTAGAATCCACACCCAAGTAAAAGCTTATGGTTGGGGCTAAACGAAAAGCCCACGTATACAGCTATAACATCATTATTGTTATTATTTCATCTATGACTAGATACAATATATATATAATATATATATATATTTATATTATATATGTACACATATAAATGATATAGTTACCATTCTCACTATTAATTAATTATATTAGTTTTAACAATTATCCGGCCTTAAATGCAACTGACAATAGCTCGTCTCCAACCGCCATGAGACGGGCAAAGCTCACATGATCCCGAGTTCTCACACAGTTTGCTCGGTACATCCAAAAAGGGCAACCACTATTTCTGCATTACTCAATTGATCTCTGCACAATTCCAAGAAATCAAAAAGAACAAAATCCAAATCACGACATATGATGTATCATGGTGTATCATGTATGAACTATCGTTTATGAAGTATCATCATGTATGGGGCTTGGTCGGCCATGACGATGTTTAACATGTATTCAAATGTTTCAGATTCACACAGTCATAGTACTAGTACCCGTTTGTTTTGGATGTTGTTCGTCAAATACCAAGTTTTATATTTGTAGGTCTAAAAAAGACCTTGCCCCCAAAAAAAGTGGAATGATGTGGAAAATGCGGGTTTTAACCCCTGAGTGCAAGAGTTTCCCTAACATATTCAGACCAACCCAGTAAAAACATATCGTTGGTTGGTCGGTTGTCGCTGGCCATAGCCCACCTTGAACCGATGACATCGCAGCTCCAGCCTGTCGTTGGTGGTGTACACGCTGACGCACGAACTCTTCACGATGCGTTCAAGCGCTTCCACCCCTCAGATGAGACGTGATATCAATTTTATGGCTACTCGTTTGACAAGACTATGTGTATTGAGATGTATTGAGTAAGGATGAGCCAGATTGAAGGATAAGATAGACTCTCATTAATTGAACAATTTCATCTAAAGTTACTCTTGAGCTGACATATGCTGACATTGTATTTCCGTCTATGGCTGAAAGATCGATCTCTCAACCGACCAAGTTTTACCCAGTGCATTTGCCATGCGGTTCTTGACGTTGATTGCAAGTGATGAGTACGCAGCAAAGAGGCAATTCTCCGCAATGTTTATTGTTCTGAAGTAAACCAAGCTGTTTTAGCATGTTGTAACCTAGAGTACAGTAAAGTCCCAAAGCAATGGGAATCGTTGGTCATCCGATCAACAAATGGGATGCATCAACCGGCAGCGATTCCCATGGTAAAATCATCACCATTGATTAATCCTCACTAGCTCATCTAATGATCCTCAACAGTATTAATATTAAAAGCAACACTAGCTTATTTATATACATATTCATCTAAGGTTATCGTTTGACCCTACAATATAGTTGGTTCACAAGGATCTAGATAAGGATCTAGATACCCTCTGGTAATCAACATAATTATGGAAACCATGGCGCATTTATATAGTTCGATGATTTATATACCAACTGAAAATAGTGATGTTGGCCATGTTGAATTTCCCACAGGGGGACCCATCAATAGTCCATTAATATATCACAAGTTTGCTCCAAGATGTACGCATTATATCCCCATGATATCCAATTTCCAATAGGAAGGGTTACCCTCTGGTAAACTAACATAACTATGGGAAACCACCATTTTTAATGGGTAAATCCACTATTTCTATGGCCATGTTCAATAGCTTTTTGTAAATCCAAAACTGGATCCAAGGCCTTGTTCCGATCCATCTACGGGGCCCAGCCATGACAAGGTCCAGCCAGGGGGCATATCCCAAGCAACTGCAATGGCGAAAATAACAACAAACCATGTCAAAGCTGTATATTATGTATGTATATGTATGTATATAATTGTGTATATATATATATATACATGAGTTTGTTTGAAAGTAAGGTACCCCAAACTTTGATGGTTAACGATCATTTTCCCATAAAGATCACACTATTCAATTCATACATTCATATATTGGGTATAATGTGGTATATTCTATTTTCAAACAAACCCATATGTATATAAAAAAGTAGGAATTTTAGTCTCGGAGCTAAGGGCTCTTGCCGAGGCGCCACATCTCACGCCCTTCAAGCCGGACTTGACCTGGGCTCCAAACTTTTGATGGGACGATGTGAGAGGATCATTTGGAACAAAATGGGGATTCATTCAATTCATTCACCAAGGAAAAACATGATGAATTTGGTGAAAGCAACATAAATCTGCATATATATATATATACATATGTGTACACTAAATCGACAAAACTTGATTTGGTGAATTTCACCCGCAAAATTGATCAAACTTGGGGGATTCACCAACCTAAAATGGGCATTCATGGAGGGTCTAGGAATCGACAATCAACAAATATGGGGAGATTGACCAAAAAAAATGAACCACATGTAAGCAGAACACCGTGCACAAGCACGTGAATCATCCACTGATCAATGTATACATGTGACCAAGATTATCAGTGTATCATCAAAACATATCAAAACTATCTCAATGTATCAATGTCTTTGACCCAGCCAGCTGCATGTTTTCCAAACTTCATGGGGATCACCGGCTGCAGGTGATGGGGGAAAAAAAACGGTTCGAGAATGGAGGTGATTACGCATGCGTATACCTACATACACGTACATATATACAAATATGTGTACATATACATATATATATATATATATACACATTGGATTACAGGTTACAGCATGTTACAGCTATACCTAAAACTGGCCCATTTGACTGTTGTCATGACCATCATAAGCAAATCTGATCTTGAGGTATCCTGGATCCCTAGTGGCCCTAGTGTTTGAACATGTTTGAACCATGGCCCGTGTGCTTTCTGCAGCTGGATGGATGCAGCTAAGCCACATCCGGAGGAGCTGTCATGTGCTTTTTCCAGGCTTCCTGGCAGCAACTGAACGTGCTTCTGCCAGATAGGTTCAATTAACATCTCCAATTCTTGGGCCAGGAAAACTGCAGCAATATGCTTTACTTTCCACCCAGGTCGTACTCTTATCTAGTTTTTTTCTCTTAGCCGACAAACATCAAAACTACTTAGTATATATCTGGCTGAACTGTGATATTTCACCATCCTGAAAAAAAACTGAAATATATAAGATCATTTTGGGATGATCTCCCCTAATTACTAACCATCATCTTATGGTCATGTCATTTGAGGCGTTGATATTTCAGCTATATACAAATTATATCTATGTAGTTTGCCCTTATAGTTGATGATAGATAATTCATTATTCACATGTATAACATTTCACAAAGTGAACATGTGTATATATATATATAGTACATATATTATCTATAACCAGTTGGTAGAATTCAGCTAGGTATATTTATTTGGTGCTCAAAATCTACAAAGAGGAACCAAGTGAATGGCTGTGGCCATGAAGTGCTGGGGCAGAGCGAAACAAACATGCAATTTAAATTGGAAAAATGATAAACCATATATGTGGAAATATTATTTATATACACCATGTATATATATATATATATATACCAGCTATACATATATATATATATACACACTTGCACCATATCCAGTACCATTTATTGACACTAAAGCATGAATTTGTGGGGATACTAATACCCTATATGTTCAAAGAAACCCACGAACTAGCGCCAAAACAACTGGCCTCGTAGTCGGTCAAAACTCCCAGCTTTAGCGAGGCGATGAAGTCTGCCGCGCGGCCGCTGTTGTTACCTCGGCCGTTGAGGTTTTATGTTCAAACCAGGATTACCCTCTGGTAAACTCACATAACTATGGAAAATCACCATCTTCAATAGGTAAATCAACTATTTCTATGGCCATTTTCAATAGCTATGTTAAATTACCAGAGCGTAGATTCGAAACACATATTGATTTAATGGGTATTGACTGAATGGACCTGAATGGCTAACAACAATTTATTATGTGTTACGTGATTTCATCTGACTGATAGGATCGTGTCAAGTTTGTGAATCTGGAGGTCCCGGTGACAGCTGCATGGCTGGGAATTCCCAAACGACATGTTCGTTTTAATGTGCAACATATCCACAGTACATGGAGGTTTTAACGATTTAAATGGGAAAAAACAACCATGAAACACATCGAACTAAATGGCTGAGTTTCCAGCAGTCCATGTTTGGGTAACCGATTGAATTCCCAAGAGAAATCGCCAACAGGTTCCTAGGGCAGCTGGACTCCGGTGGACTCCAAGTCTTGAACTTCAAGAAACACCCAAATCTTGGCGTCGTTTCATGTCAATAATTTTCCGTACACACATGTATATATTATATTATATAATTTATATATATATATCTATATATCATAGATGCCGGATTGCTTTTTTTTTTCGGATTTCGCGAAATTACGAGATATTACGAGTACCTCTCATTCCATCTAAACCTTGATTTCATACTTCATACCAACCTTTCATAGCAGTATACCATGTTATAGCATTTGATACCATCATCTTAACACCATAAAATAACCATATTTCATCCAACAGATGCACATTTCATGGTGATGTCCCCGTCAGTCCCAAACCGCGTCGCCCCTTGGCCCAGCGACAGACCACCACGGGGCAGCCGTTCTGAATGGCCTTGTCCATCAGGGTGAAGGATACAGGACCACCGTTCACCACCACCATAACCTTGGTAGGACGGGTTCCTGAGTCATGGGGCTACCCCAATAGCTGGATGGTTTATGGATGGTTGATTTCATTGAAAACCCGAAAAGTGAATGATTTGGGGGGTACCACTATTTTAGGAAAGGCCCTATTAGGGTTTGGTATAGTTTAGTAAATATTGATAATGGAGATATGGTAATATATCTCATGGGAATATGATTGGGATGTGATTGATGAACCGTTTATTAAAGATATTACAAGGTGTCCTAAGTCATGGGGGTACCCCCAAATCATCCAAGTCATGGATGACCACTGTAGTATTGAAACCCATGGTTTTGGTGATCCCTCATTTTCAGGAACACCCATATCTCTAAGAAGTATGTAAATCTGTGTATACATATTTATATACAAAATACAAATATCATACGATATTTTTTTATGATGATCATCCATGTATATACAGTATATATAATGTATTATACATATGGGCGCTATAGAAACAGCATGAAACAGAAACATCATCGAACTAAATGGGGAATTGTCCAGCAAGCCATCTTGAATTACCAGATTCCACTTGCAAAATACTCATGACCTGCCGAAACAAGGGCCTCGAAACATCTCAGGCCAAGGCTATGTGATCCTAGTGCACCATGCCGAGTGACAAGCTCCAGTCTAAATGGAATGTGCATGTCCCTTAACCATCAACCACTTCTTCGGTTACTTACCTATGTGGAGTATATGGCAATATTTATTATAGCATAGTATAGCTATCATGTTCATATCATCATATCATGGTGAATGAATCGTCGTTTTCTCATGGCTGTGCCGGTTAAAATTCCCTTTGGCCGCGTGAATTCATCGAACAAATCTCAACACCGGGCCACGCGCAGCACACGTTCGCGCTGGTTAAACGGGCTATTCTTAGGCGTCTCGTTGGATTCTAAGCCTCAGGTGCCAGTCACAAGCATTGGAAGGTGCGATTGGGAGGTTTCCTAAAATAGGGGCATCCAAATCATCTACAATTATACACAATTTCAGTATTGAAACATATTGAAACCCATGCTTTTGAGGCATCCCAAATTGTCGAACAGTGTACACAGGGTATGGAAGTCAAGTATGACGAATATATGACCAACAGGAAAAAGGACGTCTAGTCCACAGTGGTGGGTATATGACTATTGCATACTCATATGGCACAATATCGCTTGCCTTTATTTACATCAAAACTGCATACTTGAGACAACTAAAGACAATACATCACCAGTCATTGAATAAAATTGCCCACCATCTGGCTTGAAGGATATTGAACTAGTTCTTCCTGACTCACGATCCTTCTCAGCTGTTGTTTTATCGACGGCTTGCCTTTGTATGGAGTACAGGGCCCCTTCTTTTCAGCCTGTGGGGAGTGATTGCCTTCTCTTGCCAGTTGGGCGGAGCAGTTTTTCTGTCCTCTCCAGTAGCTGTCCTTTTTGCTCACAATTTTGAGAACCCAGTCAATTCAAGGTCTACCAGTCCACCCTGCTCCCACTAATGAAGACTATATGCTGGGTAGAAAATTTCACTGCTGCTATGTGCTGCTACCTGTAGTGTTTTCTAAAGCCAAACCTACTCCTCAATTCAAAGACCTAGAGACCTGGCTTTTGCAAAAAGCCCACCCAGAAAAGCTCCCAAAACCAAAAGGGCAACACGCAAATTCGCGCCACCACAGCCAGTTTGTTTGTTTCACTTTCAAGAGCCGACCATGATCTTTCGATCGTTTCCAGTAAATTCCGTACATGCAATTCCCCAATTTCCCAATTTGAACCATCATATGAGGTCATGTGAGGTTCCTCTAAAGCAACCATCCCAGTAACCATCCATGACTGGGGTCCCTTTAAATCATCCCATGCTAGAGGTATACCCATGTATACCCCATAATAAACCCAAATTGGGAATGATTCATTATCGTTATCCCAGAATTATCCATCAACTATGCCACTAATATAGGATTCATATCCCATAGATTATCCTATGATATCTGGCTTCACCTCATTACTGAGAAGGTTTACCTGGCACACCCCGTTGGTTTTCCACGGGGCGCAAACAAACATGCGAAATCACCACGGGACAGAAGCTGCGAGTTCGCTTTCCCCTCATCACTGCAGTTGAGACCTCAGTTGAGACCCATCCCTTTTCCCCTATGAAAAAAAAACTGATAAACCTTTGTGCAGGATGCTGTATGTATATATATATATTTAATTACCGTATGTAAGTATGCATTGTGGATTTCAGTGGTGTTTGCTCATGAAGGTGAATAATAAAATCCCTACCAAGCACTCTAAAATGTCCATCCAGGGTCGCTTGGGAAGGAAATCATGTTGCTTGCTGATTTGAGGGTGAATCCACGATGTGATTCGGAGGTATGTCACCTTGGTGCCTTAGCAGCCTTCAACGTTCAATACTACAACAGAACTTCTTTGAGTTTTCCATGGTATCACAATACATCTTATTCATGATTCCTGTCTTGAAACACTGCGTATACCATATATATATATATATAATCATATATGTATATTATATATATATAGGTATACACTTATATGATTATATATATATAATATGACCAAATACCAAAACTGTTCCCGCTTCGCTCATTCGACAGCGGCCCAGTGGCATATCTTTCAAGCGCTTCCCGCATGTCAACCTCGGTGCCAAAGGCCTCCTCCCGGCGGCTGCCGGCATCCACCAGCACCACATGCGTGTGGTGCTCCTGGCATGGATGGTGGATGAAACCAGAACTGGAATATGACTGGAATCATAGCCCAACTGAATGGCTAGCTGGAAAATTATTAATTTAGAGATGATTTTCCCAGTGACACCTGCATTTTTTTAGGATTTTCCATTGCCATATATTTTTTGTGACTGAAACATCCGAAAGAAACTGATTACCCAAGCGATTAGGCTCTCGATCAAATGTGGCAGTAAGCGATCCACAGAAATCCATCCATTTACAGCTGATTTTCGCATGACAACTTTCATTTCGAGGGCATGTTCCGTTCGTATACAGTAGGGTACCCTGGGGTCGTAATTCTTAGGGTAAAACCATCAGAAATGATGAATTGATATAAAACAAAACTATCATTGGGATATAATCTTGACAAATGGACCCTTTGGTAAACATACAGAAGATGTAGAGCACCAATGGTTTGTAGGAGTAGGAAAATGATCTACAAATGGTGCATGTTCCATGTCTATTTTAGTTTATGGGTTTTAACCATCATGAACGGGAACTTAATAAGGAATAGCGCCTGAATAGGGATTTAATATGACTTAAATGGATAATCATTATAGTGGGATCTTGTACAGTAATGGGATATTACCCTCCAGTAAATTGACAGTTCAGCCCTGGCATTTTTCGGGTTTGGAAGATATGTGTTTCCACTAAAAATTGCTAACATGTTAAGGGTCCAGCTGCTATTTAATTTACAAGAGCGTACAGTGCCAGTATTATAATGATAGATTCATGATATATTCCCAATCTTATATATCATTATAGTACCATTATTGATGATAGTACTATATACCACAAAGCCCTATAGATATATCTACCACAGACATCCACAGTTCCCTGCGGACCAGTCCTGCAGGCCAGGCAAACTCAGTTCAGAGGGGAAGTGGATGGATGGCATCTGCCGGGATTCTTGGGTATAATATATATATATATCTCATGAATAATACAATATAGTAAATATAATACAATATAATATAATACAATATAATACAATACAATATAATATAGTATATATAATATAATATAATATAATGTAATGTAATATAATATAATATTATATAATACAAAATGTATACATATAGTATATACTATAAATTCAAGAGTTGACACCTAAAGCTGGACTGTCAGACCTTGACCTATCCAAAACAGTGATTTGATAGTTGTCCAACTTCTATTGTTAATGTACATCCCTGATGTGTTGGAATTTTGTAATGGATGAACACGTCAAACGAGGAATGGTGTCAAACATTTGCAACTGTAGAAAGCTATATATTCACTGACCAAATCTAGCCAGCATGTCCTCGGTTCATATAATATTAAATACCAAAGGTCAATGTCAATGTCAATGGTCATTTTTTTTCCGAACAACACCTACCTTTCCGCCCATCATCAGAATGTGGTCCATCTATCTGCTTGTCATTTAATTTACCCCCTAATTCACGCCAAAACCTTGTCTTCAGGGTCTCGAACCCTCAAAACAACTCAAATGTTACTCCAAACATATCGATTTGGAAAATAATTCCCCTCTGAGAAAAGCCTCTACCTGGGTGACATGGCGATTGAATGGGGAAAATGATACTTTAGCGGCGTATTTGGGTGTACTGTAGCCTATTTTCAAACAATCCAATGTAGATTCCATGTTTGAGTTGACAAGGGAGACGACTTTTCCCCAATCTGCCCACGCTTCCACCATCCCAACAAGTCACTGATCACCATCCTTAGCTAGCAGAGTTGGTTGGGGGATTTACTGCAACGATACTTGACATATATGTACTAACACCCAAAAAAGACAAAGACGTAATTTTTCAATATCTTTTAAAGCAGGACATATGTTTTGCATCTTCTGGAGCTTGCTATGGTGATTACATGATCATCTATTCATAGGATGTGCCATGGTCCAAAGATGGTGTATGTGTAATGGTCATCACATCCCATGGAAAGCCGGAAAGCTTTATAATTGTTATACCGGTTATATCAATTACCATTCATGGATTGATGACCCTCCCCTTTCATGGTAAACTTATCGATGTATTAACATGTGTTAACTATGGCACATATACAACAATGTGATAAATCCTGTAGTAAACTTCCACTTGGTGACGGCCAAAAATCTGCGGCACTGGATGATTTAGCCACTGGTTAGCCACCAATCCTGGAGCCCTTTATCCGGGGAATTGAAGTCACCATGGGGAAATTCTTCAATTATGACTAGAGTGACTATAGTGCCAATGGTTGCTGAATTGATTTGCTGTAAGAGTAACCCGATAAATTGTCCATTGGGCAAGCTCATTCATGAGATCACACAAATCAATGAACCTAGAAAAAGGGCATGGTAGACACAGGGTTGCAGGTATCATTGAAAGCCAATAACTAGTATAGACACACATCGACACGACATATCTTTGTCAGTTCTCCCTACATATATATATATATATATATCTGTTCTTTTTTGCGTCTTCGCTAAATGGCCCCAAATTTTATTGCTCATCATATCGTAACCAAATTTCCGAGGTAGCAAATTGTGACTCACAGCATCTCAAAATCTCACAACCATGTGTTACTATGTATATATATAATATTTAATAATATATATATATATATGTACATATATATATATATACATATGGAGAAAATCCATTTCAGTCCTATACTGGTTGATTGGTGGTTGCACTCCCCTGAATAGTCATTGGGGATTGTCATCCCCAGTAACTAATTGAAACCACCAAACAGTATATCAATACATTCTGGAGGGTCATAGCATCTCCTCTTCATCTGGCGCGAACCTACCTCGCTCTATAATCTCAACAAACTCTGGTGGTCATACCTCAAAGAATCTTCCCAAGGTACATGAGTCCTTCTAACCCAGCAGAATTTCGGGTAGGGGCCTGTCATTCCAGTGAAAACTATCAAGTTTCTCGCTTCAACCATAAAAATGTGTACTTTTGCAGGTTGGAGCCAATTCTTGACGGTCGAATCCATATTATCGTGGAATCGTGGGTTACAAGTTCCAAGTGTGAGTCAAAACCCATTCATTTGATTTCATTTGTCGGCTAGAACCCACTAACAATCTCGCTGAGCCACCATCGAAGATGCAGACGGCGCTTCGACCACTCCAGCATCTGCGGAGGCCTGTGGACATGAATGGCGAAGAAATAAGGCCCAATTATGGGGTAAGAGCCGGGTAAAAGTGGGTAATATGTGAGGGTTAATCACACCATCATAGTACCGTCAATAATACCATACCAATGGGTAACTATTGTGGGATAATTGATGGTAAGGCCTCATCAACCCCTATACCCAGCTTATCCATCAATCAAATGTTGGGGAGGGTACCATTGGGGGTATCCAAGCATCCTTAGTTTCCACGATTATCTAACAGCAAAAATTGGGGAACATGGGTCAACAAAAACTGGGGACATCTGAGCAATCTCAGAAACAACAAATTTGGGAAGGTCCCATCGCTTACCACACATGTAAACAAGAATGCTGTATGCTAAATTTAAATAATATCTCGTAAAAGGAAAGTGTTCATGATCTACTTGACTCCAGAGCGCAAACTTGGGGTGCATCGCCGTATCGCTATTCGGGAAGGTCCCATCGCTTACCTTATGTTTGTACAATTCGTGAAAACCGATGTCCGTCCCTTACATGTTTCCTATTGCCAGAATTATACATATATATATATATTATATTATATTAAATATAATTATATATATAAATAGGAACCAATAGTGGGGATGGTATGAACCAATAGTGGGGATACTTACTTCTGATTCAACTATCTGATATTGAGGATGGGAACCAGCAGAAATGAACATCTCAACCACCTGAAGTCATATTAGCTGAGTAATGACTTCAACATCCTATTTTGAACCGCAACAATTATGTGATATTGTTTCCCAACATATTTCTTAATATAAGCTCCTCATTCTTACTTGAAAAAATAACGAATTACCCCTTGCTCCCACATTTTTCTTCCCCCACCAACGCCGGTTTGTTGTGATCTTGTCTTCATGTGGTGTAGTTCTCTCCCCATAAAGGCCCATTGGCGTGCTTCTATGAAAATTATCTTTCATCACTGTATTAGTATTCCAGTGGATGTTCATTGATATCCCATCACAATAATATTCCTGTCTCAAAAAAAAGTAACCCAATTCATCCACTGCTTGATCATCCTTACTATTCAATCGCCATAAATTGTGTGGTATATCTCCAATTTTCAGACGCACCATACCACATCGTTGGCCATATACCCAATTCATCCCAATTCTATCATTCTATATCCACATTGATATCGCAATATATCATAATATATCGCAATCGAATTGTTGATCCATCCCCCATCCCCAGATATTGGTGGATTCCCCATTTCTCCATGCTCTCCCCATGTGTCCATGGCTCAATCACCATGGTTTCGTGGTTCACTCCCCAGGTTTTCCATGGATTTTCCGAGAACCTCCGCAACATCCAGGGTGGATCTCCAGGCGTCTTTCAGCGCACCAAAGGGCGTCACGCCAATACAGGGCACCGTGCGCCGCGCGTCATGGCCTTTTTATCGCAAAGGCCAGGGCCAGGGTTTTTGGATGGCAAAATCACCCAGTTATTATGACACTGGTTGGTGGTAATCATGGCTAATTGTGATTTATTGGTGATTAATGATGATTAATTAATGGGATATACCCTCTGGTTATGTCAAAATAGCTATTGAAAATGGCCATAGAAATAGTGGATTTACCCATTTAAAATGGTGATTTCCCATAGCTATGTTAGTTTACCAGAGGGTAACCCAGTTATTTTGACACTGGTTGGTGGTTGAGCCACCCCTCTGAAAAATATGAAAATCAAATGGGATCATGAAATTCCCAATATTTGGAAAAATATAAAATGTTCCAAACCACCAATCAGGACAAATATGACATTTGCATGAAGATGTTGGTGGTCATAAGTATATTTTTAACATATTTTAGCATATTATATTGCCATGTGTGGCTACTAAAATTCCAACTATTGGACGGTGTGCACAAGTTGACCAGATGGTTGATGCTTCAACGCCTCGTTTTTGACGGTAAAAAAACTATAAATTGTGTTTACTAGCTACACAGTATACAATTTGTATATATGTCTGACCTGTATGACTGCATATGTACATAATGTGTATGTATATGTGATCCAAAGTGTGTATATATATATATATATATCTACTTGTTTTGATGGCGATGTGTTTTTCTCTCCGTTTGGGAATGATCATCTGAAACCAGCAACCGGGAAGTGAAAAAAACCAGGATCAGTGCACGGTCAAGCTCGTGAATTTGCCTCCAATTCCTTCGCTGCCAATTGCATCTGTCCACATATGTTATTTTTTCTGCAAGAATAATGCTACTTATTTAAGGGGAATACCTTGTCTTCAGGGCAATTACTGTATTTCGATGTATTTCGAAGAAGTTGAGTCTTTCCTTAAACAATGGTCATACAAGAAAGATAAGAGTAAGGCTGAGCTCCATTACAGGATGTTCATCTTTCCACACTTATGTATATATATATACTTATATATATATATATTATCAGATCTTATCAGCTTTCTTGCAAGAATATATAGTGTTTCTTATTAAAGGGAATATCTTGTCTTTGAGGCAGATTGTAACCTGTAAGCAGCACTTTCCTTTAACAACAGTCTTTCTTTTTCAAGGAATGCTGCAATGTGCAACGACCATTGCAAAGTGATTCTCTGAAAGGAAGACTGCGCTTCTACAGAAAGGAACACTGCACGTTTAGAGGAATGCTCTATTTTTTTGTAGGGATACTGCTTCTTTAAAGGGCAGTACTTGTTTACTTTGTTCTTTACTTTTGTTTACTGTTTCTACTTTTTTTTGAAGAAATTATGTATATATATATATATATGTATATGTTGTCTTTGTGTTTTTTTCATCTGAAAAGCTGGGTCTTGGGAGGGGTAGCATATATCTATCTATCTATATATATATGTAATGATATATATATATATATTATGTTCCAATCATAATAATTTAAATTGTCATAAAAATATCATAACCCTATAGAAAACCATAGAATTTCTATAGAGATGCCTTAGAAAATCAGGTTTTTCAGCCACAAAACGGTGACGTGTCTCTTCCCAGGTCCCAGGTCATCCCAGGTCCCAGGTCCCAGGTACGATGCATGGCGCGACCCACCAAGTCCATGACACCGCTATTGGTGCCACCTGAGGGGCGTCAATTTTTTCGATGGGTTTATTGAATGGTATATCTCATGATATATTACTATAATTTATTATATGGGATATGGGATAATGGGATAATGGGATAATCCCACATATCGCCATATAGTAATAATGGGATAATTTATTATATATGGGATATGAGATTCATTATTACTATATGGTAATGATGGGATAATCATATATCCCTTTTTTATGAGATGAGATTCGAATAAACCAAACAATATGGAAACAAAATATACAAGTACAAATGAACCACCAAGGAGTCTCATGAGACAATATTGGGGTCATTCCTCCGATGATATGCAGGATACTCGGGAGATACCTCATCCCCTCTCATATATCGATCACATCCCATCCACTTCCTGTGGCTTAATTGTAGCTTGCTCTGGAACGTCCCATGTGGCAGCTATACCATATGTTTGGTGTTTTAACCCCCACAATAAAAACTAAAAAATCATATAGAGTTCCTACAGTTGATGGATAAATCCCGTGAGAATCCCGTATTTGATACTCTCAGCAGTTCAAGTTCAAACACGAACCACCATCACCATGGCCAGCCTCTTAGACCCGCAAAACCAGGCTTGATTTTTAGGCATGATATCATAGAATATCACATCTTCATTCATGGTACCAGCATATTTTAGTTGTATATCTAAAATTATCTAAATACAGTCTGTTCCCACTAAATCGCCATCATATCGCCATAAATTGTTTGGTTCTGACCCCCATTCTTCTTATCAACCCCCGAGATCCTCGCATTCGATCGCGAAAAACCGACGCCTGTGATGACCCAGCCCTGCGTCTGCTTGGCGGCGCCCACTAGGCCTTCACAGAAGTGGGCTTCCACCTCAGTGCGGTTGGAATCCCCGGATGGCATTGCTGGCCTTGCTGGCATGGAATCAACGGGAAAATCGCTGCAGCAACATTTGGGATATGGGGAGTCAACATGAACACAGGGGTGTCAGCATGATCCAATTCTTAGATTCACAAAATATGGGATCCTTTGGCTGATGTGAAGCCATGTGGAGCCATGTGAACCAGGTGAAATCCCGCTAACTGTTGGTCAGAACATTATTTTCAGACGCACGCAACTCATATGAGCCATGAAAAATACCCCTATCCCATCCCATTACACTGGATCGTTGGTAGATATTCCCATTCTGAGTTGTAATAGTACCCTTGCGAAAGGTAGTAGAACCATCTATATTAACCCATCAACCAGTACATATCTGTCAAACCATATACCTATACGTTTGGTGTTTTAACCCCGATAAGATCATATAGAGTTCCTACAGTTGATGGATAAATCCCATGAGAATCTATTGTAAATTAAAATTACCAATTTAAAACAAAGATGATTAGGTCGGATAAACATCTATATATTCACCCATCAACAGAAATATGTTCTGGAGATTTACGCAGTGCTCAATATTAGGGGATGGGGTTTTGTTTTTTTCTAGCCTTACCCTCATTGGTTGGATTTGTCCTATTATGTCTTAGCCCATGATCCCCAATCAATTAGATTCAAACATGCCGATTAACTGGAATTAATGGAATTAACAACAATCCCGCTTGACATCCCTAAGGGGTTTATTATGGTTTATTAACCTAGATTAATCATTAGCTCATATTTCCTGGCAAATTAGAATAAAACATGTTAACCAAACGTAACCTAATCCCCCCGATAGAATACGCATAAAGGGGGCCATTCCGCCCTTCCCTGGCCGCGTTCCGAATCCATCGCCGCGCCACGGCAGGGTCCAGGTTCATCTCTCCAGCTCCACCCACGATGCTCAGCAGCAAACGGGGAGCTTCCAGGTCCCAGATCTGGCATCGCGTGTCGTTTCAATGGGGTGCATAGGAAAATCCTGGGAAATCCACCAATCAACAGGATGATTTTCCAAGTGACGCATTTACCATCTCAACTAGCATAGACCCTGAGAAAACTGAGAATCATTTGTTTAAATGACAGTAGTCTTTCAACCCCTGTTGGACAGGGTCTATGTGTGTTGGAGAGATGGTATATGTGTGTATATACATATGTAAATGTCTGCTTATAATTATGTGTATATGATTGTATATGTATGTATATGTATGTATATGTATATGATTGTATATGTGTGTATGCGTGTATATATATACATATATTATTGTATTTGTAGATGTAGATGTAGATATAGGTAGATGTATGTATATGTATATTTATGTATATATGCATATGTATATGTATAAGCGTGTGCGTATGTGTATATGTATATGTAAATATATATATATGTATATGGAGACAATGGTACATACATCATGTAACAACTGTATTATTGATACGATTATTACAAGTATTTTTGATATTCATAGTTTATGATCATATCATGTAAAGTCATATTCTAGGGTTTATAAGATATGGGGATATAAACATGGGTATAAAAAAGAAACGAAACTAGTGACTTAAGCGACTTACAGCAAAATAAACTGCCCAAAATTGGGAATACTACAAACACACTAATATGATGATCAAATAATTGGTGAAAATAAGGATTACAGTAGAATTTGTCCAAAAGGCACACTATTTTTGGACAAACTGAACTTGGGCTTCTAGAGTCATGAACCATACATAGTTTATCAGATGAGTGTCTTGGACAATCTCCTGGTGCTGGGGAGTTTTAGGAGGTTCATCTACGAACAAAAGGGCAAATTATGCAGCAACAATGGGCCTCTCACTCGCCTGCGTCCGTCAGAGTTAGTTGCTGGTAGTGATGAGTATGAACTATCATAGCCCATCTACAAAAAATTGTAAGAAGCAGTGTTGTGAATCACCTGCGATGTAGGATGGATGGTCATCCAAGGGACCGCCAAAGGAATGAATGGCAAGGTGATGGACTCATTGAAGAATTGAACTACATCATACTATATCTATACCTATAATTTAGAAAATCTAATTACTATATAATATATGATGGATATGTAATGATATATATAATATAATTATACTATATATATATGAATATAATCCCTACGTGTCAAACCATTGCATTTGGCTACATTTCTTAGGCTCCACCCGGTCCATCCCGGTCCCTGGTCCCGATTCTTGCGGTCCAAGCATCCAGAGGACTTCGCATCACCATGTCCACAAATTTCCTCAGGGGAGTAGATGCAAAAAAACAAACAAAACGATGGACATGGATATAATATATATGTTACACATATAATATACATATATATGGGATATAATATACATTATTGAAAAAATCTATTTATATCATATACATATTGTATGTCATATCCCCATATCATGTCCGTTTTTTTGCATATCAATCTCCCATGGTATCCCCATGGTGAAACCGCCAGGCTTCTGTGGCTCTGTCTGGGGACCCACGATGCAATACCGCGTCATGAGCCCGCTTTGGAACCTGGGCGTCATGTCCAACCGCTTCAAAGGTTCCGTGTTGGTCCTCAGGGATGTAAAAAAAATAATATGTATATATATATAAGTATATGTAGAATTATGTATGTAATAATTATATATATATTATATACTGTATAGACTATGTAAACAAAAATAAATACACAAACTTATATATATATACATAATTGTATATAATCGACCAGCTTTTGCGGATGTCCAGCTTCAAGTCCCTTATCAACCTTATCCAAACAGCACTCCATTCCCTCCTCTGCTTCCGGTGGCTTCTCCGAGGCACTCAATGTGCCAACACCGCTTTCCATTGTTGATAACAAGTTCTGATGCAACTTCGGATTGTGTTGCAAAATGCCTATTGATGAATACCTATGAATAGATCCTGATCAATGGGCCGAATTTGGGGTATCCTCAAGCTGCCTATGAATCCCGTCAATGTTACTATCGTTACTATCCTAACTCATATCCAATTAATTCTTGGTTTCATATCATATCCCATTCTATCCCAAATCTCAATAAATATATGTATACATATTTATTATATATATATATATTTATTTATTTATTTGTTATGTTTATTGCAATAAAAATCAATAAAATGTTTGGTCTTGTACCACAATTTTGGTTAATCCCCGGGTCTGTTTAAAGGAACCTGTTTTTTGATGCGCAGAAACAACTCTCGTTGCGGGTCCTTGATGGTTAGACCCGCCATGACGTGGACCTCCTGCAGTCCATTATGTCGGTTATATAAACATAACTACCGGAGGTACAGTATATCTTAACTTATGGTGGTTATAACGATGGTTTAACCGTTTAACCATCAACATATCCTAACTGCACACCCATGTTGGTCAATAAGTTGGTTGTTTTTCACAATTTCTTTATGGTAAACATCCACTGTTTTTCAGGTGAAACGAAAACATATGTTGGTCGTTGAATCACTGCGTTTGATTCTGTGTACCCTCTGGTAAACTAACATAGCTATGGAAAATCACCATTTTTAATGGGAAAATCCACTATGAATGGCCATTTACCATAGCTATGTTAGTTTACCAGAGGGTAAGTCCCCATGTGTTGCTGGATTTCGATGCCAAGATCCTGGTTTTTCACTGGCCACATGGGGACCCCCTCCCAACCGTCCCAACCGTCCCAACCGCCGAAGACACTGGATCTCCCCGAACTTGGGAAGGCTGCGCCGCAGGCGCCCCGCCAGGGTGCACACGGAACTCTTGGAAACCGTGCGATGGAAACTGAGCCTAGGAGACATTGCTGGGCCTTGGACATGAAGAATTTATGGAAAACACATGTAGATTACATGCACTATATATATATATATCATTCTATTGAAATATATATATATATACATATCATGTAATTACATTGTGTATGCTATGTATCAATCTGAACCAAGCTGCTCCATCTGCGCACGGTCCAAGGGACCGGCCTGGGCCCGGTGATCCCCCAAAAAAACCCATGGAAACTCTAACCAGGCCCTGGAGAGTTTTCACTTTACCTTTTGCAATGGGGAGTGTCACCAATAAAAATGAAGATCCATAATGGGGAAACATGACTTTGCTATGATTTTATAATAGCATGATTATGATTTGATGGGGATTTCCCGATTTATATAATCATGAACACAACATTGGATTTGACCAACAAAAATTGTATTATCATGGAAAATGATGGATATAATGTGGGTCTACGTATAATATAACCACCAATATATGTTGTTAAACACATAATTATCTCGTTTAATCTATGGCCACACACTGGGATTTGTCACGATATGATCATCATTTGGGAATGATCAGTTGTGAAGCTATATCTAGAGATGAAGATGACTATGCTGATTATGGTGATGGTGATGGGAGTGATGGGAGTGATGGGAGTGATGGGAGTGATGGGAGTGATGGGAGTGATGGGAGTGATGGGAGTGATGGGAGTGATGGGAATGATCGTGATGGAAGTGATGGTGATGGTTATGATGATGGTGATGGTGATGGTGATGATGATGATGATGATGATGATGGTGGTGGTGGTGGTGATGATTATGATGTTGATGATGTTGAATTGTTGATTTGTTGATTTGTTGATGTGTCGATGTGTCGATGTAGAGGAGGAGCAACAATAATGAAGGTCCAAACTAAACATGAATCTGAAGATACGATTGTCCAACAAGCGTGGACTTGTATAGCTATTTCCATTGAGGTTTTCCAGACATGACAAAGGATGGTAGTGTTGAGGTTCTGCATGGTTTCCGTATCTGTATGATGATGTCAACCTGGATTTTTATCCAAAGAAGTTGGCTCAGAGACATCCTTGGTTGGTGTCTATTGCTCCATGAGGTTTTCCATGTTCTGCAATCGCGTGATATGACGTTTGCCTCTCAAGGGTCGAACCACTGTGACAAAACTATAAAACACGTAGGGACCAGGTGGCGCCAACTCCTCTTGCCCCTGAGAAGCATTCATGGACTAGTACCATTAGCAAAAGAAGGCATAGTGATCAATAAACCCTTGAAGCCAACATACTGCATATGGCCATCTAATGAGTAGTTTGTTGTTTGCTGCACTGTTGTGTTTTTTCCCTGAAACGCCCCTATGAAGTTTGCAGATGTTGTATAGTTTATTGAAATATAATGAAGCCCAGTGAAACTGATTCAGCAATACTTTATACATATTACATAATGTGTGCATACAGTGTGTGAGTGTGTGTGTGTATGTTTATGCGCAATGTATACTGTATATATTTGTTGTTCAAAAGGGCAGCAATCCTTCGGGGGAAACAAACAACTATACACCCCTATGTATGAATACCCTAAATTATAGGATGGTGGTATGTTTCAAAGTTGTTGTTGGACCCGCATGCTTATCCATATTAATGTGTATATATATATATATACATACATACTACAAAGACCATAATTTAGCATGCACACACAAGTTTAGCTACACATGGCCAGGACAAATACCGGTATATACAATATGTATACATACATATATGTATATATATATATACAGTATATATATATTATATATATATATTATAGAATATTAAAGATATCGCCAAATGCCAAGGGATCCACAAGCACTCATATCAGCACGTGATTGTATGTTTAAAATTCCCGTCAAATCCCACTATATATAGATCCCATCAATTCACCGAATCCTAAGCATGATTCCAGTGAGGGAGAACAGTGAGGTCGTTATCGTTGACCCAGATCAAATTACCATTCTCCAGTCAGGGCGCTTTCCCTTTCCTTCGGAACTTGACATTGCCGCACACAGCAGTCGCGATCTGCCAGGCAGGTGGTCCAATGGTAGGGTTTTGAGCAGCAAACCATGGGAAACTCCTTGAACTTGACCATAAAATGGGATAACATTGCCTAAGAGAATCTTCTTGACCATCAATTGGCATGCATTCTTGTCATGGATGATCATATCTGATCATTATATATATATAAATATATTATATGTATGTATATGTATGTTTATATACATATGGGTACCACATGGTACCACCATCTCCATATTTTCCTGGTTGCCAGCTGAAAAACCACCCCTTAAAGAAATGGCCATAAATGGCCAGTCTCCATCAGTCTCCATCAGTCTCCATGGACCTGGAAGATCCTCTGGGCTGGGTCACAGGACCCAAAACATGAAAAAAATCCTGCTGGCCCCCCAGTTGATGACCTATGGGCATGGCTGATGCCATAATATGCCATGTTTGTTTTTCGGGTAAGCGAGTTTGACGCAGGCCCATATAGCTGGGGGTCAAAAGTGAAGATGGATCATAAAAAGTCCGGTTTGTCTGAGTCTGAGAATAAGATACCCCCTACTCCACTATTTAATCATCATTTCCCCATCAAAATTCCCTTTGGGGAGTAGACCCGATTTTCAAACACACCCAAAAATGATAGTGTTGATTATATATCCCGGTTCATATCCCATCAAATCCCAACTATGGTGATTTTGTTCACCATGTTTGGTATTCTGTTCCCATTTCCAAGCTTGTATATACAAAGATCTAATCTTTAACGGAATTCGACCCCATCAGATATGATGGGTGCTTATATCATCTTAGAACCAATATATCTGGATGAAACATAGATAAATTTGATTAAATAGAGTAATCCACCTAAAAAGAAAAAACATTTGGGGGTACCCCAATCCCAGAGTATATCCCAGTACAATATTCCCTTTGATACCATCATGCTTGTTGGTTAAATCATGTTAAATCAATCCGCATACATGTGGGTGAAATTCCCATGTTTGATGGTTAAATCACATGTTTTTGAGTAATAAGTTACAAACCATGTCAACATTCACAACACGTTTCACCATTCTCTCCCAGATCATTTACTCAAATACTCTCTGGTTTAACTATGAAAATTTCGTTTACTTGGATGAATTACGTCTTTGATTTTTTAAAAAAAGGGTGGCTCCCCAGTTTGCAAATTGCTAATCGTCAAGAGGCTATCATGTATATATCATAAACCATATTGTTGGCTGCTGGCTATATCTCATTACATCAATGTCAATATCCCCATAATATCCTCCCATTGAGTTGTTTGTAACCCCCATCCCATGATAATCTGATGATATGTCCAATCTACATTAAATTATATAATATCCCCATGAAAAACCACCATTATTTGTTTCTTCAGTCACCATCAAATCCTAGTTTTCATCCGTTCGGCCATCCGAGTTCGGCCGTGGCCTGTCGAAAGGTGGGCCGTTTTCGCGGCTCCTCCGGGACATCCTCACTGTCCGCTGCAGTGGGCGACTTGATCTGCACGTGGCCTGAGCAAGACTCAGTTTTTCTTGATGGAAGTCTGGCAAGATGTGGTTTGTTTGAAGTTAAGCAACAACATGTGGCCTTAAAAACAAACATCATGAATATTCAGTTATTCAATTGTTGCATGTTGAATCATCAAGCACAAACATAGGATTTAAACATGTTAAAACATCAAAGTTTGGGCTAAAAGTCTTGACCACCCAAACCGGTGTTTTACCAATCATGAAGATTGTTCTAACCATCAAAAATGCAGGGTGAATCAAGCCATTGAAAGTAAAAGAAACAAGATGAAGCCCACGAACCCGAATGCTCACACGTATGTTAATGGTACAGATGTCAAAACACATGGTTATGCAGTCACGCACAATACCTTTCTGCAATAGTTTATTTGAACAGTCTTGTGCATGTTTCCCTTGTTACCAGTCTGCAGTGTGGAGTGGAAAGTGTAGAGTGTGGAGTGTAAAGTGTGGAGTGTGGAGTGTAGAGTGTAGAGTAGGGAGTGAGGAGTGTAAAGTGCAAAGTGTGGAGTGTGGAGTGTAAAGTGAGGAGTGTAAAGTGTGGAGTGAGGAGTGTGGAGTGTAAAGTGAGGAGTGTAAAGTGTGGAGTGTAAAGTGTGGAGTTTGTAAATTGTAGAGTGTGAAGTGTAGAGTGTAAAGTGCAGAGTCTAGAGTGTAAAGTGGAGAGTGTGGAGTGTAGAGTGTAGCGTGTGGAGTGTGGAGTGGAAAGTGTAGAGTGTGGCGTGTAGAGTGTGGAGTGTGCAGTTTAAAGTGTGGAGTGTAGAGTGTGGAGTGTAAAGTGAAGAGTGTGGAGTGTAAAGTGTGGAGTGTAGAGTGTGGAGTGAGGAGTGTAAAGTGGAAAGCGTGGAGTGTAAAGTGTAAAGTGTGGAGTGTAGAGTGTATAGTGTAGAGTGTAAAGTGTGGAGTGTAAAGTGTAGAGTGTGGAGTGTAAAGTGTGGAGTGTAAAGTGTGGAGTGTGGAGTGAGGAGTGTAGAGTAGGGAGTGTGGAGTGTAAAGTGAAAAGTGTGGAGTGTGGAGTGGAAAGTGTGGAGTGTGAAGTGTGGAGTGTGGAGTGTAAAGTAAGGAGTGTGGAGTGTAAAGTGTAGTGTGTGGAGTGAGGAGTGTAAAGTGTGGAGTGTGGAGTGTAAAGTTTGGAGTGTGGAGTGAGGAGTGTAAAGTGTGGAGTGTAAAGTGTGGAGTGTGGAGCGTAAAGTGTAGAGTGTGGAGTCTGGAGTGGAAAGTGTAGAGTGTGGTGTGTAGAGTGTGGAGTGTGGAGTGTAAAGTGAGGAGTGTGAAGTGTGGAGTGTGGGGTGAGGAGTGTAAAGTATAAAGTGTGGAGTGTGGAGTGTACAGTAAAGTGTGGAGTGTGGAGTGCGGAGTGTGGAGTGTAAAGTGTGGAGTGTGGTGTGTGGAGTGTAAAGTGGGGAGTGTGGAGTGTAGAGTGTGGAGTGAGGAGTGTAAAGTATAAAGTGTGGAGTGTAAAGTGTAGAGTGTGGAGTGTGGGGTGTGGAGTGGAAAGTGTAGAGTGTGGTGTGTAGAGTGTGGAGTGTGGAGTGCAAAATGTAAAGTGTGGAGCGTAGAGTGTAGAGTGTGGAGTGTAAAGTCTCAGGTGAGGAGTGAGGAGTGTAAAGTGCAAAGTGTAAAGTGTGGACTGTAAAGTGTAAATTGTGGAGTGCGGAGTGTAAAGTGTAGAGTGTGGAGTGCGGAGCTTCCCCCATAGACACGGCGACGCCACAGGAAAACCAGAGACTCGAGACAAGACATGTGGATGCAGAAAAACCGGCATTTCGTACGAGACTTCCTCCAATTTTGACATTTTCAACACATTATCAAACAGGTTGGAATGTCACAAAGTGCCACGCCTGCCACGCAAAACGACAGGACAACCTGCTTGGAAACATTCGAAAAGGACAGGTTTTCCAGCTTCCCCCATAGACTCGGCAACGCCACAAGAAAACCAGAGACTCGAGACGAGACACGTGGATGCAGAAAAACCAGCATTTCATGCGAGACTTCCTCCAATTTTGATATTTTCCACACGTTATCAAATAGGTTGGAATGTCACAAAATGCAACGTCTGCCACGCAAAACGACATGACAACCTGCATGGAAACATTCGAAAAGGACAGGTTTTCCAGCTTCCCCCATAGACACGGCGACGCCACAGGAAAACCAGCGACTCGAGACAAGACACGTGGATGCAGAAAAACCAGCATTTCGTACGAGACTTCCTCCAATTTTCACAGTTGGCAACATGACAAAAGGAGAAGTTTTGCAGCTTCCCCCATAGACACGGCGAGGCCACGGGAAAACCAGACACGCGAGAAGAGACAGGTGGGAGCGCCAAAACGAGCATTTCGTGCGAGACTTCCTCCGATTTTCACACTTTGCAGCTTCAAAATCGACGTTTTCCTACGAGTTTTCCTTAGAACCTGAAAATTTGCAACCTCAAAATCGATGTTTCGTGCGAGGCTTCCGTCAATTTTCAGCACATCGCACAAAATGCCACGCCTGCCACGGAATTTGCACCTTGTCGCCACTTGACGCAGCCCTGCCAATGCGATTTACAAAAAACACGCAACGCGACACGTCTAAAGTGCTGCGCCTGCCACGAAAAATGACGATGGACACGCCCAAAGTGCTGCGCCTGCCACGAAAACTGCAACACATCTTCTGAAAACGTCGCAAAAGTATTGCGCCTGCCACGCAAAACGACTTTCGACACGTTGCAGAACACGTCTGAATGTCACGAAGTGCCACGCCTGCCACGCGAAATGAAGCAACGACACGTCTGAAACCTCCAAAAATGACCACCTCTGCAGAACTTCACATAGGCACGGCCATACGGGGATCGCGCGAACGGTTGCGAACGGTTGCGAACGGTTGCGAACGGTTGCGAACGGTTGCGAACGGTTGCGACCACAAACGCAACGTCGAGTGAACACACCCTCAGCCCCCAAACCCCCAGAGTGAAACGGGAACCCTTGCTACGCATTCGGGAAAAAAAAAGGATACCCCCGAAGTGGAAACTTCTGTGGGGAAATGAGGGCAATGAGATTCTTGGGCACCCGGTTTTAAAACAAATGTTTTATGGGCATGGTCTAGACATGGTCCACACATGGAAGGGAAATGGTACATCGATTTGCAGCAACCTAGAAAAAACTCTAGCTGGATCACCGTCCCAAGAAACCCACCTGATCATCGCCAAAACTTTCTTGGCATTGATGGCAGAAAGGGTTCTCTCTCTATATATATATATATACATATATATATATATTATATATATATATTATAAGACCCAGGGCCCACAAATGGCCGGGCATTTTTCGTTTTTATCTTCAGGAACATAGTTTTGAGCGATGGCATCATGACCAATTATGAATCATCTGTTTCCTCAGTTTGACTTCAACCAGAGATATCCAAAAATTTGACACATATGTAAAACCAGCAACAAGATGCTCACAATGAGCTAAACCCAATGATAAACAATCCCCAATAGTGGTTTATTATTATTGGGTATACCCCTAGCATCCCCTAGCAATATTATTAGGTATAATTATGTATATTATTATTATATATATATATATACATTACACAACTGCTAGGTTTTGTTATATTATAATAAAACCCAGCAATTGTTATGTATGTTTATCATTGGGCTATACCCCTAGCCCTAGCAATGGGATGATGTAAAATGTAAAATCACCAGCCCAGCTGCTGTCGCCATGCTTCACCGAGAGGTGGTTGTTCCGCTTCCTGAAGCCCGGCTTACTGCATATATAGATGGTATTTTAGATAGTATTCAATGGTATTCATGGATGTCTGTCCCAACATACAGATGGAAAATTATGGCTTTGGACCCGCCCCCACATGGGAGGCCTTTCCTGGAGAATCCATCCGCACCCCGGGTGACCACATGGGCAACACACAGAATAACAAGGTGATTGGCGGTTGAACGTTTTGAACATCTTTGCGGGTTCCATTGTTACCCAAGTGGTTGCAGTGGTTGCTTGTTCTACCCTCACTGTTGGTTCTTCCGTGCTGAAATCATCAGAATGAAGTGTTGTTTTACCAAGTTTACCATGATCATTGTCAATCTGCATCTTTCACGCCCCGCTCCTTCGTATACTTATACATCCACTAAGTTTTACCCATTCTTGGATTTCATGGATAATTACCACCTACTAAGCACTTGTTTTTACAGTGACGTTTTTGTGATGTCGTATGATGTTGTTTTAAAACATGCATAGATGCAATGTCATTTCTTTGATGATTATAATCACCCTATGTATATATATATACAGTATATAATACGCTTTTTGAGGGAACATATAGAGGCAGGTTTGGAAAACTATGACTTTATATTGTTATCATCGAAAGCTATTGACATGTTGACTGGAGGGGAACCTTCATGCACAACCGTTAATCACTGATGATGTCGTTTTTTCGTTTCCGCACATCCCGTGATATCCCATGTGTTAAACCACCAGGTGGTATGATTTAACACATGGAATATCATGGAATATCACCCTGGATATTCCTATCATACCACCATGTTTGATGGTCAAAACCTCAATATTGTTGGATAAATCCCCATTGTTTGGTGAATTCGCCACCCTGGGGCTGACCTCAAGGCAGTGGTATCCGCCACAACCATGGGTTTCATGCCGCGGGTTTCGTTCGGCGTGGTGCTAGCTGAGCGGAAAGCTGTGGCTGGTGTGATTCGTTGATCCATTTTCGATCTTTTGTCCCAAGAAGATTGAAGTTCTATTGATATTCATATAGTGTGGGAAAATATATGTGTGAAAATAGTGTGTAATTCAAGTTCTATTGTCCCAATAAGAAAATGATATAGTGTGTATGAAAATATATTGAACATATATGAGTGGGTCATGAAATGTTCATATAGATGGAAGAACTACGCAGCTAGCGACTCAACAGGATGCATTCAATTCAGGATTTCAAGAGCTTCTGGGTGAGTCGTCCAGTTTTCTCCAAGAATTGCAGGATAGGATTCCTCAAGCAATCATTGCAGCTCTAGGACCGGGATAGTTTTGTCATGTTTTCTCAACATTTGCATGGACCTCTTTGGTCGATTTCGTAAACAAGTCCATTTGGATGTCCTCAATGTTTGCATGGTCATGTTTCATGCTTTATCTGTTTAAGTGACTGAGCCAAGGCCGCGTTTTAGGGCAACGACATGGTTGGGGCTATGGCTCTATCTGATGCAACTGAGAAGGTAAAATCTCAAGCGGAAACATCATTAGACAGATCTTTCATTATGATTTGCACATGCTCATCTATATTATATTGATGTTCACCGCCTCGTGAAACATATTCTCATCTATATACAACAAATATCGACTGATTACGTAGGTAGACATGATAATATATGATAATGTATACCGTGACATAGAAGGATGGTAATTCCATGGATGGCAATTCGGTTTGGCAACGGTCCGATGGCAATTTCCAGAGATTTATCAATGTGCGCCAGTTTGGTACGCCAGATTGGCAAGCACCTAATCAAACTGCGATGTGGGACTGGGACTGGGATCTGTTGCAGATCTGTTCAGCACATGGACAGAAACTGACTTTTGGGTCAAAGATGGTCAAAGTCTATTTCCCGCTACTTACATCCGCTTTAAGCCGTTGTTTCACCACTGGAACCCCAAAATCTCATGGTTTACGAGTTGGTGAAGATGTACTGTATATATATATATATACCGGGTTCTCTTGGTCCGCACTTCATACTATATATGTATATATATAAACATGTCTTTGGCTCAAATCCCATTCAGTTCTTCGTGATTACATCCCCCAGGTTTTGA
This sequence comes from Cladocopium goreaui, assembly GCA_947184155.2. Lineage (NCBI taxonomy): Eukaryota > Dinophyceae > Suessiales > Symbiodiniaceae > Cladocopium > Cladocopium goreaui. The sequence goes on along the minus strand of CAMXCT020006750.1, from coordinate 87,655 downwards.
ACACACCCATTGAAAATCACCATTAAGATTTGTCTGGAACTGGGGTCCCAAAATCCCAAGGTTGATCATCATTGTTCCATGTATATGACGGTTTTTCGGTTATCCCTAATTTCTATCATGAAGTTGGTAAAATGTCTCAGAGTATACCACCATCA
>CAMXCT020006750.1:80000-82500 GCA_947184155.2 Cladocopium goreaui | reverse complement strand
ACATCGGATTACTGATGAACAATCCCTTTTCCTTAATAATATTACATATATTCGGATCTACTAAGAGGGTGTAAAAAATATTGGGGGGATGGGATTAGTACCGATTATGGATGATGGCTTAATCAGTTCCGGGAAAACCCTGGTGCCCAATTGTTTTGGGCACTTTCCAAAGTGCGAGAAATTTTGGTCAAAGGAAATGTGTACCGTTTTGAGAGTAGGATTCCTAGGGGTATTTATGTGACTTTACGGGTATTGACAGTACTTTTACAGGTATTTTTGGCACTTTTGCCGAACATGTTTGCACCAACAGATGAAGTTGTTTTTGTTTTTGAGAATTCTATATAAATTGACACAAGAATTGGCTACTATGTCAAAAGAGCCTGAAACAATAGGCAACTACGGCTTCCAGGTAACTAATGACGCATATTGTTAGGAATTGTAAAAAAATGTCTGCGTAACTTATAACTTCCTACAGTAGCTCGTGAATAAGTGGGTTTCTTAGTGACTATTGTTCAATCTATGAGCAAGGAAATAATCACACAGTTTGAATGATCCTGAAAGTGTCTTGGGTGCTTCTGGTTAGCTAAGCTCGAGTCCTATACAGTAGTGTTCCATAGATATCGATCGTTCCTGGAGATTATCCATCATCCCTGGAGATTTAACCCACAGCAAAAAGGGGAAATTAGGCAACAAAGATGATGTTTGGTGGAACAATGTAGAGCCATGCCCGTACCCGGTACCCAGTTAACGGAGGGGCTGAGTATATGCTGACTTTCGCTCAAACCGAGTCTTGCAACACTGCAAAATACGAACAAGGATCATGATATTATATCATATCATATACACTTCATTGTACCTTCAAACTCCGAGAAAATCAGCAACCACAAAGGAACACATCCCCAGCAAGAATGGTCTTAGCCAAGATGCAGAGATACCCAAAAGCTTATCACTTGTCTTGCTAGATTGGGTCCAGCTTAAAAATTCAGCCAATGGATGTTTTTTGTCAAGGAAGTCCATGACGGATCCTGGCAATTTCCAACGGGGATACCAAGGGAGTTCCAGGGTTGGACACCAAGGAGTTGCACTCGAATCAGCCAAGTTCAGGTCTCCTCTGTGTCATTATTCGCTTGTTTTGTCGTGTCCTATCTCCATTCTGAAATTCTTGGTAAATTGTTCATATAATATATATAATTCATATATAGGTATAAGTACATTACAACTATATATAAACATATCGATTCAATCCTCATCGGTGTCTGGACGTACCATCAATTCAGCGGGAAACTATGGAACAAAGACATCAGCAAACTCTTGCACTCGAGTTGCGAACTGTTCAGCCCATTTATCCCTAATTGAGCCATTTAAAATACCCTTAACCCATCTCATGAAATACTAGTTGGTTGACAAGTTTCCCTACTATGGGTTACCATAATAATCCCCAAGTAAATTACGTAGGTATAGTATAAGTCCCTGGTTCGTAACCAATCAGCCAGGTATCTTGAATGGCTCCGATGTCTTAGTTCATACCTCCCAGGTAGAAAAGCACATCACCCTGGTCTCTGTTGGCGCCTGGAATCTGTGCACATGAAAAACGCTGGCTCCGTAGCAAGTTGCTCCTTGCGGTGATGGGAGTCCAGCAAAACCGTGGAGTTACCCTCTGGTTATTTAACATAGCCATGGGAAATGGCCCATTTATAGATGGCTTACCTATTCAAAATTGTGATTTTCCATGGCTATGTTAAATAACCAGACAGTAACCAACATGAAGGCTTTCCCGAGCAATGAGCAAGGCACACTGCCAGTCAACAATGAAGGTGGTGTCAAAAGTAAGAATTGGATGGAATGGGTTCCACCATTTTTTGGAGATGAGATACTGAAAATGTCTGGGATTCCATTGGCCCACACCAGGTCACCAGCAATCCATTAGTTCTGTTTAGTATGAGACGATCCATGTGGGGTGTCCCTATTTTGTGCTCTCCTAACCTGGAAGTTACAAAAAAAAATTGCTGACTTTCAGGACATCTATATGGCTGGGGTATCTCCACTATTTGTACGAAACACATGGTTTAGAAACCTGGATATTTGGGGAATTGTGGAATCTCATTACATTCAATGCCCGCGGGGAAATATGAATCAATATGGATGTCAGAACATGCTCAGGTATTTTATGACCCCCGCTGTAACTCAAATACTTTCCATGGCTTCATTCTGCCTTGATCAATAAAGCTGTGACAACATCAGCATGCACTGCGCGGCCGATTTTTGTGGAGTCATTGCTTCTTGCAATCATTGGCCTCGCCCGCCAGCCTCTTTTTGTGGCCGCGGCAGCCGGGCAAACCGGGATTTTTTGGGGCCGTGATCGACGCCGTGACGGAAAAACCTTCGCCCGAAGAATTTGTTCGGGAACACTTGGGTGTCTGAAAGCGACATATGACATATACTCCCATTATGGCAGTTTTACCAGGAAAAACACAGATATCTTTTTGGGGATCTTACTGTA
>CAMXCT020006750.1:17500-75000 GCA_947184155.2 Cladocopium goreaui | reverse complement strand
ACGTGTTTGTTTGTAACGCTACATATATATATATATATGTATGTATATATATATATGTATATATATATGTATGTATATATATATATATGTGTATGTATATATATATATATATTTCTGTATACGCAGGTATACGCACGTGTGTGTAAATACGTGTATATGAAATGAATGAGCCAGCGAGTCGATAGTGACCCACAGCCAAGTCTCTGTACACATTGTCTTCCTTCTTCTTCCTTAGCGTCTTGTTTGGCATTTTTTTCTCAAGCCACAGAACAACCAGTGGCTCGCCGACACTTCTGGTCCCTTACTTATCCCAGTTTCCTTTGAATTCTCCATCACCAAACCATGTTGCTGGTCAATATTCTGTTTGTTGCTCGTCATGATGGTCAACATACTGATCATGCTGTTGTAATGCACCTGTATGCACCTGTTTCAGTAGTTGACTCCATTCTGATTTTTTGCTTCTCTGAAGGCATCTGATGCACAAGGTGATCAATTGTGCAGCGAGTGAGCATCGAAAAAAACTAAACTTTCTGTGCGGTAGGCTTGCACCGAGTCTGTCATGTCGCGGCAGAATCACGTGAAGCCACAGCTACCTCTTGTATCCTCTGGTAATTTAACATAGCTATTGAAAAAATGGCCCATGTATAGATGATTTACTTATGGGTAGGAAATCGTTTGGGGATTTATTTTTTTTAGTTTGGGGAATTTTTTTTGGATTTCCGGTTCTCACCATTTTCCATGCTATTTGCAGCATTTTGGAGCTGGAAACTGCCATTTCCACGGTATGTGCAACGGTTTTGAGTTCGAATCTCTCATTTTCCATTGTATTTTCCACGGTATTTGCAACAGTATGAGCATGTTCTGTCCATTTTCCATGCTCTTTGCAGCATTTTTGAGCTGGAATCTGCATTTCCACCGTATGTGCAACATTTTACAGCTACATTCCTCACAGTACTTGCAGGATTTTGGAGCTGAAGGCTGACATTCCAACAGTTGTTTGTTGTTACTGTTACTGTTGTTGGTGTTGGTGTTGGTGTTGTTGTTGTTGTTGTTGTTGTTGTTGTTGTTGTTGTTGTTGTTGTTGTTGTTGTTGTTGTTGTTGTTGTTGTTGTTGTTGGTGGTGTTGTTGTTGTTGTTACCGTTAGTGTTGTTAGTGTTGTTAGTGTTGCTAGTGTTAGTGTTGTTAGTGTTGTTAGTGTTGTTATATATATATACAATATATATATATACAATATATATATATACAATATATATATATACAATATATATATATATATATACAATATATATATATATACAATATATATATACAATATATATATATATATATATATACAATGTATATATATATATATATATTCTAACCAAAGTAGTGTATTGAAATGTGTGCAAGCTTGAATTTAAATAAAAAAAAAGCGGGAGGGGGGGATTGGGGGAGAGGGCGCAGCGCCTCCCCCCCAAAGCAGATTGGAAACACCTATTTTCACATGCAAGGTGCTAGGTTGAATGTGATACTCAAGGTGTATATACTACACAACATGCACCTTGGAAACATGTGGAATGTAGGTTAAGGCACAAGGATGCACAATAGTTTCATTTGATGTTATCATCGAGTTGGTTTAAGATCTATTTATATAAGGTGTGGTTCAGGGTTGGCTTGGGGTTTGAATATCATCCGCATGATAATGCAAACCTTTTAGGTAGATATATATATACATATATATATATATATAGATATATAGATAAATAGATAAATAGATATATAGATTTAAAGATATATAGATATAAAGATATATGTATATATACATATAGAAATATAGATATATACAGATATATAGATATATGGTGGTATAAATATATAGAGAGAGAGATATAGATATATAGAGATATTTATATAGATATATAGATATATAGTATATATATAGAGATATAGATATATAGATAGATAGATAGATAGATAGATAGATAATTAGATAGATAGATAGATAGATAGGTAGATAGATATATAGATAGATAGATATATATGTATATAGATATCTAGATATAGATATATATAGAGATATATAGAAATATATAGATATATATATAGATATATATAGAGATATATAGAGACATATATATATATAGATATATATATATAGATATAAATATAGATATATATATATATAGATATATATATAGATATAGATATATAGGTATATAGATAATTATATAGATATATGATATATATAGATATATAGATATATAGATACAGCCCTAGATGTAGATATAGATAGATAGATAGATAGATGGATAGATAGATAGATAGATAATTAGATAGATAGATAGATAGGTAGATAGATAAATAAATAGATAGATATATATGTATATAGATATCTAGATATAGATATATATAGAGATATATAGAAATATATAGATATATATATATAGATATATATAGAGATATATAGAGATATATATATAGATATATATATATATAGATATATATATATATAGATATATATAGATATATATATATAGATATATATATATATAGAGATATAGATATATAGATATATAGATAATTATATAGATATATGATATATATAGATATATAGATATATAGATACAGCCATAGATGTAGATATAGATACAGATATAGATAGACATAGATAGATATAGATACGTAGATATAGATAGATATAGATAGATATAGATGGATATAGATGGATAGAAGATGTTGCTCCACACCTCATGGACAAGCAAAAAAGCAAAGAAAAGCAAAAAAGCAAAAAAGCAAAGAAAAGCAAAAAAGCAAAGAAAAGCAGAAAAGCGAGAAAAGCAAAAAAGCAAAGAAAAGCAAGGAAAGCAAAAAAGCAAAAAAGCAAAGAAAAGCAAGAAAAGCAAAAAAGCAAAGAAAAGCAGAAAAGCGAGAAAAGCAAAAAAGCAAAAAAGCAAAGAAAAGCAAAGAAAAGCAAGGGAAGCAAAAAAGCAAAAAAGCAAAGAAAAGCAAGAAAAGCAAAAAAAGGAATAGAAGCAAAGAAGCAGAGAAGCACTGCAGGAGGCAATAGAGTAAGCAGGAAGAAATCCAAAAAAAAATCCCTAAACTAAAAAAAAACAAATCCCTAAATAAATGGCCCTCCTTTACTTATTAACATGTTATTTTCCATAGCTATGTCAAATTACCAGAGGGTAAGTCCCACGGAAAATAACTATTTCCTCTTCCAAGCTTCAGCGCCTCTGAGTCTTCGTGTAGAAACTCCTCGACAACCCGGGTGCGGCAACACAAAATGGTGACATCAGATTGAATTGAGAAAAAACTATACAATGGTGCAGCAAAAGGACAAATGGAGATATTACTGAGCAAAGAAAGGGTGTATAAATGAGGTCACGTTGGATATGTGAGATATTGTGAGATATTATTGGGATTTCGGGATTCAGCTATCAAGCAAACGAGGTTTTACTATCTTATGCACACGTGTCCGCCGTGTCCGCTTGTCCCCACCAGAATCCTGCTGCTTTTCGACTTCCACAGCTTTCTTGGGCAGCACTCGCTCAATCATTCGAATCCTTTCTCTAAGCTCCTGGGCAATCAACATGCTTGTCTATCTTACCTTCGCATCTTCATAGGGTATTGATGTTTGGTTAGTTAGTCATATCCCATTACATCCCCATTTACAAACTGGATTTTTCCCGAATCAAGAATGGGATGTTCCATGAGTCAACCTTCAGAGCTCCAGGCATTCGGGTCCCTTCTGATCCTTTTTCACCGAGATTGAGGAATGTATCTGTGTTTTTATATGAGTGGCGGACACAATTATTTATATACTACCCGCAATGGACATGACCAAAGTGGGTGGTCCCCTATCGGTTGTGAAGGTTTGTACTTTCATACTATATACTTATAAACTAGTATGTGCACAAATAGGGTATCGGTAAGTGGGTGGTCCCCTGCCAGTGTGAATGTTTTCGTACAAATTTGAACATCCCATGTCCATGCCCCACTACTTTAGTCTTCCGCTGATTTTGTCTATGATTAAAAAAATGTTTTTGTTTATGTATTTCTGATTCACTCCAAACTCATGATGTCAGACTATTGTATTGTTGATGGTTTCCGCAAGTTGTAGTGGCTAAAACCTATGCTAAAACCAGACACGTTTCTCGCTGGTGTTTCCCTACTATCGATCGTCCTGTTGACATTTCTGTTGAAGGTAATGTCCAGATCTGTATTTTTTTACGCATATCCGAAAGATGTTTGTTCATTGGGATCAGGGGAACACATAAATCAATAATAAAGAATCAATGACATGGAATAGTGTTCTCACAGTATATATATATATATATAATTATCTATATATATATACGGCAAATGCCTGGGGTTTGCCCGGACCCGCAATGACGACGGGCGACGCATCATCATCATCATCATCATCATCATCAACATCATCAGACCCTTATTGACGATCTTCAATGAATGTAGAGGTTTAACGGGGGTGGGAGAATTAAACCCTTATTGGAGATCTTCAATGAATGTAGAAGTTTAACGGGGGTGGGAGAATTAAACCCTCATCGAAGATCTTCAACGAATGTAGAAGTTTAACGAGGGTGGGAGAATTAAACCCTTATTGAAGATCTTCAATGAATGTAGAAGTTTAACGGGGGTGGGAGACTTAAACCCTTATTGAAGATTTTCAATGAATGTAGAAGTTTAACGGGGGTGGGAGAATTAAACACTTATCGAAGATCTTCAATGAATGTAGAAGTTTAACGGGGGTGGGAGAATTAAACCCTTATTGAAGATCTTCAATGAATGTAGAAGTTTAACGGGGGTGGGAGAATCAAACCCTTATTGGAGATCTTCAATGAATGTAGAAGTTTAACGGGGGTGGGAGAAGTAAACCCTTATTGAAGAACTTCAATGAATGTAGAAGTTTAACGGGGGTGGGAGAATTAAACCCTCATCGAAGATCTTCAACGAATGTAGAAGTTTAACGGGGGTGGGAGAATTAAACCCTTATTGACGATCTTCAATGAATGTAGAGGTTTAACGGGGGTGGGAGAATTAAACCCTTATTGGAGATCTTCAATGAATGTAGAAGTTTAACGGGGGTGGGATAATTAAACCCTTATTGGAGATTTTCAATGAATGTAGAAGTTTAACGGGGGTGGGAGAATTAAACCCTTATCGAAGATCTTCAATGAATGTAGAAGTTTAACGGGGGTGGGAGAATTAAACCCTTATTGGAGATCTTCAATGAATGTAGAAGTTTAACGGGGGTGGGAGAATTAAACCCTTATTGGAGATCCTCAATTAATGTAGAAGTTTAACGGGGGTGCGAGAATTAAACCCTTATTGGAGATCTTCAATGAATGTAGAAGTTTAAAAGGGGTGGGAGAATTAAACCCTTATTGGAGATCCTCAATTAATGTAGAAGTTTAACGGGGGTGCGAGAATTAAACCCTTATTGGAGATCTTCAATGAATGTAGAAGTTTAAAAGGGGTGGGAGAATTAAACCCTTATTGAAGATCTTCAATGAATGTAGAAGTTTAAAAGGGGTGGGAGAATTAAACCCTTGTTGAAGATCTTCAATGAATGTAGAAGTTTAACGGGGGTGGGAGTTTCATATTCCCTAATATCTTTGTTGATCTTCCCAATTGATTGTAAAGTTTAACGGGGGTGGGAGTTTAATATTCCCTAATACCGTTTTTGTTTTTCCCATAGGAATTTCGGGTGTTTTGACATTTTTTTTTATATAGTCCCTAGTGCCTTTGTTGTTTTCCCTATACGAATTTAAGGTTTAACGGGGGTGGGAATTTAATATTCCCTAATATCGTTGTTGATCTTCCTAATTGAATGTTAAGTTTCACGATTTGAGAGTTTAAAATTTCCTAGTACCTTTGTTGTTTTTCCCATAGGAATTTCAAATGTTATGCCGTTTTTGTTTTTCCCATAGGAATTTCGGGTGTTTTGACCTTGCTTGTTTAATAGTCCCTAGTACCTTTGTTATTTTCCCCATAGGAATTACAGTAATTTGCAACATCATTTGTTTGTGAATGGGAAACCGCTACGCTGCAACGCCTGGGCAAAACCCAGGCGTTGCGCGTATATATATATATATATATATGTATATATATATATGTATATATATATATATATATATCCAAGAACTTCAGGGGAATCACCTGCATTATGTAAATATTGGGTCCAGGATGATACCCAAATTATCCCAATTTTCTGTTTCGTAGATTCCTTCATCTATAGCCGATTTCAAAATAAATAAAGAGTCAGCCTACTCAACCTCTGGGTTCTCCGGAAATTGGGGTACCCAGAAATCCGTTGGTTTATCATCATACTTCAGTTTCAAACAAACCCACATATCACTTTGTTACGTATATCATTCTGTATTGCTATCCCCATATGTACCTAGTATTATCTGATCTGATTATCTCAATAAATCCACCATGTTTAGTGGTTGAATTGTGCGTCAAATCCGCATTTTTTGTTGGTGATATGGCTACCATCGTCAGCTCCGTCTGGCGCTCCTCCATGTTCTTTTCGCTATTTCTCCTGGGAAAGCATGTTTATCCACAAATATAGGCTTGGAGAATTGGAAGCCACGGTCTTCAGAATGTGACTTACAGTATCAAATAATTATTGGTGGTTTGGCTTGACAAGGGGATGGTTGAACGCTTGACAGGGTGGACAATTGACTCCCCACATCTTGATGACACCATCAGAGTGCGAATGTACAATAGGTACAAAGTGCAATTTACTAGATGTCCAAAGTGACTTGAATAATAATATCTGCCCTCTAGTAATTCAACATAGCTATGGAAATTGTTTTTTTTATATATTTATTTATAGTTAGATGATTTATGTACATACATAGTCATACATGTCTATAGAAGAACTGTATATACTTATATTTATGTATTTATATATAACTATATTTATAGTTTTATAATATATAATATAACGACCAGTCGTTTTTCGTAGCACGCTGTCAAATGACCAAAGGGTACCAACTTTATGACCTAACACCGAGCGTCGCTGCACTGCTCTTCAGGAACTCAGTCGCATTCAGGGCGCGAGTGCTGTTGGACCACATCCTCGGACAGTTTGACCCTGGTATCCTGGTGAACTCTAACTGCCAGCAGATGATGGTGGATATTTCTGGGGGTTCATACTCCCTAAAAAAATGTTACCAGTATGTTATGCAGTTTGGTTTTGATACATCCCAATATTGCAGTTTTTGGTTTGAGGCATTTGAAGCTCCAAGTCCCGCATTTAAACAGGTCCGCTTAAGTCTGCTTTGCCCAAGTCTACTCCCAGAGATCCAAGAACCAGAAAGAAGCCTGTCCTATCCCGTTCTTGCGTTCAGGGTCCGAACCCATACCATCCATCTATGGTATCTTTATCAACATTCAGCCATTCAGCACCAAAATGGCCCAACTGATCCCAAATGATGCCCAACTGCAGGTTGTTTTGCCGTACACATGGCTGATCTTGAGATGCAAATTTGCATCGCCTGCATCGGAAGGCAAACAAGGTCAACCAAGCATCCGGTTGTCGAAAACATACAAAATGCCTTCGGAGGGATTGTGGTCGCAGGCTGAAAGCATGTCCATGATGCCAAGCTGTTCCACCCCCTCAAACTTCATGAAGTTGGTCCTGATGCTATGCCGCTGGCAGCATGATCTCCCGGACTGGGTTGGCCAAGTAGCATCAAGTAGCTATAGATTCTGCCATGTTCCATGTTCATAATCCAGAGGAGAAAAAAACTATATAGACACATCCACAGTATGCACAGTATGAACACAGAAGGATGCAGAAGGATAAACCTACGAATCACAAATTTGAAGATGTTGGTTTCGGCCGCTCCTCAAGTTTTTCCGAAGGATACTTCAAATATGTATGTTTATGCATTTTTTAAGTAGCACGACCATTTTGAGTTGTTGTGTGAATAATCAATCAAATCAGACGGATGCACAGTGATTTACTGCAATTTTCTCCTGCAACCTTCAAGGAGTTGGGAAACACACATACCAAACCGCAAGAACCTGATTCCAAGCCGGGCATCTTTCCAATAGGAATTTTCAGCCCAAAAAGGTCCAAATATTTGGGTTGTGTCTTCACGAATCCTCAGCTTTGGGTGGGTTCAGCAGAGGTAACTGTTTCGGTCATGAAACTATTGATTTGCTGGAATTCAGTTTTGCGGTGGTGAAAGGAGATTGTCATCATCGAGGCAACTCTGTTACAACCGGAGGTTTAACAATGTTGTAACCCCATACCATAATCCATAAAAAGAAAAAAACTATATAATTTGCGAAAATTATCTAATAAGGTAACAACAATAAAAAATAACAATGACGACAACAACAACGACACAACGACACAGAGAGACGACCAAACAACGACACAGAAAATGAACCAATGAGATAACAAAACAACGAGACAACGACGACCACAACCACCACAAAAACACCACCACCGCCGCCACCACCACCACCAACATCATCAACAACAACAAAAATACAGCAACAACAACTGTAGCAACAGTGGCAACAGCAGCAACAGCAAGAAGAACAGCGAGAACAAAAGGAACAACGGAACAACTGGCATGCGCTACGCACTGGCCAAAGCACTCCCCCGGTTGTGTTTTGGATGATCCTTGTCATTATCTCAACTGAACCTATATGTCTATACTACGATCGCGCTAGGAATGACAGTTGTTTGCCACATTACAGTTGCTTCGTGTTGCCCATTGTAGGGGGAACAATACTTGTTCTTGCTTTTAAAATCCATGTACATTATTTTATGTACCAGGTAGTGCCCGGCCCATGCCGGTGCGGACGTTTCGAGAACGAATGGTCTATAGGAAAGTTTTAGCGATGCAGAGGCAATGAGTTGCTGAAGTTGTGAGGTGCATCAAGGAATGAGCAAATGGATGCAAATGGTGGTTGGGATGCGACTGAAACGACGTGAAAGAATCCATGCACAACTGACCGATTGAACCAATGAACCAATGAAACATGAATCAAAATGATTGAGTTAGTGAACCGATGAATCAATGAATCCCAGAAACGATTCAGTGAATCAATGCACCAACCAAAGAACCGATGAATCAGTGAACCATTGAATGAGAGTCAATGAACCAGTGAACCAGTGGAATGTTAAAAACTCGATGAATCAATGAACCAGTGATCGGACGAATAAATGAATAGATGAATGGATGGATGGATGGATGGATGGATGGGTGGATGGATGAGCTACATACTTCTTCGTTGTGCTTACTTACTTCTTCACTCAGCGACCGTACCTCTTGTCTCAGCTACTTCTCCTCTGAGCAGCCTCTTATCTGGGCTTCTTCTCTGACCCTGCTCTGAGCTGCCTCACAGCTAGCTACCCGAATCATCTGAAACCAGCTTACAATGCATTTAGCAACCTCCAGCTGCAGTCCCGCTTGCCAAGAGCGTCGCAGCATCACTGAACGCTTTGCCCCGCGCAGCCTTGCCAATAGGTCTTGTCACAGCCAGTTGCAAATCCGCATATAGCAGGACCAGGAGCGTCAGATCGAGGCCCGCAAGCGCGGAAACAGAGACCCTACTTTGGCGACCCCAGGAGCCACATTACCAGAAAAAACTCAGGGCTTCGTTCCTGAGAGTGTCTTCACCTGTAAATTCACACGATTCAAACCATAAAGTCATCAGACAAATGTACTATATACTCTATATAAATAGAAACAAATCAAAACATATGGTGAAAGATGATTGGAATTCATCAACCAAACCACATCGAAAAATACGAGTATGTTTTTATCCCATGGTCCCAGACTTCAGTTTTGGCGGTGTCTGCAATTTGTGTATTTAAAGTCTATTTAGATCGATTTAGAATATCAACAAAATGTCTGTCCCTGCGATTCCCAACTGTTTTGATATTGCTGGCGATTTACTGTTCATTCATTTTCTATATATCTGGACTTCTCTTGCCACATTGGAGAATCACAACCCGTGGATTCAACATGATATACATGATTCAACCATCCCGAAGGGGATCCCCAATAGATGGTCAATAAGCCCTTGATCAACCAGTATTGGGGGTCACCATGGGTCACTGGACAAAGTCCCAAAGCTCCATGCCGCCAAAGCCACTGGACAAGTTTCCCTCGTTCACAGCATTCATGCCATTCAAAACGCTATCTCAGTAGCTGGGAAAAAAGGGGGATCTGTGCTAAAAAACACCACCAAAAAGTATAAAACAGTCTCAATACGGGGAGTTCGTGGCACTATATGATTGATTATTATTGGTTTCCAAGTTTAGTCTCAAGCACCTACGCTTTATCAATAAATTGGTGGACCATTGTACTCATATACATATATATATATAATTATATATGTATATAATGATTTATACAAGTTATATAAGCATATATATATATAAGCCTTGCAACCCTAGGTCTCTTGGCAATATAAATCAAAATGGGTCAGATATGGTCAGTGATGCCAGTGGTGCCAGTTTTGTACTTTTTGAATAGCCAACATGGGTTCCAGAAACCTTCAACAATGGACAACCATGGTGGGATCGCCGTGATTTATGCCAACCACTATATACTTAAAGAACATGGGATGAGTGTTGTTTCTTCCAGGCTCATTTGTTGGGAGGTCGTTTTCACTATCCATGATCAACCCTGCTGAAAATACCTCAAAAATACCTGTATTCTGAACAGGATACTTAAAAATCATGAAACATCCTCCGTTAAAAGTGAGTAGACATAAAATCAATAAACACATATAAACAAATGTGGAATAATGTGGAGGTGTTTCCAATTTTGAACCCTAGTCCTTCCCTTTGTGCAGAAAATCATCTCCACCATGTTTAATGGCCAGACCATTAGGGGCCATGCCCATTTTCAAGTTATCGGTTATTATTATATATTATTATATAATATTATATATTAATATATATTATTATTGATTTATTCTTGATGATTTACAAATCCATATTATTGATTATTGCTGCACCAACCACAAGTTGCTTCACTCTCAAGTCGTATTCTCTTGGACTGCCTAGTTGCTGATGTCGCCCTTGCCAGCATACACGAGCTTGCCATACCTGAGCGATGTTTCCGGAGAGACCGGAAACAGTGAACAGTCTGTGAGCCAAGAACGGCCTTGATGCATCACCTTCTCTTATGACAATTGCTGATTTGGTCAGCATAATGTTCACCTACGATTATTAAACTAACCCTGAATAAAGCTAACCAAACTCCCAAACTAAACTTAATCAGAGGTCAACATTAGGTCAAAACCCTGGTGCCCTGCAAGTCGCATCCCATAGACAGAACTAGTCCTGCTATAAACTGTGATGGGATGGTGATTCACCATCGATGCATAAAATACCAACGAATCACCATATTTATCAATGGTGTAACCATGGTCATTCGTTAATATAATGATACAGTTGATATAACAACAATGAATTGATAATATTGATATATCAACGAATCCCCATGTTCATTACCAATATCACCATCGCTGCTGTAACAGCGCTTTTCTTAGCCCAGCAACCAGGCCGCATCAGCTCCGCGTGGTGGTACGGTACCAGGAAGTCGAATAGCCCACAATCATCCAGAATCCACAATGATCATCGTTTGCTGGTTATAGTTATGGTTATGTTCCATTTATATCCATTTATAGCAAAATACTAAAGGATTAGCCCTTACCCAGTCGGTTGAGACTTCACACTGATCCCAGGATCCCAAGATGGAAAGTGCCAAGCCGCAAGGCGTTCAGCGTCTGCAAAAACTCCTGATATCCGGCAATAAGACCTGAAACCCAAGGGCCACGTGAAGGCAGGGTCTGCCGACCAAGGCAGGGCATGTCCCCAAAATGGCCAAACAAAATGGACAATGATGATTCGGAAAGTGAGAAAAAGGGAGAGCCTATGGATTCCCTATTTTTCTACAAACCAATATTAATCAATATTATGCGTTTTGTCAAAGCCAACCTTGGTGGCTTGAGGTGGGTTGATGATGAGTGAAAGGGGACTCACGATGGCAAGAGGAATTGGATTCACATCAGTTCTCAGGCATCTATGGTCAACTGATTTCATAGCCACAGCACCGTCATGATATGTGGGGCTCCCCTTTGCCAAAACTTAGAGGACGAGGCTCCCAATCAATGGCCGATTACACAGTTGAGATGGCGGTCAACAGCTTATCCCCATCATCATAGGTTAAGCATGAGCATGTGCTATCCATCATATTTAGTGTTCCTTTGTTTCTAAATTGACATGTGTCGGTTCCCATCAACTGTGCTTATTTACAATTATCTACGCTGTACATGTTTGTTGCTTGTTTCGAGTGATTCCCTTCCATTCGCTAAACACTGCCATCTACTGAGCTAATTGTAGTTCTATATGAACAGTGGGATAAATTTGACAGAGCCAGCCAGTTCAGCGATTCAACACGTGTTACAAGAGAGAGAGAGAGAGACCCACTCGGGAATGCAAAACATCAGTAGGTCCTCATCAGTTGCATATATCATAAATTGTGAAACACAATCAACAAGGAAGATGAGCTTTGTACAGACTGAGCATGGCCAGAACTTTCTGTTTCCCCAAACGTACGTACGTTTTGGTAAGGCTTCTCAGGTTTGGATTCGTTCATAATCATCATCACAGGAAGCAGTTTCTGCCTACAGAAGTCCCAAGCCTCAACCAGCGGCTTGAACCGGCCTCTAGTCCCCGACACGTCTGTGGAGCAAACGTCCTCTGGTACTGACCACGCCTCGGTGTTATGGGACCTACCCCCAACGTTGTCATGTTTTTGCAATTTTCTGCTGGAAATATGTGGAAATCTTATGATTGACCAGCGGATTTTTTGTAGTCTTGGATTCGGACTGGTGTGCGTATTTTAGACACGTGTCATGCTTTTTAAATACTGTCTTGCTCACCTGGCTCACCCACACGCACACACACAGCTAGACGGCCAGCATAACAATTCCGCCAATTCAGACCAGCGACAGTGAAGGTGTTGTCTGGATCTGCTTTGTTTTGGAACCTGGGATTTGCTTAGGGAGCCATAGAAAAAAAACAGCACCTCCAGTAGATTCCCAAAATAGTGGTTTAGCCAATGGGAAGAATTCAAAAGGAAAATTGACTTAGTTGCAGGGAACATGTAGAAATAGCTGCACTCAGGTTTTCCCTCCTCCAGCAATCCTCTGATTCCTGGAGAAGACCCAGAGACAGCGTAAACACAAGAAAATGTGTGGGAAATACCATCGATTTGGGCCTTTGTGGGCGAAACTGTGGAAATACCATTGAACGCAGTTTAACGCTGGAAAACCTAAATTTCCCAAATGGTTGTTTCTGAAACAGGCACACAACAAAAACAGCAATTCCAGGTGTCTGCCGGGTGGCAATATCATCAAATTCATTCAGATGTTCCACAAATAAGGTACAGTACATGGTATAATTAGTACCTAGTCATCATAGTCTTATCATCATCATTTTACCCATCTAAACGGCCATATCTCCGGTCATCCCCAATTTGTAGTTGCAATTACCTGTGCCATGTTTCCATGGAAAAATGACACCACCACCATGACGACTGGAGGACTGTCCGTCCTGGTTGGCTGCAGCGTCCTTGGTACTGTTTCACCAGGGCGTCCTTTCCACGATGTTTGCCCTTTGGACCATAGACCTGACAAGTTCCAACCCAAATTCGAAACTCTGAGAACAACAATCATTTTCACCCGAATCAGGTATCGAATGGTACATGATATACATACAGTACTACATGATACTACATGTATATGTTCCTGTGAATCTACTGTAAACATGGCATAATACGGCCAGTCGTTTCGCGTCACGGGGTGTCACACTATTGTCTGACAATGTCTCACATGGTCCATCAAGGTTCCTTCGCAGAAAGCTCGGTAGAGATGTACCCAACATTTAGGTTCACAACTTTTTTTGACCTGTTGCAAGACAGGGATTCTCTCTCTCTCTCTCTATACATATATATATATATACACTCACACTATGTCTTGATTGCTGTTGCAGCTTCATGTCGCCCCACCTACTCTCAACATATTACACGGCAGGGGTCTCAAGGTTCTTCACAGCTGAACAGGTAGGAAAGTCCATACTTATAATAGGAAGTAATAGATATAGTTGTCCATCCACATATATACATACACTGTTACACGTTAACGTATGCAACGTACATATATATATATATATATGCACACATGATATTCGTGTATATCTATGTCTATGTACATATTTGCATCTTTGGCCACCCCTTGCTACCCCAGCCCCTGCCAGTGCCAAGTGGCTTCATGGGCATTGACTTCGGTCACCATGTCGTTCACCAAATTTTGGTTCTCCCCACAGCACTCCATCAGAAGTCCTCCAATGGATCCGGTGGTGATGGTTCCCTACTGAGTGGAGAACCTCCTATAGGGAGCTATGTTGGCATATACCTAGTATACTATAACTATACGGTTCATGGTCGATTCATAGTTAGATGGGTTTATAAACTAGGAATGGTCAAAAAAGGTTGTTAAACGGGGATAGTAGAAATGATGATATCTAATTATGTAATTATATAACTGAGATATGAACCGAACATGTAAGAATCGTCCCAGAACGGTCCCATTATATCAAAATAAATTGTAATCATATCATTATATTGTAATCATTATATTTTATACATGTGTATCATGGAATATAGGTGCGGATCAACCTCCTGCAGTATCTCTTTGGACCCGCGGACCCATGGCAGCGATTGGCGAAACATGCCGTTCGCAACGTTTACACTCGGGGAATGAGAAACAGTTTCCTTCTCACCACCGGGCTGCAGATAGGCTATGATACTGTATATCTCTGCGATAGTTCCCATGTTGAGTATCTTATTAAAACATGCAACTATACGTCAATATAAATTCAGAAGGCATGAACCTCAGTTGTATCGGATTACATGGGTTATAAGTTATAAGCCAATTACTGTACCACATGGGATGCACATCTGACTTCTCCAACGGTCTCAGCCGAGGGGCTCAGCGGGCCATACTCGGGATTGAGAACTTGAAGTAGCACGGTATAGGTACCGACCTCAGGACGCAGTTGGCATTTCAAACGCCACGAAAATGACGAAGATTTGTTGGAGATCTGCTGGCCCTGTTGGATCAAAGTATGGATTGATGTCCAATAAATCATGTTTTTCAGTCCAGGACACAGTGACATGTAGTTCCTGTCTCTAGAATCTACATCGACAGATTGATGTGCAGGAAGAGCGGAACATGGAAATGGTGAAGATTGGGACTGGGTCCACTCAGAAAATGATGCAGGAGGAATGTGTTCAAAGATCCCTGGATATCATTCAAAATTGGTTCCACCAACTTAATCGAGCTTGTGGAAGCATTTTGATGCAGTACACATGCACCTGAAAATTGGAACAAAGTTCTCTGAATTGTCCATCTTCCAAGCAGAGCATACTCGTCCCAACCTGTTTCTCTTTGGGGAATAGACAATCATAAACAGGAACAGTAGCCTCGTCAAAGGCACCTACGCAATCAGGCCCTATTGAAAGGGATGCATTGGAAGGACGGGTGACCATCATCAATCCTGATAGAGCACAATGCTGGATCACCACGATCAAACCTTGACAAACATAGGCTTGGCCGAAGCGAAATCGTGCTGGACCCACAACTTGTTAACATTCCCTGGGTTGCTGAGGTCCTGCACGTTTCCCTTTCAAAATTTAGGAGATTAACCATCAATCAATAGTTTTTTTTCGTAGCCAATCTTAGATACCCCGCAGTATCTGTGTATCATTATTGTGTATATATCTATACATTATAGTATTTATATACAATATACACATTTCCAGAACTCATTGCTATGTATAATTGTGTATATATCTATACATTATAGCATTTATGGATAATATAATTATATGCATATTTTCCAGAAAGTCACTATGAGCTGGTTTGTACATGTCCCCGTTGGCCAAACAAATCCGTCACGTCCGTTGGCCTTCAGCCCAGGGCGCTCTGCCGCCCATGGTCAAATTCCCTGCTCCCTTCACCACTTCACCAGTGACCTCGTCACCGTTGTCGTTAAAGGGTATCATCGAAGGTAAACTCATCCTGGAAATGATCATTAATACCATATATATATATGTATGTATACTATCATTATAGATGGATATCATGGAATAGAATATTAATAGATGATAATGCTGGATCATCCTGGAAATACCGATATTAATAGATGTGGATGATGGATGATGGATTCTATTCTATGAGTTATTTTACCAATGAAAAGTCGATATGAATAGAACTATGTTCATCCAAGATTTTGGTAGAATAGATTAAATGGATTAGATAGATGCTAGATCATTAATACCATGTATATATAATATCTATCGAACTATCATAGAACTATAATTTGGGTCTAACCAATATATATATAAGCAATAAAAACTGGGAATGTGAGGGTGGCAAATCCAACAGTGAATCCAAGAAAGGTGGATATCAATGCACATGTATAAATGTATGATAATGTATGTATATACATATATAAATACTACATACATGAATATATACATGACAACTGACAACCCAACAACAATCTGGGCAGACGGCACATACCATCTGGTAGATAAATCTAGCAAAGGAAATATTAGCTAACTAGATCTGAGACCTGAGTCACCTACGGGAATGTTTTTCGCAATAGATTCAGACGGGTTTCTACTGAGTACTGGGTGCCCACGTTCGGCCGTTCCGCCCTTGGAACAACTATGTAATTATATGTATATACATATATATATGTATATATATACATATATATGTGTATATATATATGATGTATATATGTATATATATCTATATATCTATATGTATATATATAATACAATTGTTTTGATCTTGGCCCTCCCAGCGTTTGTTTCTCAGGAACATAACATTTGCAGAAACCAAGCATAGATTGACATCGTGTGACACATCAGGATTTGCAGGACATCCTATCATCCTCAGCATGCCTGCTGCATGTCGAAGGGTAAAGGATAACAAATGATATCGAGATATCAGATATGCCAGCCCGCAACAGACATTCAGCACAAGGATAAAGGTGTTCCTACTTTTTTTTTATAGTGCTCCACCATCATTGATTTTCTTTGTATTCTTGCTAGTATAAACCTCATAGTCGTTCACCAAGCAAAAAATGAATTATTCTCCCAACTAGCCATCAGATCTTGTTGTTCACCCCCTGTTAACCTTGTCAAACTTCTATTGCGACACATGTAGTTTGTACTTCTCTGCTTGGTGGTATACGTACCCATCAAATCCCATCAAATCCCATCAAAGTGAAACAAATATTAAATTATTAAAGTGTCTGAAACCAACTCCCCATTCCCCACACTGCGCGTTTCTTAGTGTTAGTTGGTTTTCCCTGGTGAAACCTCAATTTTTCATTATCTCAAGTCTCAAATCACCAGTTTTACTGGTGATTCCAGATTCCAGATGTTGTGCTAGCGGAGGGACATTCCCACCAGTGTTTTGCCCGTTATTCAAATGTGCAAGCCTCAACGTCTATGTGTGCAAAAAGAGGATAGTTGCACTTTCAGTACAATTTGCAGACGCTCTTGATGCCACGCTGACGATGGGGTAGGGTGTGGCATCGTGTGGCATGTGGCGGTAGTGTTCCTTACAAGTTGCACACGCACTTGATGCTACGTCTGGATATGTATGTGATTACATAGATCATTCTGTCGTTTAGTGAATATTACCAGATATGCCACCATGTAGGTCCCCATTATCAAAGCACGTACTTAAAACTGTGATGCTAAAGATCCTGGGCTTCAGACAAAGCAATTTTCGCTGCGGCGAAATCAACATCTGTTGGTGAAATCCAATCTGTGAAGATTATGATTAATTACAATGCGTTGGTACACTCCCTATGTTGCTTTGTGAAATCCAATATTGGAGAAAAGAATTAGCTGATAAATTCCAAATATTGGTGGTGACATCCAATGTTCCAATGGTTACTGCTTACATCCACATTTTTTGGCTGGTTAACCGGTTCATCCCCGCCGTTTTGTTCCAGCGGCTGCCGTCGCTAAGCGCGCATAGGCATCTACTCCCGTCCACTGCAGAGCCAGCGCGGCAAGCAGGGCCGCCGCCGTGCGGGCCATGGCGGCGGGGACGCGAGGCCTCCAAAGAAAGAATGGTAAAAGAACCCCCAGCTTGAGCCAAGAATTAAAGGTTGGGACATCATGGGATTTATCTGTAACATTTATAATATATATATATATGTAATATGTATATATATATATATACTGTATACATTAAAAGCGTATGTGTTAATGGTAAACACATGTAAACGTCAGGTTCTCCTACATGGTTTCCCAGTTACCTTGGGTACGAGCAACCCCCAAAACTTTTCAAACCGGTTTAGCCTCTATCAAATTCACATAATAATAGATGGAAATCTCGCAATTTATGTTTCATGTTCTGTCCGGAAACCATAGGTTCTCAATAGCCTCCAACTGGACCAAATTTGGGACAGATCCACAGAGTTTCAAGAAACGGATGAAGAAAACATGCCTTCCTTCTTGGATAACCGCTGAAATGACGATCGATGGTTGGTAAGTGGGGTATGCCCATAGAGACTAGCTACTATTCACCTCGTGGTAGCTAAATGCTCATGCCCAAAAATGGTCTCAGCGGTTTTGACACATTTTGACCCATGGACTTATTTTTGCATTTTTTTTTGCCCACATCTCTGTTTGCTAATCAATTCATGTTTTTCTCTATGTTGCTGTCAGTCCAAATATTGCCCATGTTGGTGTCTGCTTGGATCCCATGCAGGGCCCCAGCATGTTCCGCGTGACCAGTGACCAGCCCCGAGTCACCGAGTCCAAGCACTTCAGCTTCTTGCCGAGTGCAGCGGTTCAGCATAGATCATCCAACTCCAACTACTTAAAAAAAATTGATCACAAATCCACAGATCCTATGCGTAATAAGTCGTCAAACCAAATATATATATATATATATTATATAAATGGTATTATATTGTAATATCCTAATAAGCTTTGGTACTAAGTTACTAAATAAACATATGCGTATACTGACAAATTCTTAGTCGTATCCGACTTTTTGATTACCACTAGCATGCCACTTGAATATAGTAACAAGATTTCAAGTAGGGATTAATAACATGTAATAAGAAATAACCAAGATTACTTAGAATTCCTGTGTTCTTTTAATGTGGTTTAATCTTAATTCATACTAAAATTGTTTATCACTACAGTAGGAGTCCTAGGAGTAGCCAACTTGGGCCTCTTGGGGACTCCGTTCATCACTTCCTAACCCATTCACATTCATCATTAGCCGCAAATTATTCAAATGATATGAATAATGAAATGTATTTATTTACTCATTGAAACCATGTTTGGTCATTTAAAATATCCATCGACCCAGATCATTGATCATCCATGATCCATGACTCACATTGACTATTTGATCTTATCATCTATCAGTCTCACGTCTAACATCCATGACTGACAATATATATATATATATAATATATATATATATATTATATTATATTATATATATATATATATATATATATATTATATTATATATATATCACTTATTTATATCACTTATTTACTTACATTGCAATTTACATGGTAACACGGTAGTTAGGTTATGTTAGATGCAGTTAATTGGGTACTCTCCGTATCCCGTTAGTTCCCCCTGGTAACATCCAGCGCAGCCGCAGCCGCAGCGCTCCAACTCATCCAGCAGCGCCGGAACGTCGAAATCTCCGCGGAGCAGCGCCAGCGGAACGGTGGAGAAGGTCCACTGCCGCACCTTCGACAGCCACGCGGCAGGGCCTCACCGGTGGATGTTGATGGGATGGTGGATGGTAGACGTCTTGAAAAGGCCTGAACAAAATGTGAAAAACATATGATGAACCAGGATGTGGTGATTGAATTTGGGGGGTGAATGTGATGAACAGTTGAGAGATTGAAGGATCAACTCCGCCAGGACGCATTTGCTGTTTCGCACCCGTGCAGCCACCTGCATAGAGCGCTACGGCAGATCCAAGAGACAAAAATAGGAATCGAGTCCAATTGGTAGGTTAATGGAAAGGGGAAAGGGGAAGCACAATCATTCAAATTCAACGACCCCTGTCCAGAGTCAGACAATCTCGCTGGTTCACAGCACATCACCACGATATTTAATGGCCATAACATGCCATAACCATACGTCCATCAACCACCAAGAGCCAAGTGGGCACATATGAACCATTTCAACTAACCATCACTTCTACCCAGAATCACGATTGATGTAGGATATTCATGGATAGTTACCCGTATTAATCACATTTTGCCACATCTAAATGACCATTTCTATGATTTTCTATGGATATGTTGGTCCATTTCTAACTGAAAACCATCACCCACCACTGTCAGCCACGCCTTCTTCACCGCATCCGTGGCATATGCGTCCGGGTCCGGGGCCACCTCGGCCACTTCGGCCACCAGGGAACTTTCACTGTCAAAAGCAGAGATATCATTGATAATTTAATGAGAACATTAATATATATATATATATATATTTAAATAATGTAATATATATATATATATATTAAATTAAATCAAATTATATTATATTATATTACAGTATATTATATTATAGATAGATAGATTAGATAGATTAGATAGATTAGATAGATTAATTAGATAGATAGATAGATAGATAGATGGATAGATAGATAGATCGATAGATAGATAGATAGATCGATAGATAGATAGATAGATAGATAGATAGGTTGATAGATAGGTAGATAGATAGATGGATGGATGGATGGATGGATGGATAGATAGGATAGATAGGATAGATAGGATAGATAGGTTGTGTATGGTCTAAATATTGTAACAGTGGCACGAAATGGGGCACGATTTGGAGCACGCCGAAAACAGCAAAATCCAGGCAAATCAATGACCTATGTGCAAAGAGGTTTTCCCAAGATAAGACACACCCAGCCACCCTGCGCGAGTGTTTTTTCTTTTCCCAGTTGATCTTATAAAAATGAAGCTTGGAGCTGAATCATTTTGGCAAGGCTGTGGGTTCAAATCTGGAATTCGCACTGGTTGTGATGTTTGGTGTTCGGCTTGGTGTTCGGCTTTCAATATTCTTCTAATTTGGGAGGCTGGCCTCTGACCAGATCCTGGCCCAGGCTCCAAAAAGGAAAACAATCTAAAACCAGCGTTTTTCTGGTTTTACCGGCATTTTTCCATTTAAAATGCAGCAGAAGCAAACAGTAACAGAAGCACGAATTGGAGCACGATTTGGTGCACGGCAAACCGGGAAAAAAAACACGATTTGGTGCACGGCAAACCGGAAAATCAAGCACGAATTGGAGCACGATTTGGTGCACGGCAAACCGGGAAAAAAAGCACGAATTGGAGCACGATTTGGTGCACGGAGCAGGACAGGATTTATCGCAGCTTAGGCGAGACTTGGGACCAAAGTGGTTTTGAAATGTTTTGAGGCTATTCAAGTTTGAAAGGAAAACGCGGTGCTCTAAATGGTGCTATTTTTTGTGTTTTTTCCTGTAAACATGTATTGAAAAAGCACAATTTTTAGCACCATTTGGTGCACGGCAAAATTGACACAAAATACGACTGGCAATCCTTTAGGTGTGACACCAGCGAAACCGCAAGCATAAGTTTACGAAAACACACACCAGCCCAGCAACTACAAAACTCAAACCGGGAGAGGAAGCCCAAGTGGGAAAAAAAGCACGAATTGGAGCACGATTTGGTGCACGGCAAACCGGGAAAAAAAACACGAATTGGAGCACGATTTGGTGCACGGCAAACCGGGAAAAAAAGCACGAATTGGAGCACGACTTGGTGCACGCCAAACCGGGAAAAAAAGCACGAATTGGAGCGCGATTTGGTGCACGGCAAACCGGGAAAAAAAGCACGAATTGGAGCACGATTTGGTGCACGGCAAACCGGGAAAAAAAGCACAAATTGGAGCGCGATTTGGTGCACGGCAAACCGGGAAAAAAAACACAAATTGGAGCGCGATTTGGTGCACGGCAAACCGGGAAAAAAAGCACGAATTGGAGCACGATTTGGTGCACGCCAAACCGGGAAAAAAAGCACGAATTGGAAATACCATGAAACTTAAACAAAAATAATGAACATGTCCCCAGGCCCAACAATCCTTGAAGAAAAATAAGTTGATTTCATGGTGCTCCTTTTGGGGGGGTGTTTAGCAAGGAACCCTTTTACTGACTGTTACAATATTTAGGAAACACTCAATAGATAGGATAGATAGGATAGATACGATAGATTAGATAGATTAGATAGATTAGATAGATTAGATAGATAGATATAATATCTTACTGATACAATGGGTGATATACTTGTACACTATTGATATAACTTGGCCATCTAGGGCCCACCTTGTGATGGTCCACCAAGACTGGCCCCAATGGAGCAGCTGTCTTTTAATTCACGATAGAGTCAGTTCTTGTTTTCATACTAATCAATGACCAGCTCACTTCAAAACTACAATATGTGACTTCAACTGATTCTCAAATACCACGTCCATGCCCTGTAACCATCCCCAACCAGTCCCTCCTTTTCCCGATGGCGAATCTTCGTTTCACTGTACGACACACCCCGGAAAGCAACCAGAGCTCCGGATGCCAGCAACCAACACTATGAGCCAATGGATCATAGAGTGAGCCACCCAGCTTTAAACAATGGTGCTACGTCTGCTAAGTTTGCTAATGAAGAAAGATGGAAATGGTGAACTTCTTAATTGTCTGACTGAATCGTAGAAGTTCACCTGAAGCAAGAAAGTTTGACTCCGGCACAACCAAGTTTGCGAGCCACATAAGCCATCCCAATTCTTGGAGTACTTTTTGGTAATCAAATATGGCAATGCAACATTCACCACACATGCAGATGGTTTAGCCATTGAAAATGATGATTTTCCATTGCTGGGATTGTCAAATACTAAGGACTTGACTGACCCGTAGCCAGGCTTCCGTGCAGCTTACGAAAGGAAGCAACTGTGAATGAAGTTCGATTTCTGCTGGTGACGCGTGGTTGCATCTGTATATTCAAAAAATACAAAGGAACAGAAAATAGCCAAGAAACCAATACTGTAGGAGTCATATTCATGGGCGTCAAAGCTGTTTGGTTTAAAATACCAGAGATGGCTTAAAGGAGGGGTTCAGCAATGCCGCTGAGCAATGGCGAGGTCAAGTTTGGCAACATGTTCATTCAGCAAAGACACTCGTGTTATGAGGGGATCTGACAAGGTTGCTGGCAAGCAAAGCAATCCTCTTGATAACGAATTTGATCGAGTGATGGGCCTGTTTTCCTGTACAATGGCTCTGTTCCAGAAGCCGCCAAATCAGAACCCATCTTTATGAATGCCAGAAGGCTGTTTTGTGGATGAAAGCATCAGTGCTCTGTTCCTTCGTTGGCCTTGCTGCGTGGGAACAAATATCGGAACCCCGTGTCCCGTCATCTCCGAAATAGATTCTTGATGGCAAGCCCGGCTATACATGGCTAGTGGACAAGGTTCACATAATAGGATTATTTCCCATAGTCATAATAGATTCCTAGTAATGATTATCAGAAACCCTATTGATCCAGGGACGTCCATGCCTGATATTGGAATGATAACCAATAAGAAGTCACATATTATGGAAGAATCCTCATGTATTGTATCCAAATGTAGTCAAGATAAATGAATCAAAGCTAGAATGTGCCAAAGCCTCCCACCCTCCATTTTCATTGCCACCGGGTCTTGATCTCTGCATAGATAGGTTGATTTCTTTTGGGTTGCGTGACGAATGACACAATTGCTGGATGCTTTCAGCCATCAATTTTCAGCTGTACAAATTCATCTATAGTCTGACCTCAGTGGAAAAGCTGGAGAGGATTGGCTTCAAAGGGGAATCTCTTAAAGGCATTTAAAGGCAACAGCATGTTGGACTCAACAGCAGGGGCAAACTCAAATCATGACATCCAGGCGAGTTTCTCACATGAGTACGGGTCAAAATTAACGATACGATGCTTGGGCCCACTGAACTCGTCATTTTTTGTATTTATATAAACCATTCCAACTGCTCAGTGTGGAGTCCAAAATTCAGTTGGTATATCCCTTTGCTTGCTACTCAAAGTATGTTACAGTCCCATTTTTTTCGTATATTTGAGTTGCATCAGTCCGCATTTGGGGGTATAAAACATAAAATCCAACTTTCTGTGGCTCAAAAGAACCCAGAATTTGGTGCCCAGGTGCTGGGAGGAGCTTCCTCACCAGGAAAATTGTGGTGGCCTGTGACGGCGACATGGCAACCAGAGGAAGAGAAGGCGGGTGGTTCCCAAAAGAAAACCAAAGTGATCGGTTCTGGATCATGAAATGCCAACAATATTCAAAAACGAAAAAAATACATTTGGAATTTGGAACATGTTTTCTTTGGCTTGCCAGACTGGTACACTACGGAACAACACATTCCTTTGCTGTAACAGCAGACATGAGTATGTTGCCTACCATAAATGTATATATAACTGCAGGGCCCAGTACGGTAGATATTGGTATATAGGAATTTCCCATACCCAGACACAATTGATCTTGATTTTTGTTGACCAAAGGTCGCTGGATGGGAACAAGATGTCGCCAAGTTTCTGGTTTCTAAATGCAGATCCCATCCAAATATGGACAAACCAGGCTCAAAGGACCAATGTTTGATCACAGTTTTTATGGGACCAAATTTGTCCAAACATGAAATTCATGAAATCGCAGTAGATGATTTTTAGGAATTCACTTCGCATGTTTTTCAACGTTTCCTGCTTCAAAAGGCCATGTCATGGGAAAATTCTCATATTATTTGAGCCCATAAGGACATGCATCAGATTCATGGTAGAGTAGGTCGATTTCCCTCGGGGGAACATCGCCAATCTGGATTAGTCACAGCATCCAAGCCAGATTGAATGCGCTCTCGTTTTATTACAGTAGTCCGCCATGAAGGTGCTAAAAATCATCCACATCACTGCACATCCAAGTTGTTCGTGCAATATGTTTTTTGATGATTATATCAGGATACATCGGGTATATTCAGGTAATTTCAGGTATATCAAAAAATTGTTGAACAACCATTTTGGATAGTTTTATGGCTATGGGTCAAAACCCTGGTACTCGTATGTGAACACCATGAAATAGCTAGTAAATGGATCTTCATCCCCAAAAATAGCCGGCAATTCATAGGGGTAACGATCCATCCCCATATAAAACAATGGTTCATCTCCATATTACATAATATAAAACAATGGTTATCATAGTTATCATCCCCATAAAAAAAACAATGGTTTATAACCATATCCCATAAGGATTCCTAGTTGTCATCCCCACAACACCTGTTGCACCCTTCACCACGGCCACAGCGCCTCCGCGGCTGCCGCTGCCGCGGCAAGGTGATGCGCAGCTGGCCATCCACACAGGTGGCCTCGAGAGCCAAGGGAAGATTCATTGGATATTGGGCCAACAAAGGTTTTTTAATTATAAATGGTTAATATATGGTTAATATAAGGCGTTATTATGGTGAATAAATTGTTAATATTTATATAAATTAAATGGTTATATATTATATAATTGGCTAGTAGTTAGTTCCAGTATCAGTATAGAAATAACCCAATTGTTCATTGGTTGAAGATTCATGGGTATTGAAGAAGCTTTGGAAATTCATTTCAGGGCTTTCAAAGCTGACCCTTATGACCCTCACTCCAATCACAAAGGTTGATATAGACGGTATAAATCCCATTAAATCACATGACAACGAAAAGATTGTCAGTGGAGTCCCCATAAAATATCCATGTTTCATAGTTTAAGTCACCCTAAAATCCGCATGATTGAGGATTAAATCACGTTAAATACTGAAACACCATGATACCCCAATAAAATCACCATGGAATCCCCATGAAATGCTCATGTTCAATCATCCCCCCGCTTGGGATCTCGAGTGCGCCTGAATCTTCGATCTGTCCACGTCCATGGGCAACTTGATGGCCTCGCGGATCTGACCTTAGAGGTTACGCCCCCTTCAGCGTTCAGTTGAGATATGGCTGTGGCTGAATCCTATGGTCCTATGGTTTATGATATAATTTGATATAACCAACTAGCTTTCATGGGGTGAAACTAAACCAACTTATAGATTATAGATGAGGGGACACCATCCTGTACCATGCAAAATGGGGATCTTACCAACAAAAATGGTGAAGAACAGGGAGTTCAGAAAAAATGGGATTCACCATCACTGGGGATCTTAGCGGTAAACATTGTGATTTGTAACCATCAAGAATCAAGAACATTCTATCCTAGGAGTTCGCAAAGGGGGATTTCAGCAACATACTGACTTTCACCATGAAATATGTAGATTTCAAAAGAAACACAGTTGATTACCGCATATTACCGCAGCAGAAGAATGTAGATTCGAACCACTTCGACTGGGATCTGAGCAAATGAGAAAGGAAATTGAGCTAGCAAAAGGAGATCCAGGGCAGAAAAGAATATGTGCAAAAAAGAAAATGGAGCAAACACCACGTTGGGACATGCGAGGAGCGAAATACTGAACTTCATTACTGAACCGATAATTTGTTTTGATTAGACGCGCTAGACTGCATGTTTCGCTCGACCAATGCGGGTTGCATATTCTTTGGAACATTCCAGGTGAGGAAAGCAGGTCCAATCAAACAACCTAAGCGGAACATGGGCGTTATTCAAATGGAGAAAACGATGATCGACTACCATGGGATTTTGTGAAATTCCCTGTCAGACAAACAAATATATATATATATATTATATATGATTATATGCATGTACATATTACAGCATCAAATAATACATATCACACACACATATATATATATACATATATATATATATGTACTGATGGAGTTGACAGAATCAGGAACCAGAAACCACTCACAACCATCACGATCCGACTACTGCATAATGAAAGCATTTCCTGCACCCACCATTGATCAATTACAACCTTTGGATTATGAATTCATTAACGGCTTTGATTGTTATACCTATAATTAGTTGTTGACCCCTGCTCAAGTACCTATCGAAACCATCCGTCCAAAGCCCAAATGCTGGAAGGTGTTGGTGAAGACCAGGGCACCAACCGACCCACAAAGTTGTTTGTCTTTGAATATCAAACAAATCATATCTAAACCCAATATATGGAAAATGGTCAATACCCTGGTTGTTGACCATAGTTATCTATGGTTATTTCACCACTACACCATTCTGAAGTGTGGCTGTAGAATAGAATCCAATCATTTTGAACAATATATACCACGAATACCAAACTACAACCTCTTTGACTATGAACTCAGCGTTGTTTCCATCATTTTCTGTTACTTACCATGAAAAAGGGCTATAAGTTGGGCGCCCATCTGGAACCGGCTGGGTCTTCCGTGCCGAAGACGCCTCGTCCCACTGCCATGAAGTCCTGAAACCCATCAGTTTTTTCAGCAAATATATGATGGATATGTGTAGGTTGTATGTGTTTTCTCTATATATATATATATATGTACATGTTTTTCAAACAACCATAGGTTGTGTATAAATATGTTTGATAAATATGCCGGAGGTAAAGTGTATTTACCTAAATTTGAGTCGTGTTTCAGATAAATGTTCGTAAATATTCCATGTCTCGAGAATCTGGGTAAAAAAACGACCGGAAACAATTGGTTTTCGCATGATTTTGTAGATATTCCCTTCGTGCAATTCTGGGACACTTGTTTGGAATTCGGACTCTGACATGTGAATATGCAGGAACCTTTATTGTGGTTATCCTGACGAAACAGTTGGAGTATGTTGTAATCGAAGATCCACAAAACGCTTTGGTCACAAGATTTCAGAGAGACAAAACGGATCAAACCAAAAACGCAGTGAAACACCTTAGAAAAAATATTATATTATTCCGGCAAGAGACCCCCAAACAGTGTGTAGTTTGGATTCTAAAGAGCAAGGTGGAAAGGACCTAAAACCATCAGTGGCTGCAAGCTAGCAGGACCAGAGCGACGCTAGTAGTGAAAAGAAGAGATACCAGGTCAGATTCTGCAAGTTCCCTTTGCGAAGATCTCTGTAGAAGATCGTGGGCAAGATCTCGTGGAGAGGTTCCCTGCAGAAGCTGCTGTGCAAGATCCCTGTGTAAGGCTATCTGTACAAGTTGTCTATAGGAGATCTCCGCAGAAGATCTTCGCAAGGGATCTCAAAATAAGATCTCTGTGCAAGCTATCTATTAATGATCTCTGAGCAAGACCTCTGCTCTCTTCACCAGGTAGGTCTCTGTACAAGATCTCCAAAAAAGGGCTCTCGGCAAGATCTCTGTACAAGATCTCTATAAGAGCTCTTTCTGCACAGATCTCTTGAAGAGGTCTCCTGGCAAGACCTCTGGCCAAGATCTCTGTGAGGGACCTCAAAGTAAGATCTCTGTTCAAGCTCTCATCACAGATCACTGAGAAAGATCGCTGCTCTCTTCACCAGGTCTCTGTAAAAGATCTCTATAAGAGCTCTGTTGGCAAGATCTCTGTAAGAGGTCTCTTGGCAAGATCTCTGCATGAATAAAATATTCATAAGAGGTCTCTTGGCAAGATTTCTGTATGAGAAGTCTCGTTTTGTGCGAGCCTGCGCAGTCGAAATGCACACGGACATTTCACAAGAGCTATTTTGTGCTGAAATGTTCAGAGAAAATGCCGGACGCTAATCTCGGGGCCACTGTTTTGTGGGAGCCTGCGCAGTCGAAATGCACATGGACATTTCCCAAGAGCCATTTTGTGCGGAAATTTAAAGGGAAAATGCCGGACGCGTCGGATACCACCTCAATTAAACACCGGGCCTTAACACTTACCGTAAGAACCCCTCAGTGTGGACACACTGTGTGGGGAATATATATATATACGTATATATACATATATAATTATATATTTATTTATTGTGTATATATATATAAATATATGTAATATGATATAAGACAGTGAGAGAGCAACGTCGGTTGAGCATACATCAGGGCCATCTTGGTATCTGATCCGCTTCGAATATCAAGTCTTCACGGCGCTTCATGTTCCAGAGCGGTCCGTAGGTGATGAAATTTTGAATATCAAATGTAAATTCCACAAGCAATGGGCCCCAAACAGGTCAGTTGCTGAGCCTCTACAATTACCGCAAACTACATTTCCTGTAACTATGGTTCATGATGCAAGCACAGTCTCATGGGTTATAGCGACACATGAGTATGGTTCAAAACGAGCGACCTCCAAAACATGACCAGTCTTTGGGGATCAGCAAACATATTTGTTCTATGTTGCTACCATATGTGTGGCTGAACTTGATAGCGTTGGTTTTTTGGGGGTTCTACATAGAAAGGTACGCATGTTAATGTAGGTTATATTTATCACATTATGTATGTCAATATCCAACATGATCCCCAACCGGATATACAGTATGATGTATAAACCAATACCTATTATTGGTATATTGATATCACTCTCAGGCCTCATATCCGCCAGGGAACTCCCGTGAAATCCCCCAGAGATCCTCCACCGTCGGAGCTCGTCTCAAGGTTCGCTCCAGAAAGGCGGACTCCTAGGACGCGCCACGACGGACGAAAGGTGTGTCGGATAAAGCGTAGGAATAGTCGGCATATCATGATATCTAATGTGTATGTTTGTACACCTTTAATGGTGATGATACTAATAAAGAGCAGAGCTAATTAGTTGGTTGTTAAAACAGAAAAGAAACCCAACATGGAATTTTATGCATCCAATCGTGATACAGTTTCCATGCATCTACAAATTTTAATCCGTATGGTATGACCAATATTCCAAAATATATGATCATGTTTTGCAGATCAACATGTGTTGAAAGTTATCTTAAGATATATGTACATGTTGTGGCCATTGAACTCTTGGGCAAACAATGGTGTCAGCGCGTATATTCTATCGGTCAAAAGCCATCGTTTGCCCGGACGGGAAAAATCATCATCATCATCATCATGATCATCATCATCATCATCATCATCATCATCATGCTCATCATCATCATCATCATCAGCAGCAGCAGCAGCCTCAACATCACCATCATCATCATCACCACCATCATCATCATCATCAACATCATCATCATCATCACCATCATCATCATCAGCCTCAACATCAACATCATCATCATCATCATCATCATCATCACCATCATCATCATGCTCATCACCATCATCATCATCATCATGATCATCATGAACGTCATCATCAGCAACATACAACTGGGGATGTGGTAGCTCACACGCACTCCCAGGGCTACCCCCAAAAAACACCCCCAACCTAAATGGTAATGTCATCAAGGCTTCAAGGGTCATGGGGAAGAATCTTGCGAGTAATGATGATGAACAAACAGGATATCCTCAACCCCACCAACCTACATGGTGATGATATGTATCTTTCAGGGGTCATGGGGAAGAATCTGGCATGTAATGATGAGGAACAATCAGAATACACCCCAACCCCCCCAATCTCATAATCATAAATCTTATGCTCATACAGGCAAGGTAATGTTTCTGTGAGTATTCCGGGCTACCGTCCTTGCCCATTGAATTGCTCGACACAATCGCACCGCTGCGCGGGTGAGACGGGCCCGCTCTACTGGCGTGAGCCAATCCAACAAGAGCTGCCAAGCCTTCATTCCCTTTGGGCCGCGACTGTATGTTACTGCAGCACGGCGAAGTGTCAATGTTGCCATGAACTTCAGATACGGATGAACATTGAATCAGCACGATAAGTTGGTGGTTAAAACAGAAAAGACACCCAACATGGATTTTTTTGCATCCAATCGTGATACAGTTTCCATGCATCTACATTTTAATCCGTATGGTATGAATTCCAAAATATATGATCATGTTATGCGGATCAACATTGTAACATGTGTTGAAAGTTATCTTAAGATATATGTACATGTTGTGGCCATTAAACTCTTGGGCAAACAATGGTGTCAGCGCGTATATTCTATCGGTCAAAGGCCATCGTTTGCCCGGACGGGAAAAAATCATCATCATCATCATAATCATAATAATCATCATCATCATGATCATCATCATCATCATGCTCATCATCATCATCATCATCATCATCATGCTCGTCACCATCATCATCATCATGCTTGTCATCATCATCATCATCATCAGCCTCAACATCACCATCGTCACCATCATCATCATCAACATCATCATCATCATCATCACCATCATCATCATGATGATGATGATCACCATCATCATCATGCTCATCACCATCATCATCATCATGATCATCATGAACATCATCATCGTCATCATCAGTGGTAGCTCACACGCACTCCCAGGGCTACCCCCCAAAAACACCCCCAACCTAAATTCAAGGCTTCAAGGGTCATGGGGAAGAATCTTGCGTGTAATGATGATGAACAAACAGGATATCCTCAACCCCACCAACCTACATGGTGATGATATGTATCTTTCAGGGGTCATGGGGAAGAATCTGGCATGTAATGATGAGGAACAATCAGAATACACCCCAACCCCCCCAATCTCATAATCATAAATCTTACACTCATACAGGCAACGTAATGTTTCTGTGAGTATTCCGGGCTACCGTCCTTGCCCATTGAATTGCTCGACACAATCGCACCGCTGCGCGGGTGAGACGGGCCCGCTCTACTGGCGTGAGCCAATCCAACAAGAGCTGCCAAGCCTTCATTCCCTTTGGGCCGCGACTGTATGTTACTGCAGCACGGCGAAGTGTCAATGTTGCCATGAACTTCAGATACGGATGAACATTGAATCAGCACGATAAGTTGGTGGTTAAAACAGAAAAGACACCCAACATGGATTTTTTTGCATCCAATCGTGATACAGTTTCCATGCATCTACATTTTAATCCGTATGGTATGAATTCCAAAATATATGATCATGTTATGCGGATCAACATTGTAACATGTATTGAAAGTTATCTTAAGATATTTGTACATGGTTTGGCCATTGAACTCTTGGGCAAACGATGGTGTCAGTGCATAATGATACTACATACATAATTATGTATGTATATATATATGTTGAAATGATGGGTTTCAACGTATCAAAATGGTGGTGACCATACGACACACAAACGATGTCCAACGAGATCCAAAGTCAGTTGGGACCAACATTCTGCACGGAAGCAAGTATAAATATAATATATATATATGATATATATATAATCATATATATGATTATATATGTCAATGATTTTCAATGTATATGTATACCTATTTGGGGGATAGACATATTGTGAATGATATACATATATTTATAAACTATTATATACAGTACACATATTTGGAGGAAAGTCCGGGAATGTTGCGGTAAACCATTTAACAACAGGCAATCCAAGCAGCAACAAGTGCAAAACGATAACATAGAAGACAAGCTTTAGTTCGCACCAGTTATTCAGATCTTCCGAGCAGGTGCAAAACCAAAGTCAGCAAATATAATTTCCCGTAAACTGTAAACATAGATATGGGAAACACCCCGCATTCGTAGATCATTTCCGAACATGAAACCATGGATTTTCCTTGTCTACGTACGTAGATGTTTACAGTTCTTGTAGTCGTCTGTGCAGCCGAAATGCTGTTGTCTGGGTTGACTTCGAATTATCGTTTCTGGAAAACCGACAGAAAACCGCCGGTTTTTGGGGCTCCTTGATGTGGAAAATGTGCCTTCAATGGATACATCAATGGGCAATACATACACTATTCTCATTATTTTCGCTTATACCCTATTGTGTTGTATCTCCTGTAAAGCCACATACTCAAAGCATGTACTATATGAGGTATGGTCATCCATTCCATGGTAGGAATCCTCACAGTGGGTACTATCACTATCATAATCATTGTAATATAATGTAATATATATATATATATATGGTATATATATATTTATATATATTACAGGTATATAAATCCCTTGATAAGTATCCCCCTGCTCCGACTCCACGGTGCATGTCCCGAATCCTCAGGGGTTGGTAGTCTCAAGGCGTTGATCTTCAAAGTGGAGCCACGAAGTTCCAGCGTCAGCTCCTCGACCAATGAGCCCATGGATCCGATGGATGGTCAGCGTGTATGGCTTTGGATGGCTTTAATGGATGGCTTTAGTTTGGATGCTTCAGATATGTTCAGATGTTGATACTTGCAAACGGCCAGATTCGATTCTCTATCATTTTTTTTGTCGCCTCTTATATATAGAATTTGAGAGTCTGGGAGCCAGCACATAAAAGTCTGGGCTGGGTACCGGAATGTTAAGCTTCTTTGGGATGCAAGGGTGTCAGTTGTAGCTACCCTTCAAACGACCATGGTTCCTCGACATTCTTGGAATATACTTGATGTACCCACGGCCCACTCGGCAATAAGCAGCGACATTGTATATTGTGAGATGAGCTACTGACGATAGAATTCAAATTGAATATCACTGAATATAAGCATAAAATCACTTAGAATCCATACTGAGTATACTGGCTCATACGACCTACTCTAATGGACATGGTTCTCCAAGTGATACAAAATACTTCGAACAGATTACAAACTCTGGCAGCAGCTCAGTACCCAGGAAACGTCCAGGGAACCCCCCTTGATGGTTGAAGACAACTGCTTCCTGTAATCATTTTTTTTCGCAAGGAACCTAATATAGACCATTCCTGGAAAAACTGATGCACTGCTATGCTATAGTCTCAAGATCCAAAACTAGTAGAAGTATGTAAAGTCGAAGTTTCCAGGAATTGCTTGGCATCCGAGTTCAGTAGCCATAATATAACCCAGTGACGAAATATCGGTATACCCCAATGATAAATATGATGGTTATAAATGGTTATAATATGTTATAACCGACTTACTAATTGGGATGCACCCGCACCCCGCACGTATTCCCTTCACGAAAATCTGGGAGACCCAGTGGCGGAGACCATTCCGGCCTCTTTCTTCAAGCCACGGGCGAAGCCGCTGACCTGCACAAGACATGGGAAAAAATGAGCATCGTTCAAAATCCCCCTGTCATTCCATTATACTGGTTACTGGTTGGTTAATAGGAGTCCCCTATTGCATGATTATTATAATCCTCAATATATTGGGTAGTATAATCTCCTACAATCATCAACCAACCAACAGGGGTTTTGAACACTGCTCAAATGACCATCAACAACCAATTGTCCCATCAGAAACCATGTTTTAGTAAGGGTTCAAACCAAATATTTGGGACCATTCATACTGGGGATGTTTAAAATTAGGCGGAAAGGAAGGATTCATCATGATTCATGAATAGAAATAGGAATTTACATGAATTGACCCTTAGATTTACAGTAGCAAAACAGGAGGATTGGTCTGGTAAAGCCCTCTTATAAACAAATCTGGCTACTAGTGATTGACACGACACACACGCCTGGGCTCTCCCCCTCTTTGCCGTGGGGGTTTTGATACAAGTTCTGTGGGAAAAGGATGTGGGGCTGTTTTAAAAAACACGCCACAAAATGGCAATGTTAATGATATTCAGATATTCATAGAAAAAACATGCACAGCATCGCTTTATCTCAGATTCGTGTCCCATTTGTTTCAATTGAGAAACCCGTTTGTGGTGATCTGTTGTGTAATTGTCCCCTAGTTATAGGTGATTTTCCCATGAAAACATGTGAAAACATCGATCTACAGAGATTTTCCCAAGGAATTTCCCCTTGATCTTGTGCAATCCACCATCTTGTTGCGTCCAAGGGACCACATATGCATGCGGAAGAGTTTGGGAGGTCAACTCCAACTGAAGCCTGGGCGGAAAAAATGCTAGGATTTGATGGGAACTTTTTAGAGAAAATGTTCCCGTTTTTTGTGATCAAAAAACCAGGCGAAATGATGGGATTTACTGTGATGGTGGTTTGATGGGAATTAATGGGGATTTAATAAGGCTTCAATGGGGATATAATGGTACATCTCGGTAAAGCATCCCTTAAAGCAATTCTTGGAACATCTTCAACTTGAATATACGTGAACGATGTCCTCTGGAATTTGGAGCCTACGTGGTTTTGCTTCTGCAAATGCGGTAAAGTTCAATACAGCTCAAGCAACGCAATTCGCAAAGCTTATTATGCCAAATCTACACACATGCGCCTAAAGTTACTTATAATGCCACGATGTTCATTATTTTGACACAGAAAGTAAAGTGACCAAAAAATGTCGACACAGTATCCCCATGTTTTCCCCATGTTGACACAAACACTTTTGACCATTTGAAATCAAAACATTAAAATAAAACATCATATGCAGAATTAGATGAACATCACTTTATAGATATAATAGTTGTATATACACAGATGTATGTGTATATCTATATATAAATGTATATGACAACATCACTTTATGTATATGTATGTATGTATGTACGTACGTATGTATGCATGCATGCATGCATGCATGTATGTATGTATGCATGTATATATATATATACATAGATGTATATATCACAAGACATATCACGATCACTATATAGACATTAATAGCATTATACACTACTATGTACAAATATAAGTTTATGTGTATATATATATATATGTTATTACTGTTATTTTTTATTTATTTTTATCATTATTATTTTCCTCATTATTGTAATAAGTTTTTTTACTGTGATTACTACTATTGCTATATAATGCTATATTTACACAAATTTTGTATGAATCATTATGTTATGAATCACTATAAATAAATACATACCGACATCTCATATCACACTACCATCCCACCGTCTCCCGAGTTTTCTCCGTCCTGAGCTCTGCCAGGCGTTCGTTCGGCGCCGCCGGCCTAAGTGATATGAAGAGAGTATCTCATGGGTTTCATGGGATATTATTACAATGGGATATAATATGCCATCCCATTATAATATATACGGAAAAACATATATATATATGCCATCCAAGATATATAATGGAAAATCCCATGACAGATATGCATCCCATTATATGTATTTATATATATATATATCACCCATCGTAATAATATGCCAGAGACTAGGAATTCAATTGATTCATAATATGATTCACTGGAATAATAACTGTCAATAATTATAGTATTCCATTGTAATAGCTATCCCAGAATATCATATGGAAATCATATGACAATGGGGTTAATATACCCATTTTACTGGGATACCTTACCTTAACGGAAACTATCCCAATCTATTGACCAATGTAAATACATGTGTATCAACATACATATATATATATAACAATAGGACAGTTGTCTTATCCCATGAAATCATACTAAATCACTGATTATTAAACCCCCATGTTTGTTGGTGTTAAACCCATGTATACCCTCCACGTGAAACTAACATAGATGTGGAAAACAACAAAAAAACACCGACACCATTTTGTAGATCATTTTCCATGGGTTTTCCTGTTGGTGTTCCACATCTATGTTATTTAACCCTATAGGGTAATTTGATGTAATTTGTACTTTGTACCATTTGATTACCTTGGTTCACCAAATCAGCCCTTCCCACAAAAACATGTTTCAGATTGCCTTTGGCATTCTTCAGAGTTAAGTTCAAACATTATTTTTCATGCTTCAGATTCCCATTGATAGCATTTGTCAGGCTGGAAACAATGTTGAATCGCCTGTGCACCCGCACGCCGGTGCGACCGGCGCCAGAGGCGCCGCCTGGTTCACGACCAAGTTGATCGATTGAGGGATAGCTTTAGGAAGACTTGACAAAAAACCATAGACCATAGCGTTTTCATGTGACATGTTTTTTCTAACTGTTTGTTTTGTGAAATATCATGAGGGAATCAACAGGGGTTTCCTGTTGTGATTATTTCCATATAAGAGCCACCTGTCGGGTTGATAGCAATCAAGGAAGGCCTAGTGGCAAATGTTCAACTGAGGCTCACAAACGTTGACAAAACGCAGATGGTTCACCACGCAAATCCAACAAAACCATGTGTGATACCTCAATGTTTGGCACCCACCACGTGCTCCAAACATTTCCAAACATATAGATCCTAGAACATCACCCCTGCATTTTCCTGCCTCCTTGTCTGCATGAGCTAGAGCCTGCGCACACAAAGCAAGGATATCCACCATTTAGAAAGGCAATACAACAAGCGAACATGCGGATAGGGTCAGCAACAAATAATGCAGAATGTGCAAAACAGAAACTGCCCAGCATGATTGTCTGATTTTTTTTATTGGGCAACCATGGGGTATTTGGCATATAAGTAATGGGTCATTGAAGGCCCTCTTGAAATGTTCAGCACTGAATGCCCAAAAGTTGCAAACTTAAAATAATTGAAAAGGTAATGTCAGGGCAGCACGGCTAGGTACACAAATTACACACGCAAAAAAACAACAACAACAACAAACAAATAAACAACAAACATGACATGAGTAATTTAAGTACGCGTAGTCAACAAAACAACCAATACCAACGTACTATTATATATATAGTATATTTAGAAATTATCCTGGCAAGAGACCCCAAACAGTACGGGGGGAGTAAAAGGATAATGTATTCTAATGTTGATGATGATCTTAATGTTGAGAATAATGTTGATGAGGGTGGTGATGTTGTTGATGATGATGATGGTGATGATGATGATGATGACTATTATTATGATGATGATGATGAAAATGATGGCGATGATGATGATGGTGATGGTGATGATGACTATCATGATGATGATGATGGTGATGATGATGATGATGATGATGATGACTATCATGATGATGACTATCATGATGATAATGACTATCATGATGATGATGATGATGATGATGATGATGGATGAGGGCGAGGATGAGGATGGGAATGACGATGACGAAGACAATGACGATGATGCTGATGTTATGATGATGATGATGATGGTGATGATGGTGATGATGATGGTGATGATGGTGATGATGGTGATGATGGTGATGATGAGAGGAAGATGATGATGTGGATGTTGGGGGGGAGGAGGAAGATGCTGATGTTGAGGCGGAAAACCGATCCCAAGACCAGGAAGCACACTTTGTGCGAGCCTGCGCAGTCGAAATACACATGAACATTGCACAGGAGCCATTTTCTGCGGAGATTTACAGGGGAAATGCCGGCCGCTAATCCCGCGACACCCGGTTTGCGCGAGCCTGCGCAGTCGAAATGCACACGGACATTTCACCAGAGCCATTTTGTATGGAAATTTACAGGGAAAATGCCGGACGCTAATCTCGGGGCCGCTGTTTTGTGCGAGCCTGCGCAGTCGAAATGCACATGGACATTTCACAAGAGCCATTTTGTGCGGAAATTTAAAGGGAAAATGCCGGACGCGCCAGCTATCACCTCGATTAATCACCGGGCGACACTGTTTGGGGAAAAATGTTCCGTTTAGCTCACCTTACATCGCCATATGTGTTTTTTCCCCTGACCAGCTAAACCCTATCTAAGAACCTGCGTTTTTTGCTTAGGAAATAAGCTGACAGATTCTGATTGGTGGTTTCATCTCCCTGAAACAAACATTCATTTTGATCAGCATCAACAAAATATGTATGTATGTGTAGTATATACTAGTAAATAATATTAATATACACTATATTGGCAAAATTGCAAACTCTTTGAAACAACCAAACTTTCCAGGCATTAGTTTTAGTTGTTTCTCCATTGTCTGTGGCTTATCCCCAACATTTGTTTACTGGCAGAATCCAAATGTGTTGTGAAGTATTGGAGGTTACATTCCGACTATGGAAGTATAAAAACTTGGTATTATATATATATATATATACGTGTATTTATATGTATATATATATACGTATATATGTGGTTGTGTCGAAACTTGGAACCCCAGAATCTCGTGGTGCATCATCATTTTCCACCATGAAATCAAATTGCAATTTGGGTATGCAACATTTTTTTCAGACAAACACATGTTAGCATTTGAATGGGAAAATATTGGGAAAATGATAATTTTTAAAACACGACACACCCGTTTCACATCATGTTACATTCATTTTGCCATCCATAGTTTCCAGATATCCCGAAAACAAGAACAATCTTAGATTGCCTTAGATTAAGGAAAACTTAGAGTAAAAACATGTACACCACATGTTAAATACATATCTTGATATGTTTCTATATGGCCCCCCCGGTGTTTACCTCGCCTCCAACTCCTTCCGTCGCTTCATCAGCATGGACTTTGCAGAGTCCACCTGGCCACGGAGTGCAGAGGGCCACAGTTATTATAGTAACCACAAAAAGATAGATACTATAAATATAATATGGTAGTATGGGGTGTTTATCCCACTAAAACAGTGATCTATCAATGGGGTACTAAAATCACACTAAGTGATAAATCACGTGTCTAATTTTTTGGGAGTTGTTTCAAATGATATCAATGATATCAATCATATATATGATAATACGGGATTATATCAATAGTTATATTGTCGAATATAACTGGCCACTAATCCCTGTATCAATAATATTGCTCAGTGAATCAATGATCAGAATGATTGGTTTTTCAATAAATGATATTATGATCATCAATTAGCCTTAAAACTGTCAGTAAATTGATTAATTACGTTTAGTGAGCATATGGCAACAATATATGGTAACAATATGTAACAACAACATATATAACATTGGTTGACACAAACACAGCACTAAGCCAGCTATTTGACCGTGGCAAGTGAGCTATTCATGATTGTGTGAACCACTGTTATTAACAGCTCTGTTACTAAGCCATAATCATGACAAACACAACCATATCCAACGATTTGTTCTTTAAACTTTATAATCATGACTTTTCCACAAATGGTTAAGTGATCGTCTGGGCTGGCGGTTTAGAATCCCAGTATTCCCCAGTGAAGATATATGATGGGAAAATCACGAACTGGGCTGCTACGCCCACAACTCCAAGCCACCACCCCGAACCACCAGGTAACCATTGGTTGAATGCGGTAATTATTATTGGGTTTACTACCTGAATTGGAACCCTTACTGCTGTTGGAAAGGTGGGTGAATGACTTCTAGTGGGTGTAACTAACAAGCGTGGAGTAAGATCTAGTTGAACAATTGCTGCCCTGTTCAGAAAATCGGCAATGGAAAATCCTTGTGTGCTCACTTGTAGACGGTTTTCCTCTTGAACATGCTTATTTTGGTGGCTATGTTCGACTATCGAAGGCTATGCAAAACTGAGGGCCAAAATAACTAGAGTTAATGTGGGTTAATGGGGGTTATATTTATAGTTAACGGATGTTAATGGGATTATATAAAGCAACCTACAACTGGGGGGTACCACCCTGTGCTCCCACACTGGGCTTGGAACCTCAAAATGTGGCTCTCCTCCATGCCATGCGAAAACCATCAAAGTTGGACCATGTGTTCAGCCAAGAAATTTGAAGCCGGTCCATGCTCCATTTATGTGGGTCTTGTCTGAAAAATGGGTAAGCCCCAAATCCATTGGGATCTTTCAATGTTAAAATGGCTGGAACTGGGGGGGTTAGTCCAACATAGTCCAAGCATTTTCAGCCAAACTTATATCATCCCAGTTCTATCCCATGAAATCCCCATGAAAATCGACTCCCAATGGGCACCTGGCGATCTTCCTGGAAAAGGTTTGCTAAGGAGTCCAGGCACAGCATATCTTCCATCAAATCTTCACCTTGGCTGCAGATTAGCACATTTTCATGGAGATATACTGTGATGTTTTTATTGGCAATCAAATGAGGATATATTGGGGATACCTAATGGATATGATATAATTGTGTATATATATATATATATAAATACAAGTAATTGGATTTAAGAGCAACAATATCCAGAATCTAGATGTTTGGGTGTGATACCTGAAGACGGGGGTATTAACCCCGCAGTCACGGGCGTGTTTACAGAGAAACTGATGCTTCCTGAAATTCTTGGAGTACCCTATTTTCAGACAACCCAAATAATTTGTTGGGATGGGGTAGAACCAACAAAACTCGGGGATTTAATGTGGGAACCCAGCACTTTCTGACAGATCGACAGAACCTGTGGATTGTTCATGCCTGAGATATTGCAGGTCTACTTGACAGCTGTGTCTGGTTTGATTGACCTACATCTCCCAGAATGGCTTTGAGGAATTTTCGCCGGAAACCAGAACCTTCTCGAATTGATGGAACAAAACATGTTTTTTGTTTGGTCTGTAGATGTTCCTTTTGACAAATGCAGTGAACATTGGGCCATCGGTTGATGTCAAGGGACATGCTCAGGCAATTGACAGGTCTTAAGAACGAAGACTCCACCCGAACAGCTCACAACCGCACTGCCAAGCGGCCAATATTCCTTGCTGCTTTCCTGATTCATTGCTGGCTGTGTTCCCAACAATGCCCAACTACTGGACTGGTATAGACGCAGATTATCTATGCATTTAATCATGCATTGTTGGTTATATCTCCTCAAAACAATATACTGTACCCATCATACCTATCTACCTATTACATCCTCATAGCATGCGGCTGGTTTTTACTCCAATGGCTGGAACAACCAGCTCCATTTCCAGCTAAGCCTCTGCTGCTGCTCAATGACCTCCAA
Source organism: Cladocopium goreaui (assembly GCA_947184155.2). NCBI lineage: Eukaryota > Dinophyceae > Suessiales > Symbiodiniaceae > Cladocopium > Cladocopium goreaui. The sequence continues at coordinate 33,322 of CAMXCT020006750.1, read as the reverse complement.
TGCTGCTACCCGATCTACTGCTGCAGCTGACAACAGGGAATCGGTCTCATCCTTGGTGCAGTTTTGACGCAGCCAGTCGAAAGGTCAACTTGACATGGGCAGAGTTACCCTCTGGTAAACTAACATAGCTATTGAAAATGGCAATTTATAGCTGATTTACATATTAAACATTGTGATTTTCCATAGTTATGTTAGTTGACCAGAGGGCATCAAAAAAAATGCTTGCAAAAACAGCGACGGACACATACGGACACCACTTTTTTGGGGGCATCACCCAGTCGTGAATGGCATCCACTGGAATTCTTCCTGGGATTGTGGGACATGGGGAATTACTACCATCTGGTTATGACTAACATAGCCATGGAAAATCACCATTTTTAATAGGTAAACCATCTATAAATGGGCAATTTTCCATGGCTATGTTAAATAACCAGAGGGTAATTGATTGGTACTGGGGTTATACTCGATCGTTCCAGGCAAATATAAGGTTCTCAATGGGTTGCTACGTAACTTTTCTATCGTGACTAGCGGCTAATTAGTTTTAGATGTTCTGCTTTATCTACAGTACTGTACTTTGTTAAAAAGAAACGTAGCTGGGTGTTGATAGGGTAAAACATATTGACGAACATATATGTATATGTTTTATTATAACATATACATATGTATATTCGTCGAAATTGTAGAGAAACAAACATGAGTTTCTAGCCGTGTCACCCGTCCCCGATACACCGAGGATCTAAGAGTTTCCTCACGGGTTCCTGTTGATGGAAGAGCCTCTGCTGCACTTGTTCCACCTGATGATGACAATCAGTGAGTTGTCACATTATATTGTGTTTTATTGTACTGCCATTGTATCATATGATATTACATTGTCTGATGTACATATTACAGTGTGTATATAAATATATATATATGGATGAGTACTGTATAGTGTTAAATAGTATTATATCATATCATATCATAACATCTCATAACGTATGAAGTATACTACGTATATATAATATAATATAATGAAATATAATCTAATATAATCTAATATAATCTAATATAATCTGATATAATCTAATATAATCTAATATAATCTAATGTAATCTGATATAATCTGATATAGTCTAATATAATATAATATAATATAATAATATAATACAATATAATACAATATAATAATATATAATTTAAAACAATATAATATAATACAATATAATATAATACAATATAATATAATATAATATAAGATAAAATATAATATATAATATATAATATGTAATATACAATATATAATTTATTAAATTTAAATATAATAGAATTTAATATAATATAATTTAATATAATATAATTTAATATAATTTAATATAATATAATTTAACATAATATAATATAATATATAAAAAGGTATAATTTAATACAATACAAAATAGTTAAATATCATACAACATAGCCATATGCTATATACTGTAAGATATACATATCTTTGAGGATGATTGCCATAATAACTAGTTTCGATTGATTTCTGATTTGCTGACTTCTCCAATCAATCGAAACAAACTCTCTTCCCAGAAATGGACTTGAAATTAACCATCCAACTATCCTCCGGTAATCAAACGTGGCTAGCTGGAAAATCACTCTGGTTGACTTTCCCAGCTATAAACCTCCATTTAGAGTGGATTTCCCAGCCATGTTTGATTACCGGAGGGTAATCCCAATACTCATCATTGATTCATGACCATGATTCATCACCATATCACCATTCTTAATCATATATCATAATCAATCATACCAATCAACATCAATAATTCATCAACCATTAACATTATGGTTGATTGTGGTGGTTGATCAACCATCATTAACCTCACTATCCATCCCAATCTTCAACGTTGGCTCCCAAGGTTGAAACCTTTGGACACCGGCCGGCCTTCATCTGTTTCAACACTTGGGACTCGCTTCGCTTCAAGGGCCCGGCCTTGGCGAATCACTTACAGAAAGTATCACTGATATCCAATTAACACTTATAAAATTGTTTAATTTATTTGAACAAAATATCATAAATTTAATTAACGCTTAATATCACCAGATTGTACTTAATCACTTAGTCCAATTGTGATAAATGTGATCAATTGTGTATGATGGCAATGGGATAATTATATCAATTATGACCACCATATCACTTAATGATGGAGACTGACTGGGAACAACCAATCATTCCATGGACTTCATATCACTTAATTATGGGTACAATGGAATTAAAATAGGCGGTTACTGGATGTTACTGGTTTATAATATGTTGTAATAATTGTAATATACAATATATTAATATTATGCCGTAGACCCAATAATACACCTATCATTTGGGATGAGTTTTGCAACCCACTTCATATTAGGGATGGTTTATGGCCAAGGGTTTACCACATTACATTGAAAGTTGAGCATCGTTCAAAGCCTGAAATGTCCATGAAAAAGTTGCTGGATAAGAACGGGATTCTCAGTTCCTGGATGATGATCCCGAACATCTACAGATTTTTATTGGCTAGGAAGGCTAGTAATATCATCATCAACCAACAGGGCTGGATCGCAGCCACTGCTCGGTTGGGCGGCCATTCGGCCAATCGCCACATGGGGAGGTCTCGCCAGGGTGCAGGGACGTAAGTTGTTTCCACAGGATGCTGCACGTCGACGGCAGCCATGGCAATCAATCGATGAATTTGCAATCGACGCAATGGGACTATCGGACTGGACGCGAAACAGCTGAACTCGGACACTTAGATGACATCCACATAGATAGGATTCTTGTTATGGTTGCTTGAATTGATTACAATGGATTATAGATGATTACCGTGGATTATACATGTTATATATATATATATTTATTTATTATTATTATAGTGGATTGCAATGGATTTGTTTTAAGCGTATGGTGACTTTGACCACATTTACAATACATTTACCCTGGAAAACGGAGCTGGTGCTATCACAGCATCCCAAAGTTCTGTATTATAGATTAGTCCAATTCGAAAATGCGGGTTCAGCGGCTAAGTATTAAATCTTGGTGTGCAGCTCAGTTTGACCCCCCATTCCCCAACCAAATTCCAATTAATCGACCCGTCAGTTGGCCCGGAGTGTGGCGGTCCCTTTTTTTCTCGCAGAGAAATGGTAGGACTCAAAAGCCTGCAATGGGAGCAGGGCAACACAGGACACTTGGAGGCAAGAGGTACAGGTATTAGGTATAGGGAATCCTCGAGAGAAAAATGGCGCGCATTTGTGCCTGTATTAACACATATCTTCCCCAGTCTGCAGAATGTTGAACATCACAGAAACAAGACACCTCAGGCCAAGTGCTTCACTTTACTGGCTGATTCAAAACAACGATGTGTGGACACATGTTCCTAGAGCCAGGATGACGGTTGCAAGTTGCATTCATGATACAAAGATTTACAAAGTCTATCCCACGATCATTTTATATAATTTCATCGCCCATCAACCCGGTCCAAACCTCTCTAGGGCACTATTTTTTCTTGAAGCTATGAGGACGCTGGGGTCTTTGCCCTTCGCCCCAATGAAGGGTTGGACGGCTCTGTCCCTCTCCTTTCAAACGGTGGAAAGACGCTGGTTGGCGCCCTTGAGGATGCTTGCTATCCCAGCCATATATTATGCCTGGAAACAATTTGATTATGTTTGTTTCTGGTGCCAAGTGATATGACAATTATACGTGTTCCATCATGTTCAAAGAAACAGCTTTCATCGCGATCAGTCACAATATCTATTGTATACATACAATATTCCATCCAACTTTCCCCTACAGTTTAAAGCCAACAAGCTATATGGATATATATATGGATATATGATTTATAATGATAATGATCATCCCCAGGTTTCAAATCGTGCCTTGTTTCATTCACGTTTCCAACAACGATATGCTGAGGCTTTCCGTCTCGTCTTGTGACGGCCTAGAAAGCGTCGGCCCTCGCGTTGCATGCTTCGTGGCTTCCCCTACACCACGGAGACGAAACCAGAGGGCCGAACTCAAGATCACTCCCAGCACGTTGATCATGGTCAACAGGAAACTAATCCATCCTTGGATGTTGAAACTGTGACGGGAATTTGAGATTTTACAACATACAAGCCATATACAACAAGCCATTGTATCTGTGTGACATATATTCCAAGTAGCGTGATGTTGCAATATATACATAATATTATCACCATTCTATGTTGGCCCAGCAATCCACACACAGCGGATTACCCACAATTTCATGCAGTTTCAAAATCAAAACCCAGAAAACTGCTGGTTCATATAGCTCGTCACCAAAACTTTACCAAAGTGTTGTGTTTGATATGGTCCTGTTACACCTTATCAAGAAAACAGGCTGAACTCATCCCCACATGTGTCTGAAAATAAGGTACCCCATAATCTGATGCTAAGACCATTGTTTGATGTTAAAACATGTTAAAACTACCATTGTGGCTGGTGAAATCCCCATTTGCCCTGGATCACTCCCAATTTTTACATATTTTATTTTTACTGGTTTCTACGGGTTCTATATCCCAAAGTCCATCCCAAAGTCCATCCACTTTGGCCCCCCCATTTTTTGCTCCACACTTGGATCAAGGGTCCACGGTAGAAGCGATCCTGCGCCACCGAGGGATCCACCACTAAGAAGCCCCAGGCCAAATAGATTCCGCTGTTCACCAAGGGAGGAAGCCTCAGGCATGGATTCCGGCCAGGGTCAGGAAAAAAGGGATGAATCCTGGGGTGAATGGTGCCCCGGGTCCCAACATAGAAATCCAAATATCATGGGGTTAATCTAGATAATTAGTTATGAACATGGATTGATGATCATCCACCAATATGGGCATATAATCCAACTTTTGACGGGATACATCGCGTGTCATAACGCTGTACGATGCCCCTTCCCGGTTGAGGGGTGCAAAGTACACGGCACAGGTGGCCAAGAAAGCATCTAATAATTAGCCACCGCCGCGAGCACGGGCTCGGGTGAGGCGTTCGTAGCGACCAGACTTTTGACAAAGGGACATGTCATGGTAGCTGATATAAGATATACAGTATGTAAATTGGAATATTAAATTGGATGGGACCCACCAGCCCAGTTCGCCCAGGTCACAGTGACGCAGAGATCGCCACCCCGACCAGTGCGTTGATGCCGCGATTCCGTAGGCTATTCGCCACGCCGATGCCAGAGATCATCGAAATGACGGTGCCCGGCATCAGAGTTCCTGGCCATGGAAGGAGCACGTTTTGTGTCGCCGTCTTCAAGATTGCCACATTGTGTCTAGAATAAGCATGAACATGTATATGTGTATTCGAATATCTACAAGAATACTGTCTGCAAGTCAGTAAATAAAAAACGTTGCTCAATATTAGCACTGCCAAAATGTCCACGATGTATCAGTGGGTCCTTTCAGTCCTTTCATCTCAGTTGATTGGTTGACAACTATATGTAATTGTGACTTCAATACCCCATCTGCATAGTCCCTAAGTTCAGTTGGCATTTAACCGCGAACAAATATATAGCTATGTTTGGAAATGGTGTCGACCCCAAAACGATCCAAAATGTCATAGTTATCATTGGTTATCATATTTCAATAGGGAAACTGATGAGTTTACCAGTGGATTTTACTGGGTTTCCCATAGAAAATCAGAGAAATCATGAGAAATCCTATGATGTTATTCCGTATTCATATCCCCTTTTATATCTAATATTCACCTCCCATTAATGATCCCTTTTTATTCTTCCATATTCATATCCCATGGGATTTCATATTTCATATCATTCATAGTTCATGAATATCCCATTCTAACCCCATGATAGTTCTAGATAGTTCCAGATCATGAATTTCTGGTGATTTCACCCATCATTTTTCCGCATGTCTCAGCATGAAACCCACCAAAATTGACGGGTCCCATGGTGATCCCAGCTTCGGTACACGTGGGTGCGGCTCTCCATCTCTTCCGTGGGCCACGACCAGCTGCGGTCCACCTGGCCCAAATGGATGGGACATGGAATGACATCGAAGTCTGCTCGAACCTTTGGTTCATCTTAGTAGAATATATATATATACTAGTAATTACTAGTATAATCTAGTATATACTAATATATATATATATATATACTATAGTATATATATATACACTAGTACTGTGTATACCTATATCGTATACAGCTGATGAACCAACATGATTATATAGTGGGAAATGCGGGATGACGTCAGTTGGGGGTCTGTTGCTAGGCTATCCAGGTGCTTTATTGCTTATGAAATACAATTCCTACACAGGGGTTCTATACAGTATCTGGAAATCGAGAGCGCTTGGGAAAGTATGCGAAAGTAAAGTTCCTTCACAGTATGGTGTTTTGCTGTGTAAACCCATGGGAAATGAGAGTTTATATGACTTAATATAGTACCCACACAATCATCGGAAATCATTAGAGGAGCTATACTACTCTGCACGGTTGCAAGTTATCAAAGCAACGCGATAACGAGATCCCCATTGGATCCCAATAACAAATCATCAGTATACCCACTATATTCATTAGATCCCCATTATGGATTCTGAAGCCCCATATGGTTTAATAATTGGTTTAATTAATCACATCCCATTATGGGACCATTAATACCCATAGACCACATAGCATTTGTGTTTGTTTAATCCCCATTCTCATTGGGACTCAACCAATTCCCCCATCTTTGGTGACCGATCAACCGAAAACCATCATTCGGGGAGGCAGGGGTCGACTGGCTGAGGGGGGTTATCCCATTTTTCATATCCCATGAGATTACATGTATATATATATGTATACATATATATATATATATTATAAATATGTATGTGTATCTATATACATATATATATACTGTGTCTCTATATGTGTATTTATATATATATTGTGTATCTATATGTGTATCTATATACATATATATATACTGTGTATCTATATGTGTATCTATATATATATATATGCTGTGTATCTATATGTGTATCTATATAGTATCTATATATCTATATATATATATATGTACTGTGGTTGGTTTCATGCCCCCATTTTTCCTGGTTTCATCCCCTCTTCATGACTGGTTGGTGGTTGAATTGGTGGCGCCGGGATCGCCTCCGCCCAGACAAAGGCTGGGCACAGCAGCAGCCCCACGCAGACACAGCCCAGGGTGGCGACGAAGAAGTCCCGGAAAGCGTTGGTCATAAAGCCGCCCTCCTCGGGAGTCAAGAGAACATGGTCGGTCCAGCATGATTCTATCTGGGTATATGTATCTCTCTATGATATCTATGTACATAGTAATAATATATATATATGTATTATATATATTATACATATTATATATATTATACATATCTTATATATATATGTATTATTATATATAATATACATAGATCATCATATATCATAAACGATTTTACTCCAATTGTTGGGTTGGCTGGTTGGTGGTTTCAACCCTTCTGAAAAATATTAGTCAGTTGGGAATGATTGTTCCCAATATATGGAAAAAATGTTCCAAGCCACCAACCAGTTGGTTTTAGGAGACCGTGTCCAGGAAACACTGATTGTTTTGACCAAGTAATTACGGGGTGTCATGTACAGTTGTTTCAATCACTTTCTCCAGACCACCAAGTCTGATGTTTAACGCCTTTCTTGCATCTTAAATCTACCAATTGCAAACCATTTATATAGATTTATCAGATTGCGAGTTGTATGTCCACATTTTTTCACCATTTTTCACGAGGTTTAATCCTCATTTGTTGATGCTTAAATCGACACTATGAATTACAACCATTGTTACCCAGAACAAGTTCCCCCAATTCTATTACTCCAAGAAACTGCACCCTATATAGATCATAACCCTATAAACTAACATAGATGTGGACAACCCCATTCTACAGATTGTCCGAACAGGAAAACCAGAGGTTTTCCACATCTTTTTGTATGCTTACCCAAGGCTAACAGTTTTTGCTGGTTAAATTCCACAGCTTAACCAAGGCTCCGACCGAAGCACCGAATCGATCATCGCGAAGGAGAGCTGGATGATGGGCGACATCCTCGATGCAGCCATCGGCCCCAAGAGACTGTGATGTATAAATAATAAATATGTAAATGCAGTATATAATAGTAATACATATATATATATAAATATAGATAATAGTAATACACATGTAAATACTATCCAATCAGTTAATTTGTATATATACATCTCAAAGTGCCATATGAAACTCAGTACAACTCGCGCTCCCGCAGCTTTCTTTTTCCATAGCTAAGCCTATGTCAAGTCACTGTCACCTGCAATCCTCAGGTTTGCTTTGGGTTGTCACTGTGTGACTCGTACATAGCCTCAGACCAGTTTCACCACTGGTCAGCTACCTGGATCTCCAGGTTGGAACCTGCTCTTGCAGGTATCACCCGTCCCTTAGCCTAAGGAAGGAAAGATTCTTTTGGTCACCCCAAAAGAGTATCCCCGAAAGAGGCTATGTACTCGCCTGCCAAGCAGGCTCCCCTAACCTAGGCGGACATCTCCACGGGAGGTCGGCTCTTAGGGTTGGGAGGGTGGGGAAAGAAACAGCAATGAATGCTATTTTGGTTCAGGTTTACTTGAGCCAAAATGATAGCATTCATTGAAGCACTTAAAGATGATACATGCACACCCAAGCCTGCCAAACTCAATGCATGGGTACATCTCAAAGTGCCATATGAAACTCAGTACAACTCGCGCTCCCGCAGCTTTCTTTTTCCATAGCTAAGCCTATGTCAAGTCACTGTCACCTGCAATCCTCAGGTTTGCTTTGGGTTGTCACTGTGTGACTCGTACATAGCCTCAGACCAGTTTCACCACTGGTCACCTACCTGGATCTCCAGGTTGGAACCTGCTCTTGCAGGTATCACCCAACGCACTACTATCCCAAAGCACTAAAGGAATTCAAAGGTGAGAATGACAGCAACAAAAGGCAGCTGGAAAAAGATGGTAGGGAGATACGACGCATAAAATTCGAATCCATGGCATCGCCACCAAGGATCGTCGACTCCAAGTCGACTAATGTCATCAGCCCAGTTGCTTTTGCTCTGGACGTACTCCCAGTAGCCCTGGGCTCGCAGTGCAAACAGAGCTAGATGGATCAAATGACCTAGCTTCGCTAAGTCTGCATTGCTAGAACGTCCTCTCACTAGTGTCATGACAGCGGCGACGTTGTCCAAAAACCAGAGACCGTGTCGATTTCGAAACAGATCAGGCCGTTCGACCAAAGCGTAGAGCACCATTGAGAGTTCCAACTGGGCGATGTGGGTTTCTGCAGGCTGCCATAGTTTCTGAAGCGCTGCACACTTGGTCGCAACAAAACTGTGACGAATCTGTGATCCGTCAGGTTGGAAAAATATCAGGTGAAAACCTCCTGAGCCTGGGTTGTCTGCTTCAACTGCTGCATCCGATGCTGCAAGAAAGCGAAGATGTTCCAAGCGCAGTACGGGAAATTCCCGTTTTGGCTGAAAGCGCATCACTGCTTCGATCACCTCGAAGCACGCTTCAATCTCTGGGGTCATGGCTGTGGTGGTTTCATCCTGCCTGGCCTTGATCGCCATGAGCCCACCATATCCCACGCGGCCATAGATGCCCTGCTCTAAGAAATTGGCCAGCCCATACAGCTTCGAAGCGGTGCCTCGACGGAAGTGGCCAGTACCTCGAGCGGTGCTGAGGATGTCACGAACTTTGTCATGGAGACGTTCTCGGGCCCAAAACTGAACGTGTCCCGTGTGATTGATGCTGCTCAGGTCATGAGTCAAACCCAAGAAGGTTCCCGTGCTCTGCATGGCCTGCTTCTTGTCTTCTGCAAAGGGGGATCCAATTAGAGAGCATAGTTGGTTCATGGCCCATTGGCCGGATCCTTTGGCCGACTGCACGTCGGTGATTGTTGCGTCATCAAAATACAACGATGCCAAAATGTGGCAAAATCGCCTGGTCAACGCTTCCAACAACCTTGAGAAACGGTTGAAGGAAGTGACTGACAAAGGGAGCCCAAAGAGGAGGCCTGCATAAACTTGGTATGCTGGTGCTTGCCATTCGTGGTGGAACCACACAACCACGCAGCCCAAGCTCTCCTGTGATGCCATCGGACAATACCTGTATGCTGAAGGCAAGTCTTCCTGGCCTGTCTCCCAGGCGTCCTGTGCCCAGAACTCGGCTACCTCTTCGTCTGTCCAGCGGTGCATCACTAGGCTGATATGCTGCGCTGGTCGGATTGGGCTGCACAATGTGAGCTTGTTGGCATCAGAAGACAACCATTGTCGATGACCCGCTGTTTGCCTGAACTTTGGGTGATGACGCATCGTGGTATCAGTCGGTGTGCCCTATTGCCAATGAGCTTCAAAAACTCTGTTCTCCGCAAAGGCGATGTGCAGAACCCATTGGCAGCATCTTCCATGGACTGCTGAAGAAGGAATTCGTCGTCCTTCTCTGAGCGCAGCTGGTTCAAGATGTGCTGATTGTGTTCTTGCCATCCGTCCAACACATCCGACATGCTGATCACCTCAGCTGGTTGCTGAGGAAAAATGCCGTAAGGTGGTGCGTACCCAACTGCTGGTAATCCTCGAACCAGTCCAAGGGGGAAGCTCGTGTCAGCCCAGGATGTGCTAATCAGCAGCAGTGCGATGAAGCCCATGTCACGATTCTTGGTGACTTGATGCACTGTTGGTTCTTGAAAAGACCTCAAATGGAGGGTCACCCCCTCCCAGCGTCTTTTCAACTCTCGCAGTGCTCCCACAGCGTGCTGCCTCCATGAACGCAACTTTGCGTGGGGCAGCGTATGCAGCAGCCACATACTCTAAATCCAAGTCGGCCACAGGGAGATCTTCGTAGGGTAGTGGCTGCTGTGCTCGCTGCAATGCCTGGTGGAAGTGCTCGTCTGGGTCCAAGTTGAATGGCAGGAGTGGTGGTAGTGCTGCTCGGTGTGTCATTGCGCCAACCTGGCACCCATCCCCAATTCTTGCCATCTGTCGCACTGAACCTGCAGCGAGATGAGGGACTAGCGGTCCATCCCACGCCTCTCCACGCTCGGCTAACCAAACGGAGTAGGAGCAGAAAGGAGGGCTGTTGATGAGATCTTCAACCATAGCAAACTTGTAGTGCCTGAACCAGTGCTCGGGGAAAAGCTTGCAAAACGCCAGGACCAAGGCTTCTTGAGGTCGGACCCCTCCCTTGCCAGCCTTTCCACGTGGCTCTTGACTTCCAAAAACGCGGCCGCATGGAGGATCTTCGCCTCGGTGGCTGCCGGGATATCGATCCCTGGGAGTTTGCGCTGCATCCCTTACCCAGACCAAGAAAGAAACAGCAATGAATGCTATTTTGGTTCAGGTTTACTTGAGCCAAAATGATAGCATTCATTGAAGCACTTAAAGATGATACATGCACACCCAAGCCTGCCAAACTCAATGCATGGGTATATATACTGCAAATATAATACAGTATATTACTATCTACAGTAGAGCACTATAAATGTGTGAATCTATAGACAGAATGTCCATCTTCACAACTGTGTATGTGTGTATATACAGTACATATATATATATATACACTGTATCTAATGATTGTTCAAGGTAATATAAAATGGTACAATGAAATACATGCCCGTCCTTAAGATTCCGTAGGTATAGGTCGTAGAATTTCGTTCAGACTCAAGTCCATGTCTCCTTGCATTCTGCCCATGGACTGGTCCAAAATAATATGGAGGTTTCCTTTTTTAAAAAAATGATGGTTTATAATGGAAAACCCTATTAAAGTGGATGAGGGATGATGAGGGGAATTCTCAAGATGGGGACTTCAAGAATTGGTCGTCTGATTCTTTGTTCATGCGGGGAACTTTGCTTCAGAAACCCCTCTAAACACGCCCTAACCGGGACACTTCATCATTTCATTCTCCATTGGTTCACTGGGATAGCACAAGTAGAATTTGACAGGGGGATATGTCGCACCTGGCACCTATATGCACCTGTATCATAAAGGCAAACCCATTCACCTTACCAACGAAATCGTGGACCAATTCGGTTTCACTGGTGCTGAACTCGGCCTTTAGCTTGGGATGATCAGCGCTACCTTCCTTGGTGTGCCACGTTTTGTGGTATTTATTTAAGTAACTGGATTCGGAACTTCATGTATATTATTGTCCTTTTAATCTTTGTGTAAACCATCTGTGTTTGGGGGCATATGATATACAGTCAGTACCTGTTCAGGGTTTCAACCCCCTAAAACATGTTAGTCAAATGGGATCATCAAAAATGGCACAGAATATAACAAGTATTGAACACCACCCAACAATGTGTGTATATAGACAGTTATCTGCAGCACATAGAAAGTGCATACATGGCATTTCACAGCACATGATATCACTTTCCCTTTCGCAGAGATGCAAGGGCGAGATCAGCATACTTGCCACCTCAACGGGAGCCATGGCTTGGACATGGATTAAAAGTTCGCCGGTGGAATTCCCATGTTTAAAGGAACCCCAATTTTGACTTGGGAGAGATAAACAACAACAAACTGTGAACATTAAAATCCCCAATTTCACTGGTTAACTATGCACGTTTTGAAGCTTAAATCCCAGATGTGACACACAAACATCACCACGGTTGTAAGTTGGCTGATAAACCCACTAAGTGTAGATCATTAGGTATTATGAACCGTAGTGAAATTGGATTGATTGGCACCAACTATCATAAATCAGTTCCAAATCCCCATGGAAATATCTCCGTATTTTTCATGTCCTGGTTAAAGTAACACGGCCAAAAAAAAGTCAGAAAAGGTATCAACCATCAGTTTCATTTAACAACCATTTACTATGGGATTCTACTTGTCAGTATCTTTTTCGGGGTTGCCATATCATTATTCTTCAGCTACACAGACATTCGCGAGAGATCGCAACTTCCAGGATCATCTATCCTCCATATCCCACTGTCAAGCGTGGATGCCATGGCCAATCTTAGATACCCGCAATTGTTCTTTTAGGTGGTTAGTATATGATAGTAAACTAGTGTGTATAATTGTGTACATATATATATATACCTCCATTCATGAAAACGAATCAAAGTAAGGGTATTTGGTAAAATATCATTCCAAAGATTCCCCAGAAGTGTGGCTACATGTGCCATGGTTAGAACATGCTATATGTTATAGTGGGAATCTAAACGGAACGGGTATATCGATAATCATATAGATTCCTATCGATGGACTGATGACCAATCCTCAACATGGGTATATAATGAACTTTTTGATTACAGCTAAGCTTATATAGTATAATAAAATTATATATAGGTATATATATATATATACAGTATCCCACGGTCTCCCCATGGCAAAATTCTGCCAATGAAAAACCACTTGACTTTGGAGCTTTGGGCGCGCCAAGGGGCCCATTTGAGCCTTGAAGAATATCCCGCTTTCCCAAGAAATACTGGTTAGTTAGTAAGATGCCTTATGATCCTATATGCCTATTCTATCCTATTATGGCTTAAAACAAACCCCAATAAGCATCAATAAGCCAATTTGCAGAACCCCCATATCAACAGCATCAACAGAGGATTTGTTTCATGGCTCGTTTGGGGGGTTCTTGGAATGGGGGATGCCCAAAACCATGGGTTTCAAGATGTTTCAACACTAAAATGGTCTAATGATTTGGATGATTTGGGGGGTACCCATATGACTTGGCAAACCTCCATATAACTGTCATCAAACTATCATATGATCAATTTACAGTACAATTAACTATAGCTAACGAATGCTAAAAAGATGCATATGAGGGTTCCTACCCCAAAATTGATGGTTTATAACGGACAATCCTATTAAATTGGATGATTTAGGGGTAAACCCCTATTTTAGGAACCCCCCATATGGGTTTGTCTGAAAATAGGGTATATTCCCAATTATAGCCATTTAATAGGGATAATGATCATTAACCATTGGGTTTAGGTGTACACTATTTTCAGACAGACCCATATCATAATCCTATTGATACCCCTGGTGAACATCAAAATAGCTGGTAAATGGATGTTCATTCCCCTAAAAATGTATCTATAGGTATTGACCCATACTCATATCATAATCCTATTGATGGATATCACTTGTTGTTTCACTTTGTTTCTGAACCGCCATGGCACCACCGTGGCGCTGCTGTTGATGGCCAGCCCCACCGCCGCCATGCCGGCGGCCACCAGCAGGTTACACCAGGCTGTGAGGCCCCGAATGGTTTGGCGACGGACCACCTGCCGTGGCCATGGTGATTTGATGGTGAAAACATGGTGATATCACCAACAAATGGCTTCATGAATGGTTTCGTGAATGGTTTCATGATGGTGATATCACACATTTGATGGTGATTTGATGTGATTTCATGGGGATTTAATGTGATTAACCTTGATGTAAAGTGAACTTCTGAGTTACGGATTAATGTATGGTGAGTCTACACTTCATCATGTCAACACCTCATCATGTCAACCATAGAAACAGGCAACAAAGGTAAGTGGAAACCTCAGATCACGGCAAGAATCAGGCAGTGTGCGCACTACAGTTTGGAAATATCATGGTTGCAAATGGATACCCTCCGTACACTCACATAGCTATGGTTGATCGGCTCTCGCTTTCCCTAAGAAATGATCTACAAATTGGTGGATGATCTCTTTCCATATTAGTTTACTGAATAGTGTACTGGAATATTATATAGCTGGCCATGGGGGGAACTCACCAAGTGTGCAATTTCAGAGGTCGGTGTACTGTTGTGTAATGGCTTGAATTGTTGAAGTGATTGAGGAGGTTGCCTTTGACGAGCCATCCCTTGTGGCGATGTCATAGGTGAGACAGTTCGAATTCAGCCAAATGAGTGTTCAATCTATTATGTTGAGGCACACAGCAAGGTTCATTGACGGAGACTTTAACCAAGAGAAACGCAGCCAACTCGGAACATCTTAGAACCTGTAGCATGCCAGTGATATGTATGCCCAATATCCAGGGCTGCAAGGTGGGAATTGGCCGGAGGGTTTGAATATTGAACACCTTTGGCAAAGGAACCCATGATCAAACAACCTTCAAGCTTCAAACCCCATTCAACCCAGCGCCCTGCACAGATTTACCATGATTTACCAGCATGTCACCATATAGAGGCCATATTAATGTCACGCATCATCATACCATACATACCATGCCACCTGTCTCAGCTCCTGGTTGGACAGCTTCTCCTTGCTGAAGGGGCTCCGGCCCAGCACACACAGAGAGCCACCGCCTTCCTCCAGGCTCAGATCCTGTGACCGAGTTGGGGATTACTGGAGCATACTTCAGCAGCAAACGTGGGGATGAAACCATAGGGTATGGTAAAGGAACAGTAATTACCATAGGTGACTTTCCATTTCATAGTTAATTACCATGGGGTTTTTCAAACATAGAAAAGTCACCAGAAAAAATGGGGGTTAATTGGTTCTTGTAAGGGACTTTAGCATGAAACCAAAGGGTATTCACCCGCAAGGCTTAAAACTAATGTACATGTGGAACTTCAAGGTGGTAATTTTGGACAAACGAAGTCCACAACATGTTTTATCAAGTTCTGCGCTAAGTTGAGGGGTAACGACAGTAGATTCTGGAATGTTTGAAATAAATATGTATACATATATATATATGTAAATGTATAATATATATATATATATATATGTAAATGTATAATATATATATATGTCTGTCTGTCTGTCTGTCTGTCTGTCTGTCTGTCTGTCTGTCTGTCTGTCTGTGTGTATGTGTGTAGGTCTGTATATCTGTGTGTGTATGTCTGTATGCCCGTATGTC